>BSBM01000887.1:0-600000 GCA_027924585.1 Larix kaempferi
AAACAATACATATACGCCGATCGGCGTATATAAGCCATATTATTAATATTAATATGGCTTGCTAGTTTTAATATAATTATTGCACTTTTTCGTAAAATGTCAAAATTAAAAATTAATTTTTTTTTTATGTGCAATTTTTTTATAACACGGCCCTTTGACATGCTGTGACATGTTCAATTTTGAACCCTAGACGGGATGAATGGAACACGATGGGGAATCACCTGAAAGACTCGAAGGAATCGACTTGCCTAATTAGAATCAACATTTAGACACTTCATAGGATTATGACTTGACCTAGGCCAACGACGACTCGGAGCCCGGAGGGACTCGACCGAAGGGAGAGGGATTTAATTCAGAGAAACTCGCTTCATAGGGATTTAATTTAGAGAAACTCGCTTCTCGAAAGCTTTTTTTAATTGACCGAAAAATTACACTATAATGAAAATGATTTAATAATCTACATATAACCATACCAATATATTTATATGTCTACATAACTTTATTGGCTTACAAAACAATAACTCCATTTCATTAAATTTTCGTTTGTTAAGTAAATTGCTTTCTCTTTATAAGTGGTATATCTATTTGTCATCATGTTAGTATAGAATACACCTTTTTCATGTCATTTTCCCTGAATAAATAAAATTATATTAAAATATAAAAACTTTACATAACACAAAAGTTAAAATTTATATTACATTCCAAGACAAAGTTCAAAATCAATTAGGTATCTAAACAAATCCTAAGATAATGTTGATAATATTTATATTTGATATCTATTTTCTTTATAACTATATATCCTTGTAAATTGACCTCTTATCAATATATTACCAACACATAAAAACCTAAAAATATTAAGGAAAATCATTCCTAACTTGTTTTTATTCCACCGCAACATCTTTATTCTATGGAATTACATTGTCTTGTATAACTAGAACTTTGTCTATTGAACCCCCAAAGATATGTTGCGCTGTAACATCTTTCTGTTGCTCCTTCTTGAATGAGCCAAGGGATTCTGTAGGATGACTAACCAAAAACTATGAACTTCGAGAGAACCTAAAGACTGTGTTATAATGTGTGTCCAACTCCATTGAAACTTTATCTATTCAGGCTTAATCCATAATGGTCTCTAAGCCATGAGGTAGTCCAATTGCCACAAGTTTTGTATTCTTTCAAAGTGCAAGCTTTACTTCAAAACCAACACCTTTGTCCAATAAAAACCTAGGAGAGAAAGATAAACAAAGAACAAAGATAAGGGCATTCATGACATTACCTTTAATACTTGGATCAAGGCTAATTTGGCTCACCTTCCTAGTTATCATTTCAAAGTTCTATGAATTAATTCCATATAGAAAAACCCAAATATTCACCATAACGACAAATTCTATTACATTTCTCACATATAAGTAATCCCATCCATGTTGAGATGAACTATACTGTCAATGTTAATACACACAATGGAGGAAGTAAAGTGTGTGGAAGGCACATGGGAGAGGGGAGGAGTTATGACCTTCACCTCATGTGCATGCCGTGTAGATATGCCATTATTATACTAGCTTCCATTTTTATATACATATATAACTCGATTTGCCATTTTACGTGCCAAAAAATACTTTCCATTAAATTTAAAAAGAGAAGTAAAATACACCTTTTCAAGTTTGCAAACAAAAGAGGAGATAAAAATGATATAATAACATTTTATTTTATATATACTTACTTACTTTATATTAACATTAATTTTAAGGTTTCCAACACAAAAGAAAGATAAAATTTCCAACACAAAAGAAAGAGATGAATATGAAACTACGTTCAAATATATATATGAAACTATGTTCAAATATATCTCGAAACTCACAATTTATATGAAAATTAACAAATTGATTTATCACAAATTATTATTTTACAAAATTATAACATATATTTATAATTAATTCTATTAACAAATCATTTTGTTGCAAATTGCTTTAGGCAAAATTATATACAAGTAACTACGTTAGCAAATCATTTAAACAAATCGCTTTCTCACAAATTTATATAGGAGTAGTCTATTTATTCCTTTTACTTTGGAATCACGAAATTGTTTTTTGGTAAAATCCAAATTTCTACATATTGAAATTATATTTTTGAATTCATAAATAAATTCAGTATCCAAAAATACTCCATGCTATTCAAATTATGCAATTTCCATAACTAATATATATATGATTTGAGATTTTTTAAAAATTTCCACTCAAAAGACAAACAAAAAAATATATTAAAAAAATTAAAAACCTAAAATATTTAAAATACACCATTTATATAATTCAATTAACAAATTGCTTTAAACGCAAAGTTATATACAGACCAATTTTGAACACGAATTGTCTATATACAGACCAATTTTAAGCACGAATTGTCTGGCTCAACGACTAATCTCTCATTGGGCCAAATCAAATTCTTTCTAAATTTTTAACCTAAATTTCTTGCTAAAATGGCCCAATTCGTCTGGTAGTTAGACTCGTTCATTTTAAGCACGGGCAACCGTTAAGTACATTTTTCTGATAAAAGCATGCTTTTTCGTGATAAAAATAAAAAGCGAATCAGATCTCCTCCTCGATCCATCATCCATGTAGCCGTTGGATGTATGGATATAGACTATAGTGGCTTCTACCTTCGCTCCGCTCCCTCCTTCGTCGATTTAAACACTTGCGAGCATAGATTCTACATCTTTTAATTCTGTTATTTGCCATGGAAATGAGCTTTGGCACAGCTTTGGGAACTCATTGATCACTCTCTCTCTATCTGTATTGAATTGCAATACAGCTACATTGATTGGATTTTTCTCTTCATCTGTGTATTGAGTTGCAACGATTGATTGGATTTTCTTAGATACATTTAATTTTGTTTTGCATTGCAGGTTGCCCTTCCTTTCTTTTGCTTTTGTTTTGAGTTTTGGATATCTATTTCGATTTTTAGCTGGCTGATGAACTTCTTGTGCTTTCTGTAATGTTTCTTGGGTGGGAACTGGGATTGGATTGTATTTCTGTTGCATTTATTCCTGCATTTAGAGATACCTATTCATATTCTTCTCCAACATTTTAAAGGAATGAAAATATATCTGCACGTGCGGATACGGTACCGGCAGCCCATTTAACGGAGCGAACGATTCAAAAGGACATTGTTCAGTCGACTGGTAAAAAGTTCCATTCCTTTTACTTGCATTTTATATTATGTTTAAATGAAAGGGTTGGGTTGTATTGAAGGTATAGGGTTGATTAATTTTTGTATGTTAAATGAACGGAAGGGCTGGGCAGGACTGCAGGTTTTGGGTTGTTTTTTTTTGTCTGTTCAATGGAAGGGTTGCGGAGGATTGCAGGTTTAGGGTTATAAATATTTCTGTCTTTGCCCAGCAGTGACAGTGTAGAGGGAGTTGTGTCGAGCTCCGGGATTTTGGTATAATGGCGTCTGAAGGAGGAGGGGAGACGGGCAGTTCTTGCTGCTGTCTCTCCAATTTTCTCATCTTTCAGACGAGACCCGACAAATCACCCAAGATTGTGATGCAGAACTATGGATTGTGATCAGTGGGGTTTGGGGTCTGCTGGTTTCCACTTCCATTCACGGCGGAGTCCCCAACTGAGCTGAGAGAAAACCAACTGGGGAAGACCATTGATGACATCCAAGAGTTAGCTGATGGCGAAAATTGATGAACACGGCACTGAAAAGGTAGGCAGGTTTTCTTTTCATTGTCACGATTTTTTTTTACTGTTCCACTTGCTTTAACAGTTGGTTGTTTTATTCCGATATGAAAGAGAGTTAAAAGTGGTTTTCTGGGCTAAGCCCTGAGATAAATATATTACTGATATGGTTTAAAAAACTTAGTTGCCATACGTATTTGAACTACATAGGTTATGTATAGATCTAATATAATTGTTTTCAAAAAACTCATGATGACATATGTATTTAAGATATAAACAGGCTGTCAACGATTTATATGAGATACCTAGTGGTGGTTGGTTTTCAAAAACTCATGATGCGATATGTATTTAAATTATAGATATAAGCTATCAACTATTTATATGTATGAGGTACCTGGTTGTGGCGGTTTACAAAAACTCATGATGCGATATGGATGTAAATACATGCTATCAACCAATGAGATACCTCGTCGTGGTTTTTAAAACTTAAGTCTCTGCATCCGAAAATAATATCAATTAGATTGAATAGATGGTGGTTTCAAAACTCATGATGCCATATGCATTTGAACTACATATGTTTTTCAATATTTAAATACACGTTATAAACCATTTATATTAGATTTTATTGTATTTTATGCAGTATGCGCCGGTAATTTGATACTCCAGAGTCCATCCTTTCATTGTTATTTGGTATTATATGATAAATTATAGTATTGTATTTTGTAAAACAATCAATTTTAGTTATTAAGATTTGATCTAGAAAATTTAGGTAGACAAACTGAATTCATATGTTCTCTAATTCCTCTGTCATATACTGTATTAGTGCCAAGGGAGCATACTAATTGGGTTATACTTAGGTTATAATATAGAAGTGGACACACTCTTGATGGCCACTTCAGTGGGTTCTACCTTTGCACAATAGTATTAGATTATATATCTATATTAAAATACTATAATAAGAGTATAATAAGAGTATTGGGAGTCATAAGAATATAAGTGTATAACTTACTAAATTAAAACAAATTTAATTATTAGTTAGATTAAAGAGGAGATTATCAAAGGAAATGAATAAAATATGTAATTATGAGTTATTTATGTAATTAAGTGGAATTTTGCATGTGGGCATGTGTCCAGTTGAGAGGAGCTTCGGAAAAGCTAAAAAAGGGGGAATTAGAAGGGGAAGGGGAAGGGGCTTGTTCCTTCCTTTTTTGCTCTTCCTCATTAATTCTAGGTGTTGGGAGCACATGGAGGGAGGATGGAGGTTGGAGGATGAGGGTAGGATGTTTTATGATGATGGCTTGGTTGGCTTGGTATTGCTAAGTGGGGCTCCGGGTTGCTCTCAGTCTATGATAGAGATGTTGGTTGGGAGGAGAGTGGTCCCCCACATGTGGTTTTTAGTTGCCACCATGGTCCTCATTGCTTTTACTATATATATGTAAGTCCAAATTTCTATCTTAGTTATGTCTTCTTCCTCATCTTATTAGATCTTTGACTTTGGGTTTATATTTTACATGAATATATAGTTGTGATTTCATGTTAAATATAATAATGAGTAAGTTTCTAGGTAAATAATTGTTTTACTGTTTTATCAAATTTACTTAGTGTTAATATATGAGTAAGTTTCTTGGGTGGTCCCAGAATTTTGGAACATTGGGGGCTTAACAACAAGAGTATCTAATAGACCCATTAAGGGCATAACATGTCACTTACAAGCAATTGAACTTGGGTGGGGAGGGTAACAATCATTCCTCCCAACCACCCAAAGCTACATCCATTGGACTTCCTTAGTGTTAATATATTGAGTAAGTTTCTGGTTAAAAAATGTTTTACTGTTTTTATCACATTTCCTAGTGTTAAATATATTTTGGTGTGAAAATGAAATATATATTGTTTGGAAATATCATTAAAATTTGGGGCTATATGGAATTTTAGGTTCATTTAGTAAATAGGTTTTACATTCTGGTCTCATGGTATCATAGTGAATGTTCAAGCATTCTGAACCTTTAATCTTTTATTCAATAAAAACTTAGGTGGTGTGAAAAATCTTTTATTCAATAAAAACTTAGGTGATGTGAAAATGAAATATAAATGAAATATATATTGTTTGGAAATATCATTGGGAATTTGGAGTTTATATAGAATTTTAGGTTCATTTAGTAAATAGGTTTTACATTTTGATATCATAGTGAAGGTTCAAGCACTCTGAACCTTTGAATCTTTTATTCAATAAAAATTTACAGTTACTTTAACTCTGAATGATTAGGTTTTACATTATGGTATCACAATGAAGGTTCAAGCACTTTGAACCTTTAGTCTTTAATTCAATAGAAACTTACAGTTACTTTAACTCTGAATGATTAGGTAAAGTAGTTGGTTCAGTTATTAGAAATTATACGGTTATTTAACTCTGAATGATTAGATAAAGTTGTTAGTTCAGTTATTAGAAATTATACAGTTATTTAACTCTGAATCATTAGGTAAAGTTGTTAGTTCAGTTATTAGAAATTATAGCCTTCATTTTTTTTTTCGAGACTGCTTGTGCTTGCATAGTCTAGATACTACTAGACTGTTCCTATGGCTATTATCAATCTGTGTAAAAACAATCATCCAAGCTTGTAAATCGTGGAATCCGTGAAAACCGTAGAAAGTCACAAACAAAACTATTGACTCCACTTCACCATCTACCTTTGATGTGTTATATGTTGAGTATTATTGGAAATACGACCAGCGAATCGAAGCTCGATTGCTCACTTTTACAGCTCCATGTCTTCTAATTGCTTTACAAGTTTGCAAATTAATGAGGACTTTAATGGATTGATCCCAAAAGAACCATCCAATCCAAGCTCAATTTCTGACCTCGTGTGAGTCCTAGCGTCTTTAGCATCCGCATACTTCCCGTGAGAGCTCTCAACTTTATATCTAACCACTGTCACTTGCAGCCTGTAACTCATTGCAGAGCAGTTGTTGCCTAGGGTTCACATTAGTAGCATGTCACAATTGCAAACCAGACTTGTGCATGATTGTCCTTACCAAGCCGCTAACCGGGTTCATTACCAAATATGATCGCTTTTATTAATATTATAAGCAAACTCAATGAGCATTGATCTTTCCTCCCACAAAGTCTACCACATTAGACCTGAGTTAGACCTTTGTGTGGGCACATAAACAGTATTAAAGCACATCCTTTCTGAGTTCTGGACATAAAGTCAGCCCTAAAAGGCAATTATGGGCAACTTTGGTGGCCTGTACAACAGTTCTTGGTATATACAAGGTTTTAACTCTCAAATCTGTGTGGTATCTGGGGTGAAACCAGTAGTAAAACTCCACCATATTGAATTTGTGGCACGAAAAGCAGTGATAGAGATCCTAAAAAGGGAGTTAAAAATGGCGTGTCAAACATTTCCACATACTATATATAGCACCCACTACCCACTCCAGGCGTTAAAAATGTTGACTTCCTTCCCTTGGCTCATGAATTAATCCAGGCTCTGGATTGCTTCTGTTGATTACATAAAGTGGATATTATTTCGAGGTTTTTGATCTTACCCGGCATCACCCGGTACGCTTCAATCTGAGCTATTTCATCATAGTTGCAGTCTCATATAACTAACTATATCCATTTGAATATTTATAGTATTCCATCATCTTATTTAGCTGGGGAAACACAATACAAATTAATGTAATGTGCATGCATCAAATATAATCTCATAGATTTAAATTTCAACTCCTTGCATTTTAATGTTAAATCTAGTTGAAAGCGATTTTGCCTGTGTATCTGCCCACAAACAGTGTTTTGAAATTAGACATCAAAGCACATCATTGTTCTTTTTATGGTGCATGATTGGCAATGTTAAAATGATCAATTGTTAATGCGAAGAAAGGGGCATGGTTCAAACCTGTGTCCCTCAGATTCAAGGGTTCGTAGTGGTTTCACAGCTCCCCTCACATCAAATGAAATTTACTAATAAAAAATGGTAATGATGATGTGGGGGCATTGATTACAAATAAGATTATTAGAGCCTTTCCCACATAAACTTATTAAAAAAAACCGGCTAAAGATGATCAAATTGGAGGGTATGTACTATTGATTACAAACTCAGGTACGGATTTTGGCCACAGTGGTCTTTACTATATAAATGTAATGAAATTGTTGCTCCAAGCAAAATTATTAAGCTGGCAATGCATATGTTATTTTCAGATTAAGGGATTAAGGTTTTAGATAAGTAAATCAGACATACAGAGTCTTTATTTATTTTCATATTAAGGGTTTAATGTTTTAAATAAGTAAATTAGACATACAAAGTCTTTATTTATTGTAAAGGAGCTGTCTGTTAGCTAATTTCACACTACCTTTTCGGAACAATTCCATCTGGAAATTTATGTGTCTGTTCTGTCTGGATTTTCTATCCAAAAAAGTTATTTTGGAAAGGAAGACAACATTCTGCATGATTACGTTCATTCTCTTCTCCATGCCATTTATGCTTCAAGAATTTATTTACGAGTTTCAACTCTGTATAATCCAAGTATTTTTATATTTATTTATTTTGAATGTTAAAGTTATGCTGAGGGTTGCTAATTACCTAAGTC
Source organism: Larix kaempferi (assembly GCA_027924585.1). Lineage (NCBI taxonomy): Eukaryota > Viridiplantae > Streptophyta > Pinopsida > Pinales > Pinaceae > Larix > Larix kaempferi. The sequence continues at coordinate 8,262 of BSBM01000887.1, forward strand.
TGAATTTGGCCTTTTGCCGTTATCTTTGTGCCCATTTTTTTTAAGCCTTGTTAGCCTTGCCTTTGTCTTTGAATTTTGCTGCGAAGGCCACTTCTGAAGTGTCATGCCCTCTGCTGTTACGAAATTTCCTTGTTTCTGTAAAGGCTTATTGCTCAATTGCTCAATTACGCCTTTATCAGAAATAATGTCCAATGTTTCAACGCAATTTTTGAAATAGGAAGGTAGGGTTTTCAATGTTATGATTGCAATGCTGCCTTCAATTGGCAATTGCCTTCAACTAATCTAAAATATAATTTATTTTTCCAATTGCCTTCAATTGATCTAGAATATATTTTATTTTTAATAGATGATTTAGAAGAGAGTCATGCTCTTTTACCTTTATCGATATCTAAAACAACACATTCTACTCAGTTATTTAGTGCAAGGATATGCAGACCATTACCAGAAGAAGTGCTCAGTTGTGACTTGTGTGGATATAGACCCTTGATGGTTTCTATGTCATTGCCTTCTATCTCAACTAGAAAGGTACCCCTGTGAATGTCCAAGCGATCATGATGACCCAGTAAAATGTATTGCAGATGTAACCGATTAACCGTTGCTGCGGCAAGTAAACTGCCTTTCGCATTGTATATGTTATCTTGCAATTGAGAATTGTGTCAGATTGTATTTTTTTCAAGTAGAAAAAAAAAGTAACTTGGTATTCAAAGTTACATCATACAATAATACTTAATAATACTTTCAAACCTCTGTATCTCTGTATTTGGAAATAGCAAGATATCCAAAATTACAATAACTGGGATTACATAAATAAAGTCTCTAACAGAACATACTTGACACTGTTGCATTTATTCATGCATTTAGAGATACCTATTTATATTCTTCTCCAACATTTTAAAGGGATGAAAAGATATCTGCACGTGCGGATACTGTACCGGCAGCCCATTTAACGGTGCGAACGATTCAAAAGGACATCGTTCAGTCAACTGGTAAAAAGTTCCATTCCTTCTACATGCATTTTATATTATGTTTAAATGAATTGGGTTGGATTGAAGGTATAGGGTTGATTAATTTTTGTATGTTAAATGAACGGAAGGGCTGGGTAGAATTGCAGGTTTTGGGGGTGTTTTTTTTGTCTGTTCAATGGAAGGGTTGCGGGGGATTGCAGGTTTAGGGTTGTAAATATTTCTGTCTTTGCAGTGCTTTGGTTTGCCCAGCAATGGCAGTGTAGAGGGAGTTGTGTCGAGCTCCAGGATTTTGGTATAATGGCGTCTGAGAAGGAGGAGGGAAGACGGGCAGTTCTTGCTGCTGTCTCTCTGATTTCCTAATCTTTCAGACGAGACCCGACATACCACCCAAGATTGTGATGCAGAACTATGGATTCCCTGACAATGGACTTCCCTATCAGTAGGGTTTGGGGTCTGCTGGTTTCCACTTCATTCACCGGCGGAGTCCCCAACTGAGCTGAGAGAAACCAGCTGGGAAGACCATTGATGACATCCAAGAGTTAGCTGATGGCGAAAATTCATGACCACGGCACTGAACAGGTAGGCAGGTTTTCATTTCTTTGTCACGAATTTTTTTACTGTTCCACTTGCTTTAACAGTTGGTTGTTTTATTCCGATATGAAAGAGAGTTAAAAGTGGTTTTCTGGTCTTAAGCCCATAGATAAATATATTACGGATATGGTTTAAAAAACTCAGTTGCCATAAGTATTTGAACTAAATATGTTATATGTATAGATCTAATATAATTGTTTTCAAAAACTCACGATGCCATATGTATTTAAGATATAAACAGGCTGTCAACGATTTATATGAGATAGCTAGTTGTGGTTGGTTTTCAAAATCTCATGATACGATATGTATTTAAATTATAAATTATAGATATAAGCTATCAACTATTTATATGTATGAGGTACCTCGTTGTGGTCTGTTTTCAAAAACTCATGATGCGATATGCATGTAAATACATGCTGTCAACCAATGATATACCTCGTTGTGGTTTTTAAAACTTAAGTCTCCGCATACGAAACTACTATCAAATAGATTGAACAGATGGTGGTTTCAAAACTCATGATGCGATATGCATTTGAACTACATATGCTTTTCAATATTTAAGTACAGGTTATAAACCATTTATATGAGATGTTTTATTGTATTTTATGCCGTATGCGTTCGTAATTCGATATTCCATCTTTTCACTGGTATTTGGTACTATAGGATTAATTATGCCATTGTATCTTGTCAAATAATAAGGCATTAGATGGTAATTTTAGTTATTAAGATTTGATTTAGAAAATTTAGGTAGACAAAGTGAACTCATATGTTATGTAAGACCTTTCTGTCACATACGGCCAGGCATACTTACTTGGGTTATAGTGTAAGAGTGGGACATATTCTTGATGGCCACACCAGTGGATCCTACCCCTACACAATTAGGTTATATGTCTATATTAAAATACTATACTAAGGACATGGAGACCGAGGAGTCGTAAGAATATAAGTGTATAACTTAATAAGTTAAAACAAATTTAATTATTACTTAATAAGTTAAAACAAATTTAATTATTAGTTAGATTAAAGAGGAGTTTATCAAATGAAATGAATAAAATATGTAATTATGAGCTATTTATGTAATTCACTGGAATTTTGCATGGGGATTGTGCATGTGGGCATGTGTCAAATTGAAAGGAGCTTGGAAAAGCTTAAAAAGGGGGGAATTAGAAGGGGAAGGGGCTCGGGGGCTCGCTCTCAATCTATGAATAAGAGGTTGATTGGGAGGAGAGAGTGGTCCCACACATGTGGTTTGCCTCCAAGGGAACATGGGGTGGTTGAGAATTCAGAACATTGGGGGCTCAACCTGTGTTTTAAAAATCGGTGAAATCGAAATCGGAATCGGCCGATTCACTGATTTAAGGCAAGACCGGTTCAAACCGGTCTCCAAATCGGACCGGAGGACCGGTTTGGTATTGAACCGACTGATTCGGTATCAAATCGGCCGGTTCGGTACCGAACCGGTCTGGTCCACCGATTTTTTTGGTGTGGGCCTGTGGGCCATTAAAAAAAAGTTTTTTTTTGAATTTTAACCTATATCCCCATGGTGTTGTAGTACTTGGTGATACTAATGGTAATGTTAAATTCTTAAAGTAAAAGGATGGAAAATAAAAGATAAGGAGAATGTCACTTTTACAAATAAAAGATAAGGAGAATGTCACTTTTACAAATAAAAGATAAGGAGAATGTCACTTTTACTTAAATTTTTAACATTACCATTAATTGTTTCAGGATGTTTGAGAGTGGTTCCAACTTCATCGGACTTCATATGCAAAAAGTAGATTTTTAGATCCCATTCAAAATTCATCAAACTTAATAGTTTTCAGGATTTTAGGATTGCAAGGTTTCCACAAGATTCTATCATGTATGAGGATATGGAATTGGCATTTAATCAAGCACATCAACCCCTATATGTACCTTGATGTTGGTGGTGTTGATTGTTGAATTCCTCTGTCATGACCTTAATAAAAATGTACTCTTCACTCATGCAAAATCACTTATCAAGCATCGAAAGCTTTTTCTACGTTATTTTAGCGATCGGATTAGGAAGTTTCATCAAAATTGTAGTGTGTTGAGTCGTTGACTAATGTCCTTGGAGGATCAACTTTGAAATTCGAGTTAGAGGCAAGGGCTAGAGCCTAGAGGAGGGACGCATAGGGTGCTATTGATGAATAGGATCCCAATATAGGCAATGATTCGTTGACATGTATGATTGATGATTTATATTTCACATTCATTTTTGTAAATGTCTTTGCTAATTTATTAATTTAATATATAGATATATATATATATATATATATATATATATATTGCATTTCCTCATTTCCACAATTTTGGGGGTCAAGTTTCCCCTGTTTCGAAGTTTCTCCGTTTCATCCTCGTTTCCCCGTTTCATGCAACTTAGGTTGAAGCTGTTCAAACCCTCGTACAAAAATTTTGAAGCAAACATGTGCCTGTTATGACCTTTGTAGCAGTAAAAAGTCATGAAAATCACTTTAAAGGCTAAAAATAAATTGTGGGCAGTATTGTGGATGAAAGCAGCCCTAAACAATAAGTAAAGGTGCTCTTTGGCCTTCAAACAACAGGTCTAGGTCATAACAACAGTCCTAAAATCTTGAAAATGTTGTTTTTCTTTAAAATTTAAATATTTTATGTATTTTTGAGTAAACCGATTCATTAAATTCAAATCGGCCGATTTATGACCGATTCATTACTGATTCCGATTCCGATTCTGAGTTGACCCTCAACCGATTCCGAGTCCGATTTCGATTTTTCAAACTTTGGGCTCAACAACAAGAGCATCTAAGGGCATAGCATGTCACTTGCAAGGAATTGAAGCTGTGGAGGGTAACAATCATTCCTCCCAACCACCCAAGCTATATCCAATGGACTTCCTTAGTTTTAATATATTGAGTAAGTTTCTCGGTAAACAATTGTTTTACTGTTTTTTATCAAATCTCCCCAGTGTTGATATATTTTCGTGTGAAAATGAAATGTAAATTAAATATATATTGTTTGGAACTATCATTGGAATTTAGGGGCTATATAGAATTTTAGGTTCATTCAGTAAATAGATCTTACATTCTGGTATCATAGCCAAGGTTCAAGCACTCTTAACCTTTGGGTTTTTTTTTCAATAAAAGTGTGTTACTTTAACTCTAAATGATTAGGTAAAGTTGTTGGTTCAGTTCTGAGAAATTGTAGCCTTTTAAGTTTTTTTTTTTAAAGAGTGCTTGAGCTTTCCTAGTTTAGATACTACTAGACAGTTCCTCTGGCTATTATCAATCTGTGAAAAAAAAAATCATCGAAGCTTGTAAATCGTGGAATCCGTGAAAACCGTAGAAAGTCGCAAACAAAACTATTGACTCCACTTCACCATCTACCTTTGATGTGTTATATGTTGGGTATTATTGGAAATACCACCAGCGAATCTCGATTCGTCACTTTTACAGCTCAATGTCTTCTGATTGCTTTACAAGTTTGCAAATTAATGAGGACTTTAATGGATTGATCCCAGAAGAACCATCCAATCCAAGCTCAATTTCTGACCTCGTGTGAGTCCTAGAGTCTTTAGCATCCACATACTTGCCGTGAGAGCTCTCAACTTTATATCTAGCCACTGTCACTTGCAGCCTGTAACTCATAGCGGAGCGGTTGTTGCCTAGGGTTCACATTAGTAACATGTCACAGTTGCAAACCAGACTTGTGCATGATCGTCATTAGCAAGCCCCTAGCCGGGTTCATTACCAAATATGCTCGGTTTTATTAATATTATAAGCAAACTCAATGAGCATAAGTCTTTCCTCCCACAATCTACCACATTAGACCTGAGTTAGACTTTATATGAGCACATAAACAGTATTAAAACACATCCTTTCTGAGTTCTGGACATAATGTCAGCCCTAAGAGGCAATTCTGGGCAACTTTGGTGGCCTGTACAACAGTTCTTGGTATATACAAGGTTTTAACTCTCAAATCTGGGTGGTATCTGGGGTGAAACCAGTAGTAAAACTCCACCATATTGAATTTGGGGCACGAACAGCAGTGATAGAGATCCTAAAAAGGGAGTTAAAAATGGCGTGTCAAACATTTCCACATACTATATATCGCACCCACTACCAACTCTAGGAGTAAAAAATGTTGACTTCCTTCCCTTGGCTCATGTATTAATCCAGGCTCTAGATTGTTTCTGTTGATTACATAAAGTGGATATTATTTCGAGGTTTTTGTGTGATCTCATCGTTCAAGGGTTTGAAGGTTTGTGTTGGGGTTTTGATTTTACCGGGCATCACTCGGTACGCTTCAATCTCAGCTATTTCATCATAGTTGCAGTCTCATATAACTAACTATATCCATTTGAATATTTATAGTATTCCATCATCTTAGTTAGCTGTGGAAACACAATACAAATTAGTGTAATGTGTGCATGCATCAAATATAATTTCATAGATTTAAATTTCAACTCCTTGCATTTTAATGTTAAATCTAGTTGAAAGTGATTTTGCCTGTGTATCTCCACAAACAGTGTTTTGAAATTAGACATCATAGCACATCATTGTTCTTTTTATGGTGCATAATTGGCAATGTTAAAATGATCAATTGTTAATGCGAAGAAAGGGGCATGGTTCAAACCTCTGTCCTTCAAATTCAAGGGTTCGTAGTGGTTTCACAGCTCTCCTCACATCAAATGAAATTTACTAAGAAAAAATGGTAATGATGATCATTGTGGGTCTCCTCACATCAAATGAAATTTACTAAGAAAAAATGGTAATGATGATCATTGTGGGGCATTGATTACAAATAAGATTATTAGAGCCTTTCCCACATAAACTTATTAAAAAAACCGGCTAAAGATGATCAAATTGGAGGGTATGTACTATTGATTACAAACTCAGGTACTACAGTGGTCTTTAATATATAAATGTAATGAAATTGTTGCTTCAAGCAAAATTATTAAGCTGGCAATACATATGTTATTTTCAGATTAAGGGTTTAAGGTTCTAGATAAGGAAATTAGACATACAAATTCTTTATTTATTTTCAGATTAAGGGTTTAATATTTTAGATAAGTAAATAGGACATACAAAGTCTTTATTTATTGTAAAGGAGCTGTCTGACAGCTAATTTCACACTGTACCTTTTCGTACAATTCCATCTGGAAATTTATGTATCTGTTCTGTCTGAATTTCCTATCCCAAAAAGTTATTTTGGAAAGGAAGACAGAATTATGCATGATTATGTTCATTCTCTTCTCCATGCCATTTATGCTTCAAGAATTTATTTCTGAGTTTCAGCTCTGTCTAATCCAAGTATTTTTATACTTATTTATTTTGAATGTTAAAGTTCTGCTGAGGGTTGCTAATTACCTAAATTTGAATTTGACCTTTTGCCGTTATCTTTGTGCCCATTTTTTTCAAGCCTGGTTAGCCTTGCCTTTGTCTTTGAATTTTTCTGCGAAGGCCACTTCTGAAGTGTCATGTCCACTGCTGTTACGAAATTGCCTTGTTTCTGTAAAGGCTTATTGCTCTCAATTGCTCAAACATTACGCCTTTATCAGACATAATGTCCAATGTTTCAACGCAATTTTTGAAAGAGGAAGGTAGGCTTTTCAATGTGATGATTACAATGCTGCCTTCAATTGGCAATTGCCATCAACTGATCTAAAATATATTTTATTTTTCCAATTGCCTTCAACTGATCTAGAATATATATTAAAAAATTGCCATCAACTGATCTAAAATATATTTTATTTTTCCAATTGCCTTCAATTGATCTAGAATAAATTTTATTTTTAATAGATGATTTAGAAGAGAGTCGTGCTCTTTCATCTTTATCGATATCTAAAACAACATATTCTACTCAGTTATTTAGTGCAAGGATATGCAGACCATTACCAGAAAAAGTGCTCAGATGTGACTTGTGTGGATATAGACCCTTAATGGTTTCAATGTCATTGCCTTCTATCTCAACTAGAGAGGTACCCGTATGAATGTCCAAGCGATCAAGATGGCCAAGTAAAATGTATTGCAGACCGATTAACAATTGCTGCGGCATTGTATATGTTATCTTGCAATTGAGAATTGCCTTCTAAGTTGCTGGTTGTTCCTAATGCACCTGAGAAGCCTGCCCATAGGGATTGTGGAAGGCCAGTTCTGGGGAAGGAATTCTTGTCTCTAGATCCCAAATCCGTGCATGGAGGAATTTGATTTCTTGCTTAAGAATGGAGACTTTAACGCCAACTCAATTTTCCCATTTCGTTCCATTTCAATTTTAGAAGCAAAGATCATTTCTTACTGTCGTTGATGCTCTTGGTCTTGCGCCCGATCCTGGTTCATTTGGTCACAGAAAGTTTCATTCTCTTGTCTTTCCCTACGCCATTAGCGAGCAAGGTATCTCAGATCCCGGTCCAGAGCTTGGCAATTTGAGTCGACCCTCTGTAGGCCATGATGAAAGCAACAATCTGTATGTTATGGTCTACCTATCGGCATTGCGTCGACCTATTGATATGTTTTTTGTTCTCTCCAACAAGGGGGGAGTGCCAAGGAAATTGGATTGAGATATACCTACCAGCCATGTTGCTCCGCAATTTAAACTCATAGTTGCCAGTACTTACCATTATTGTGCTGTTATCACCTTTCATCATGCCCCTGTTCGGCTTACTGAGATTCCATGAATACCTAATTCTTGTCAATGCGTAGTGGCGATTGCGCGTTTTGCATAAATGCTTCAGTCGTCCTTTTTGTATCATGTCCAGTGGCTGCCCTGTGGATCAAATTTGAAGAGTGGGGTCCATTTCACTTTGAAGGGCTATGAGATATTGAATCCTTCAATGCTGCCTTGTAAAAATAAGTCGTTTTTTTCATTTGAAAATGTACGAGTACATCAAAATTTCAATGTTCACTTGTTTATTTACGTAGTAAAGTTGAGAGGCTTTATTTTGCAGTGGATATAGCAGCACTGAACATTATATATGTCATATAACACAATTATATTTGGCTCTGATCTAGCCGCCTGGTCTCTAGGCCTCTAGGCCACTATGCCACCTTTGCCATCGTAGCAGTTTCGTAAATTGATCTTGCCTCTTAAACTTTTAACCAGTATAATAATACACTTAACTTGCTAACCCCATTCCAATCCAGCTTTCATCCTTACAACCAAAATTAATACTATTTTACTCTTTCATGATCTGCTTGAACATGAGGAATTTATTAGTGAAACATAACTTAGGAGACACATAGAAAATCCACTTTCCAGATGTTTAGTGTGAATTGCCGCCATAACTAAATTTATAGATCTTTTTTTCTGCATAAGCTACAGTTAGCTTGCTAGCCCAATTCCAATCCAAATTTTAACCAGTATAATAATATTTAATACCTCTTAAAATGGGTTCCTAGGCTGCTTCAAACACTACAAGCTTGATGAAGAATTGGGTTCTTCAACTCTTCTAAAAGCAACTTGATGCTTATTCTTGGAAAAGTTCAATCTTTGTAAATCACTAGCGTTCTTCAAACTAATATAAATTCTAGCCTACTTAACAATGGAAAAAATGATAATGTAAGAAAAAAAAGGAAGAAATTGTTTCATAAGCCAAAAACATTGGACTTTGAGTTTGGTCTGTGTTGGTTAAAATTATTGATATTTAATTCACCTCAATTTAATTTATCAACCGGAGAATCGTAGACTTTGAGCTGCTACACTATATGTGCGAATAAACTAACCTTAATGCTCATTCCTCAAGGAACCCTAATCTGCTTACAACAACAATGAAGCTAACCCTAAAGGACCAATACTAAAGATCACTAGATCTGTACTACAAAGAAAAAGGAAACTAATCTACTAACCTCTATCTCACTATTGAACTCAAAATGGCCAACAAGGAATTTCCAAGTTGCAATTCTATGATTTTAAAGAAATAAAAACAACCTGCTAGAGGAATAAACACAATCTTAGGCTACAGCAATCTTTAAAGCCACTAATAATCTCTACAGCAATTATTGCATCTATAAAAATAATCAACCTGTTGTCAATTAAATACATACTTAACTGGATTTACTTCCTAATTGAACTCCAAATCTAAAATCCACACAAATATTTCCTATGGCCTTTTAGCTTAAATTAGTCAATACACACACAGTCTATCAAAAGATTGCTTGGACTGTTTAGTGAAATACCAACATACTCTATTTATGATTTATGCATACAAATGCACCTAATAGAACACTAAAACTCTTCAAAACTCTGCTCATTGATATATATTAAAACTGTGTGATAGACATTCACTGAGGTTGGTTTCTACTATGAAGCTAATTATCCATCCAAGGAAACAATGTTATAAATGAGAGCTCCTTTTCCAAACTCATTCACAGGCAACTTCAGTTTCTGTTCGATCCTTCATCCAAAAATAGATAAACCTTAAAGCTTTATGACTACAGTCTTCAAACCCTTGAACTCTGTTGTAAATGATATTCAGATATTGCAAACTTAACAGTAAAAGGATAGGTTATTTATAAGCCATTTTCATGCTGCAATATAAGGGTCTTAATATCCAGAGTCAAGCTCAAAATTCATGTACCAATACTGAAGATTAAAAGAAAAACACAAGCCATTCTTAATTCATTTTACAGTCCCGTGAACAAGACAAAAACCAGTCCTGTAGCTATTGTTATAAAATGGAAATAAAATACTCAATCTGTTCGTAATCATTCAGAAAATTGAATCTACTGGAAATAAAACACTGAATCTACCAAAACCTTCATCAAATCGATCACGCAATTATATATATACCCTAGGTTTTAAATAACAATTCACCCTAAACAAAACAAAGGAAATCTTAAATTCAAACCGCTAACAAACTCAATTCATGACCATCAACTGTAAATGCTATTAATTAATAATCACAGTCACGCCTTCTAATGCAATCTAATGACAAACAAACCATTTATATTCTGAAAAGGAATGTGAATTGATAAAACACCAATCTATTACTGCAAACCACACACACACTACTGAAGCATCACGGTTTGGTGCTGAAGGTGGGCCCTGCCCTCAACGCCTCACACATTTAACTCACAAATTTGATGAAACCACGCACTGTATCATATTCATAAAATGGAGTTTGTACAAAATTCCCCTACGTAGGGTTTCCATCGTTACTTTTATACTAAATTATGCAGATTTAATCGCCCTGGAGACAAGGGTCGATATGAAATAACAATATTCAAAATATCTTAACCATTCTGAGCCAAAAATGGAATCTCAGATCCAGAATATACACATAGCGTTGAGGAGAAAATAATAACAACCCTTGATCCAAAGATCGTGCCTGAAATAGCAGTGGAGCAATCTTCAAAAGCATCTTAAAGATGATATGGATCCAATAAAAACGCTCTGATGGTAGATTGAATCCCCGATCTCCTTCCTTGAACGCTGGTCAGGTAACAAAACGAACCCTGCATAAAAGAGAAACCCATATCATTATTAGCATGTGGTTTAATGAAACCTAAAACCCAAAACATATGCATAAAAATAAGAAAATACAACAATCAAATAATTAAAATTACTTACCATGGCTTTTAGCAGTATTGATCTTCAAAAGACACATAAAACTGATTATTATTGGATCCATTAAGACTTTAAATACTAGAAAATAGTACATCAAATGGGCAAAATAGAGGACCAACATCTCCCCCAGACTGAAGGTCTTGCATGTCCCAATGCAAGGAAATTTCTGATAGGCAAAATTTTAAATCTCCAAAGTGAGTTGTCAATCCTTGGACCCAACTCCAGAGACTGAAGCTGAGGTATTAAACAGGACTTGCACCTGAGGAGGAGAGGGGGCAGAATGTTGCTGTATGCTAGCTAACTGCTCAAACTGTTTGTCCTTTTTCTTTAACTGTCTTCGAAGGCTATGATTTGTCCCTTTAACTTCATCAACCAGGGTTTGCAGAGACACTATTCTAGCTTTTAAAATGGCATTTTCTTGTTTGACAACCCGATCCAACCTCACATATTCTTGCAGCTTCTTTTTCAATTTGATATTCTTTTGCCTAAAATAGTCAATCCCTTGTGCTGAAGCCTCTGAACCAGATCTGGAAAATGATGCCCTAACAGATTTTAAACTTGATTTGGAAGAGGATACCTTGACAGACTTCAAACTTGACTTTGAAGGAGATCCTTTGGTAGATTTCAGACTCGATTTGGAAGGGGATACTGGCAGCAAGGGCTCACTGACAGGATTCAATGATGCAGAACAATGAGGGGAATCAGGAGAATCGGAGTTAGCATGGGTAGAGGAAGCATCGGATGATGACAACTCAACTTGAACAGGTTCTTTGCCCTTAGACCCCTTTCTCCCCTCTTTAGCGTCCATGCTGCGAGTAAAACGTCTATTTGGCAAAACAACCAAATTTTCCTGCTCCTTATCCCCCCCAGACCGAGAGTTAACGCACTGCCTTTTAGGGATTGGGGACTTTTTAGCATATAATGGAGCAGTTTTCTTGGAGCTATTAACAGCGGGTTCCTGAGGGCAATCATCTTGAGGAACTGAATTGTTGGTGGAGGAAGCTTTTTCCACTAGATCAGGGATACCAGGCTCTCCTGATTCATTCCTCAAGGGTGACTGAAGATGAGGGTTAGAGAGTGCATACACAAACTGTTCCCAACCCCGACCCTGCTTCTTTAACTCAGCTAAAACGATCATTTTAATAAGCCCATGATGATAAAGACTATGGGTTGGATGCTCTAAATTCTTCCTCACCTGCGAAGCCATCTTACTCAAACTTTTCCAAAAATAAAATGGGAAGTTCAGGAGCTTACCAAACTCGAAATGAGCTAGCAGACGAAAATGACAGGCTTTGTAGGTGGAGAATCGACCTTCACAGGTAATTAGCTTGGTGATGATCATCAAGGAATTATGGAATTCTTCTCTGACCCATAGCTTGGAGAAACCCTTCTCACCCTTCACAGCCAAATATTCTGGTTTAAAAACGCAGTCATAATCTTTTCGTGGCAGCCGAAAATTCTTAAACCATCTATCACCGGTGCGTGGAAGTCCCGTGGCAACTGAAATGGACTCCTCTGTTACTGCAAATTCTAGAGCCCCCACTCTAGCGGTATGCCCGTCGAAACTCAGGGCGAATTGTAGAGAGACAGCGTCATCGTGGCCCTGTAAATTAGTTAAAAATGCATGCCATCCCGCCCGAATAAACATATCCTTGCATGCAACGAACTCAGGGATGGCTAATAGCTGCTCATACGCAGAGGGTTCATGCCGGTTGAGCATGGTGGAGCCACGAGGGTAGCAATTAACAGGGAATTAGCGGAGGATTCGGACAGGCAATTCGCAGGTAATGACAATGGTAAGGATAGAGACTGTAGAAACCCGAATGAACATGATAAAAATGGTAGGAAGTGAGGGCAATGAAGACAGCATCGTGACAAGAAAAAAAAAAAATCATTGCAAGTGGTGGCACATACTGCCCACTTCGCAGGGGATGATAACCATGATATAACACGTTTTTTTTAACTAAACTTAATCTCTTAACACGTCAGAACCCAAATTATAATAGAACAATGTTATAATTAGTTTTATCAAAGGTTGCCAATAATAGAAGATGAAATATTACCAAAAGTTTTTAAAGTAATTCATAACCATCGGATTTCATATAATGGCAAAAAAAATATTAATTATAACCCTTATTACTAATTAAGGTTTAGCCAATCATACAACTTTCCTTACCTCTATCAACGTCCATTACCATATACATGCCAATTTCCCGACTATAACTTCCAGCACTCCTTACGGCACTCAATCCGGCACTTTGACAAACACAGCAGTGCTTTTAGGCTGATAACTATGTACAGCAATTTACCAATATAAAGGTAAGTACCAGCATCTGGAGCAGCTGTTAGGCTATGAATAGTGATGTAAAACCATGAATCTCCCAAATAGACATCACTTGGATGAGTTCATAAGCAAATAGCCTGGATTAAGAGATTCGTTGGACCCTCAACAGTTTTATGGCCTGATTTCCTTATTGCAAAGTTGCTGCTCTATCTAACCACACAGGAAACTCAATCGTGCTATGAAGCCATCTTTTATTGAAAATACAAATAACAATAAAAAATTCAAATTCCAATCAATCACTCATAACTCAATAATCAGAAATGCAAGTTTCATCAATCACTCATAATTTAAACAATCAAAAATTCAAACTCAAACAATCACTCATAATTCAATAATCAGAAATGCAAGCTTCATCAATCACTCATAATTTAAACAATAAAAAATTCAAACTCAAACAATCAACAATTCAGACTTCACCAATCAAAAATTCAGTCTTCACACTTGTTATCCATACAGAACTTTTTCCACCAGGACATATGCCACAGGATAAGGAAAATAACAACAGAAGCTAATGGGGTACTGGTCCATTTTGACTCAGCTTTACACAGGATAATTTGAGTAGTGGAACAAATAGTACTACATTCTTCAGCTATGTTTTAGGCATCAAAATAAACCTTTTTTTTTTTTTTTTTTTGAATCAGATAACTCAAAATACCAAAACAGTTGGAGATGATTATCAACTGGCTATCATTTTATTTTTAATGAATTTAATAATTTTTAATTAACCATCCTCATGCTTCTCTTTTACCTTCACATAGGTACGTTGTTCATATAGACAAGTATAGATGAGGCTGTTAATGAAGATATTAAAGTCAGAACCCACTGCCAGCAAGCCTGGTCAGTACTCCGGTGGGGTAACTATAACATCTTAAGAAGCTTCTTCCCCAGACAGATGCCCCATTGCCAACAGGCCTGTTCAGAACCCTGATGGGTTTGCCTGTTCATACCACAGGTTGGTACCCGCTGCCAGCAGACCTGTTCAGTATCCCGGCGGGTTAACCTCTTACACCCTTTTTCTATCAGAGGCTCTTGTTCCAACTTCATCTTAAAGATAAAATTTATGATTTGCTTCAGCATAGATGAGTGGGGGAGATGCTCTGAAAACCATCTAGGAGTGGGATGGTACCAGAATTGGAAGAGTATTCTTTGTATATGCCTGTAAAGATTTGCCCATATGAACAACTAACCTTCGTAACTGTAGAAAGTGAAAGTCATAGAGTGGCTAAAGACAGTATATATATATGTGTTTAATCTTATAATAGCCAAGAGATAATAACCCCCAAACTGCCCGATCTTGAACACCTTTTAATCATGATGCCTATCTTAAGAATAACTTCATGCCCATAGCTGTAACTAACATCAATTCCCACTCTTTATCTAGTGTGAAACCAAATCAAATGGTCCTTGCAGCCCATAGGTTCATAAGCAGAAACATTTGGGAAGCTTAAAGCATTAATGTAGGCAATGCCTGGTGGGAAAGTACTCTTATGAATAGCCAAAACAATTCCAAAAAATCTGACACACAAATGCAGACATTCCTATAATTCAATGAAACTCAGACATTGACCCAAATTTACACAGTCTTGCAAAAATAATCAGCATGCTGAAATAGGATAGTGATAAAACTCCTCCCTTAGGTTTCAAAAACATTCTGAGTCTTACTGAAAAGAATATCTGCACCTTTTCAAAAAGAGAAAAAAAAACAAAACCCTGTACATATGTACAAAAACAATTCCACTAAAGATTACTGAGAGAGAGTAGGAGATGAAGAAGTCCTTCCCTCACCTACCAGTTCCAGTTCAGACTGCTGACTCATGTTATGGATGAACTCTTGCTTAGAGAGAGGTTTATGATATACTTTTAACCGATGTCCATTCACTACAAAGGCCGTTTGTTCTTCATCTATTGTTTTTATTTTGACAGAACCATTATCAAAAACAGTCACAATTTCATATGGCCCCATCCATCTAGTGGTAAGCTTACCTTTGAAGTGTTTGAATTGTGAGTCAAATAACAGAGCCCAATCACCTTCTACAAAAGTCTTCTTCTTCAAAAATTTATCATGCCACTTAGTCCGCTGATTCTGTATCAACACAGTTTGTTGGACAGCATCTTGTCTAATTTCATCAAGTTCATTTAATTGCATCAGCCTCTGCTCCTGGGCTTCATCTAAATTCAGGCTCAGTTGTGCAGCAGTACGAAAAGTTTTCACCTGAAATTCTATAGGCAGCAGGACCTGTTTACCATAAACAAGTTGATATGGGGTATACCCTGTGGTATTTCTCCACGTAGTTCTGTAAGCCCACAATGCCTCGGGTAGCCTGTCTGCCCAGTCCTTATGATGTAGCTGCACAGTCTTAGTTAAAATGGATTCTAGCACTTTATTGGTTGATTCCACCTGACCATTTGCTTGGGGGTGGTAAGGAGAAGATTTATAGTGCTTAATTCCATATTGTTCTGTAAGTGCTTTCATTGATTTAGAGACAAACTGTGCTCCATTGTCAGTCACAATTTCACGAGGAATACCAAAACGAGTAAAAATCTCTTCGTAAATAAATTCTATGACTGATTTCTCAGTGGCCCTCAATAGAGCTTTTGCCTCAACCCATTTAGTTACATAATCAGTGCAAACTAAAATATACCTCTTTTTCCTTGACATTGGTGAAATTGGTCCAACAAAGTCCAATCCCCATTTTTCAAAAGGTTCAATTTGTACCTGGGCTTGTAAAGGCATTTGATCAGCAGCAGTGGGTCTCCCCATTCTTTGACAGCTGTCACAACCCTGTACATACTTCTCAGCATCTTTAAAAAGGGTAGGCCAATAATACCCTTGATGTAACACCTTATATGCTGTCCTCTTGTCTGAAAAATGGCCTCCACAGGGTCCATCATGACAGGCTTGGAGGATGTCACACATCTCATCCTCCCTCACACACCTCCTGATAATCAGATCTGGACCGGTTCGAAAGAGATCATTACCTACCCATGAATAATTAGCACTTTGCTGTATGATTCTTCGTTTTTCATAAGATGACAAATGAGCAGGTAGTTTCCCTGTAACCAAATAGTTGGCTACATCTGCAAACCATGGTGTTTTAATAGAGACAGCAAACAAGTGTTCGTCAGGAAATGTATCATCGACAGGAACATTATTATCAGCATGAGTCAATCTGGAGAGGAAATCTGCAACCAGATTTTCCTTCCCTGGTTTGTCAACTATGGTAATGTTAAATTCCTGTAGCAAAAGTAACCATCTAGTAATTCTGCCACTAGTGATTGGCTTATTCATTAAAAATTTAATAGCAGAATGATCGGTATGAACAAATACCTCGTAACCTGTAATATAATGCCGGAATTTATTGATGGCATGAACTACTGCTAGAAACTCTTTCTCAGTCACTGTATAGTTCAGTTCTGCAGGTGTTAAATTTTTACTGATGAAATAAATAGCATAGGAGGACTGATTCTCTTTCTGTCCGAGCACTCCCCCCAAGGCAGTGTCTGAAGCATCAGTTTGTATATGGAAGGGCAAAGACCAATTTGGCGCCCGCAGAACTGGTGTTGAAGACAATTCTGACTTTAATGTGTCAAAGGCTGTCTGACAGTGTTGATCCCAATCAAAACCGCTGTCTTTGACCAACAATTTGAACAGTGGGGCTGCTATCTTTGTAAAATTAGCAATAAACCTACGATAGTACCCTGCGTGTCCCAGAAAACTTCTGACTTCTTTTTGTGTAGTTGGTGAAGACAGACTATTAATGATTTCAATTTTTGCTGGGTCAACTTTAATTCCTTCTGATGAAACATGGTGCCCTAAAACAATACCCTCAGTTAACATCATTTTACACTTTTCATGGCTTAAAGCAAGGTTTGTTTCTTGGCACCTAATTAGAACTTTCTCCAAATTATCCAAGGCTTCCTTGAAATCATTACCGTAGACTGTAAAATCATCCATATATATTTCCACACAGTCATGGACCAAATCAGCCAAAATACCTAACACTGCCCTCTGGAAAGTGGCAGGAGCGTTACACAGTCCAAATGGAAGCACCTTGTAAGCATAAGTTCCCCATGGGCAGGTAAAAGTGGTTTTTTCTTGATCCTCTGGGGCTATTCTTATCTGGTTATATCCACTGTATCCATCCAAAAAAGAAAAATATTTCTTTCCAGACAATGTATCTAAAACCTGGTCTATGAAAGGAAGAGGGAAGTAATCTCTGAGAGTTGCTTTATTTAATTCACGAAAATCAACACATATTCTCCACTTACCTCCCTTCTTTGGAACAATCACCAACGGAGATACCCATTTGCTATCAGAAATGGGATAGATGAAATCTGCATCCAACAATTTTTGTAATTCTTCCTTCACAATGTCTTTAAGCGCAGGATTCATTCTTCTCTGTGGCTGCCTTACTGGTCTTATATTTTCCTGCGTATAAATGTGATGCATGCATGTGTCAGGGTGAATGCCTTTCATGTCTGTATAAACCCAAGCAAATGCCCCAGACTGTGCTTTGAGTAAATCAACTACCTGATTTTGCTGGCTTTGAGACAGATTCCCATTGATAAACAAAGATCTTCCTGGACTAATCTCCATTGGTATAGTTGCAGCTTCAACCTTCTCATCTATAAATAAAACTACTGATGATGAGGTGGCTGAAGGGTAATAATGTTCCTGAAAATCTTCTGTGAAAACATTGTCTAAGTCAGAGAAGGACTGAGGGTACTCAATACTAGTGGTGGCTGAAATAAATTGATCTAGGATATCATCCTCAGTCTGGTGTTCCAGCCCCCTAGTTTGACTGATGGACAGTAAGGGTTGTCCCACATCCTCATCCCCATAAGGATTCTCTAACCATAACATGTTTTCCGATACAGGCTGTGCTGGAGGATAAATAATTAGGTTTTGTAGAGAAGTGCCATTCGATATAGTTAGAATACCTTCTCTGCATCCTATAAAGGCATTAGCAGTGGCTAACCAAGGCCTGCCTAATATAAAAGGATGTTCCCCCATTGGGTGTTTGGTTTGGAGTACCAGAAAATCCACTGGATACTCCCAAGAAGCTACTGTGACAGTAATGTCATCTAAGGCCCCCACAGGTTTGACTGTGCTCCTATCAGCCAACTCCAAAATAGTAGGAGTAGATCTGAGGAGATTATGCAACCGAAGTCTCTGCATGGTGGTCATAGACATGACATTAATGGCAGCCCCCAGGTCAACTAGAGTGTTTCCTATTGGAACCTCATTGATGTAAATGGTCACCACTGGATTCCCAGGATTTGAAAATTTTGGGGGTAAGGGACAGTCCGAAATATAATTAGACAGTTGGCCTAAAACATTTATCTTGGGTGGGTCTTTCTGTTTCCGACCAGGCTTCTTTAAACACAGTTCCCTTACCAATTTTGCATAAATAGGGACATCTCTAATAGCCTGAAGTAATGGAATTTTGATGCAAACATTTCTCAACTCATTTTCCAAATCAAACTGTGGACGCATCACAGGCTTCTCTATTAATAACCTCTCTGGGTAAGGGGGGTTGTTATTTGCCTGTGGATGAGCTGGTGGTTGGAAATGAGTTCCCAGTGCTTGAGTATTTTCTGAGGCAATCTGCACTTCTTCTTCCTCTGTAATCTCTTTTTCATCACTTTCTTCTCCAGTTTCTTCATGAATAATCACTGCTGGAGGATTTTTATTCAATGTTTTCCCAGACCTTAATTGTATTTCCTGAATAGGAGCTGAATGAATTACATAAGTTGGAGCCATTTGAATTTCAGCATTATTAAGAGGCTGGGGAGGTCGATTATTAGGGTTTGGAATAGGTTGGGCTGGCAACAACGTGGGTCGAGGTGGATTTGGATTTTGATATTGTTGTGGAACTGGGGGTATAGGAGGAAGGGCAGGTGGTGTAAAGCCTGGTAGTAACTGCTGAATATTTGGTGGCATTGGACAGTAACTAGGAGGGGTGGTTGATTGTGTTCCTCCATAGGGTTGTCCTTGTGGTCCTCCATATGACTGTCCCCGCCAGCCTTGCTGCCAAGGCTGGGTCTGAGTAGGTTGAGAGGGCCAATTCTGCCACATTTGTGGACTCCATGGCTGCTGAGATTGCTGCATGGGATAATAATATGCAGGGCTATGGAAAACAGGCTCTGGGTACATGTTTTGAGGTCTAGGCTGCCAAGGCCTTCTTGATGCATCGGTAGGTTCAGCATTAAGCTTGTAAAAAGCTTGCAGCTCTGGTAAAGAAGGGCAATTGTCAGTTGGGTGTTGAGCAGAGCAAAGAGCACAGACTGAAATGGTATTTAGAGGGCATTCTTTCAAAGGGTGTCTTTTTCTGCATTTGGGGCAGAATATGTGTAATGCTGCTATGTCCTCCTCCTCTTGCCGTTTCTTTGTTTTCAAAGCATCAAATTGAGAGCTTAAGGTGCCTAAAATGTCAGTTTTGAAATTTTCTAACAAGTTTCCCAACTCAACTCTTGTGACCCCACTAGTCCCTGATGTTCTAGAAATACGGGAAGGACCTTCCCTTGTGCTTTTTCCTGCCTTGGCTCTACTCCTCGAATACTTTCTGCATAGTTCAGTAATCTCTTCAAAGGATTTATGAGACACATCACCTGATGCCATCAAGTTGAGGATTTCCACATATTCATCCAGGATCCCTTTTAGAAAAAGGGTTCTGACGGCATCCTCCTGTAAGGTATTATACTTAGATTTCTGTAATACAAAGCAGAATCGTTCTAGGAAGTCCTCCAGACTCTCTTCTTCATGCTGTTGCATTTTAAAGATATCGTTTTGGGAGTCTCGAGGCCCACAGTAGTCTCGATATTTTCTGAGGAAAGCACTCTTCATTTGTTCCCAAGTTCGGATGGTGGATTCCCCCAAGCTCATAAACCATCTAAGTGCAGAATCCTTAAGGGTTGCTGGAAATAATTTTAACTTTTGAGCATCCTGTAGATAATTATAACTCCTACATAAGATGTCAAACTCAAATAGGAAGGTATCCGGATCTTCAGTACTTTTCCCATAGAAGGTAGGTAATGAAGATGCTGGGATATTTTTCATACTGACATCCCGTGTAAGATCCAGAATGGGGAAGCCAAAAGTTGTTTCAGTTCGTCCCTCATGTTCTACTTCTCCTTCCATCTGGTGTTCAGTTTCCTGATCACTCATGACAAGAGGGTTCCTAAACCAGTTGACACCTATCCTGTCTCTTCTTGGGGATAGAATAGAATCCCAATGGCCTGGCCTAGGCCAAGCTTGAAAATTGAAAGGTAAATCTGTAGTGGATTCTAATTGAGAAACCACCGGATTCTGGTTATGTTCCAGAAGGAAGTTCACTTTTTCTATGTTCACTGTGTCAACCAAATTAGGATCTTCCTTTAAAGGTGAAGTTTGTTGGATCTGTGGGATTTCTTCTGAATGTAACTGTTCACTGAGTATAACCTCAGTTCCTACTGGTTGGGTCCCAAATTCCGCTGAATTCTGAATGTTGTTGTTTTCAGTTTCATTGCCGGTATCCCTATCCCTAGGGTTAGTGAAGGGGGGGTTTTGTTGTTTACAAAAAGATCAGAATGAACCTTAATGAATCTACCCTTACTATCTCTAGGTCTCATCAAAACAAATTCTGAAAATCATAAGATTTTTAATCAAACCAAATTGAAATACCTGTGCCACAGTTGGGTTTGAAGGAACCTGTTATGAAATGCGCAATTTTGCCTTACCAATCCTCCTTCTCCAGTCTGCCACAACTAGTCACACCTAACAATTGCTGTAAAATTAGATTTCTGGAATTAAACACACTTAACCTACAAACGGATAACCACACTTGTAACTGAAAATAAACACTTTTTACAGGAAATATAAACACACTTCTAATAACTCAAGCTTGTAAAAAAAAACAACCATACTTACCAGAAAGGACACAACAAAAATTTTGGGTAACCCACTAAAGTGGCTGCGGCAGGCTGTTACACCTTGGGAATCCCAAAGTGAATTCGTCTTTGCGTCTTAATGTTTCCCCTCCACCTTATTGTGTATTGTAAAAAGATTCTATCTACCTGAACTTCTCAATCAATCAATTAAAAAAATGAGCAAAATACCAGTTTACCTTGGAGCAACTCCCCGGCAACGGCGCCAAAATGTTGGTTAAAATTATTGATATTTAATTCACCTCAATTTAATTTATCAACCGGAGAATCGTAGACTTTGAGCTGCTACACTATATGTGCGAATAAACTAACCTTAATGCTCATTCCTCAAGGAACCCTAATCTGCTTACAACAACAATGAAGCTAACCCTAAAGGACCAATACTAAAGATCACTAGATCTGTACTACAAAGAAAAAGGAAACTAATCTACTAACCTCTATCTCACTATTGAACTCAAAATGGCCAACAAGGAATTTCCAAGTTGCAATTCTATGATTTTAAAGAAATAAAAACAACCTGCTAGAGGAATAAACACAATCTTAGGCTACAGCAATCTTTAAAGCCACTAATAATCTCTACAGCAATTATTGCATCTATAAAAATAATCAACCTGTTGTCAATTAAATACATACTTAACTGGATTTACTTCCTAATTGAACTCCAAATCTAAAATCCACACAAATATTTCCTATGGCCTTTTAGCTTAAATTAGTCAATACACACACAGTCTATCAAAAGATTGCTTGGACTGTTTAGTGAAATACCAACATACTCTATTTATGATTTATGCATACAAATGCACCTAATAGAACACTAAAACTCTTCAAAACTCTGCTCATTGATATATATTAAAACTGTGTGATAGACATTCACTGAGGTTGGTTTCTACTATGAAGCTAATTATCCATCCAAGGAAACAATGTTATAAATGAGAGCTCCTTTTCCAAACTCATTCACAGGCAACTTCAGTTTCTGTTCGATCCTTCATCCAAAAATAGATAAACCTTAAAGCTTTATGACTACAGTCTTCAAACCCTTGAACTCTGTTGTAAATGATATTCAGATATTGCAAACTTAACAGTAAAAGGATAGGTTATTTATAAGCCATTTTCATGCTGCAATATAAGGGTCTTAATATCCAGAGTCAAGCTCAAAATTCATGTACCAATACTGAAGATTAAAAGAAAAACACAAGCCATTCTTAATTCATTTTACAGTCCCGTGAACAAGACAAAAACCAGTCCTGTAGCTATTGTTATAAAATGGAAATAAAATACTCAATCTGTTCGTAATCATTCAGAAAATTGAATCTACTGGAAATAAAACACTGAATCTACCAAAACCTTCATCAAATCGATCACGCAATTATATATATACCCTAGGTTTTAAATAACAATTCACCCTAAACAAAACAGAGGAAATCTTAAATTCAAACCGCTAACAAACTCAATTCATGACCATCAACTGTAAATGCTATTAATTAATAATCACAGTCACGCCTTCTAATGCAATCTAATGACAAACAAACCATTTATATTCTGAAAAGGAATGTGAATTGATAAAACACCAATCTATTACTGCAAACCACACACACACTACTGAAGCATCACGGTTTGGTGCTGAAGGTGGGCCCTGCCCTCAACGCCTCACACATTTAACTCACAAATTTGATGAAACCACGCACTGTATCATATTCATAAAATGGAGTTTGTACAAAATTCCCCTACGTAGGGTTTCCATCGTTACTTTTATACTAAATTATGCAGATTTAATCGCCCTGGAGACAAGGGTCGATATGAAATAACAATATTCAAAATATCTTAACCATTCTGAGCCAAAAATGGAATCTCAGATCCAGAATATACACATAGCGTTGAGGAGAAAATAATAACAACCCTTGATCCAAAGATCGTGCCTGAAATAGCAGTGGAGCAATCTTCAAAAGCATCTTAAAGATGATATGGATCCAATAAAAACGCTCTGATGGTAGATTGAATCCCCGATCTCCTTCCTTGAACGCTGGTCAGGTAACAAAACGAACCCTGCATAAAAGAGAAACCCATATCATTATTAGCATGTGGTTTAATGAAACCTAAAACCCAAAACATATGCATAAAAATAAGAAAATACAACAATCAAATAATTAAAATTACTTACCATGGCTTTTAGCAGTATTGATCTTCAAAAGACACATAAAACTGATTATTATTGGATCCATTAAGACTTTAAATACTAGAAAATAGTACATCAAATGGGCAAAATAGAGGACCAACAGTCTGTATCTGTTACTAAATTAGTGAACAATAGAAATGTATGCAGAAAGGCAGTAAAAAAGGTGAAGGGAAAGAATGTGAATGGTAACTTTTTTTTACTTTGTTGAATTGAGGACCATAATTCACTTCCATGCACCTCTATCAAACAATTGTGTTTCCATTTATAATCCTCCTTCAGGGAAGTATATTAGAGAGAACAGTTCAACAAAGAAGTTGGATTGGATTGAAAACTAATAGCAAGTTTCTTTGTCACTCTAATTGCGTACCCTATCGCAGAATTGAATGCCAATGACAACAATATATGTTTTAATTTTTCATTTAACACTATGAATGCCACACGTACTTGGGATAGAATAAATTTAAGCACTTCGTACATGTTACATGTTATGTTATGGTTTGAGCAAAGACAACTATCTGACTCGAGGAAATTTTGTTCTCAATAGCTGATTAAGGACCCTGGATGCCTTTTCTCTATAGCCCTCCCCTAGATCTCGTTATACATACTAAATCTATGGTATGATGGAGTAGAGGATGGGTTGTAGCTTGTGAAGCATAAGTAAAACGTAGGTAGACCAAGTAGAGAGGAGGTGCATAGATGGTTGAAGTTTTGTTTTATTCCAGACCAGTCGATAACGGCAACAAAATCAAAAGGTAAAGTAGCACTGTTTTTCTAAAAATCAAGATTACAAAAACATTTTTGTCCTAGTTCGTACAGTCGAATGCGGATTGTAAGTGTAGTAGCATCGATGGTATTCATATTCATAAATACCAAGAATTTTAAACCGTGTATTAGAGGAAGGTGTTGATTCGACGACTGAGCAATTGCGGAAAATAGCTCATGTAATACAGTTTTAGATACAAAGTCTGGATTCTTGGTCTAACTCATTAATTAGATGCATGGAGGTTGGCAGAGTGGGAACTTCCCCAAATCCCTAGGATTTTTGGTAAAGATGGGGGGTGCACTGTGCACACCTGTTTCCCGTAGGGATGCAACCATGGCCAGTGGAAGCTGAACGGGGAAGAACTCGGTTTCATAGTGAAAACAATGGTCTTCCTTGCCCCCTCCATTTCAGGAAACTTAAAGGGCAGCTAAATTCTCAAGAGCGTGGATCGGGCGACAATGGAAAATAGGGCAAGGCAAGGAGCACATGGAATCATATGCGTATACACAGGACATATGAAGAAAGAATCAATTGTTGTTGTTGCTACAGTTGGGAATTGATAAATGTCGTTCTAAACAGCCTTTGATGGAGATTTGTGACAAACCCACTCTCGGGTCCAGGCTTCAAATTTGAAGCCTTCAAGGCCCATTTGAAGTAACAAAATTTCAGTCAAATAATAATATTGTGTTTGAACTTTGAAGTTACAGAATTTTAATCAAATAACAAAATTTTTAAATAATTGATGGGATCATGAATGGATAAAATGATGTACATACCTGTAAATTCATAGGATGTCGGCAATCTAGTCATCCTTGAAGTTGAGCTCCTCAAAGAAATGAATTTCTCTATATATGTTTACGGTAGGATGGCATTGGCAGCTTCGCTCCGCAAACTCTCCTGGAGGACTGGAGGATATAGGGTAGGTGGAACTTGGAAGTAGCTAGCCCACAGTGGAGTAGTGGTATAATAAAAAGATTGTTTGTATTCCTGTAATATTATATATTGATGGTCAGAGCCATGGAAGCATGGAATTCGAGCATTGACTTGATACAACAAAGAAAACACAAGGTGGGATTCGGGAGCCGCAGGATTGACTTGATACAACAAAGAAAACATAGGGTGTGAGGATGGGAGCCGTAGACGGTAGGATTAACTTGATACAACAAAGAAAACGTAGGGCTGTGGGTAGGGGCCACAAGCAGGAGCAGCAGCTTGCAACATTACAAGAAGTTTCTAGATTGTGGATTTTGTCTGAAATGCCAAATTCGGGGCACATTAAGATAATACATTATACATTGAACACTCAATTAACTCACTGAGACAGAATTTACGAATTGGTATGTGATAACTGGTAACTTGGTAAGGCCACTTCCAACAACACATATGAGCCACCAACCAGGTTTAATAATCTTTTTGCTTCCATTAAATGTGTTAAACACGTAAGCGCTTGCTGTAAACACGATAACTTAGAAGCGTTCAAGCCATGGGCTGCTCAGTGTATGCCCGTCCACGTAAGTTGGTCAATGATATTATTAGAGGCCCAATGGTCCATGATCCATGGATGATCGAACACGTGGATATTTGAGAGTAACCGAGTCCCACTCCAAAGTCACCTAGCTAGTAGCCACATTCCCAATTTCCCACTGAAAACTGTCGATGGGTGAAATTTGAAGCTACCCTTCTATTGCAATTTTAAACAATAGTGGTTAATTTAATTATTGAAAGGCTTACCATGAAATTAATTTTTTTTGCATGGTAAAATTTGAAGTGGCCTTCTATGACGTGTAAAATGGCCTCTGAAGGGCCCTGAAGGCTTCAAATTTGAAGCCTATTATCGAGTCTGTAACCTGTGGCTGTCAGCAATAGCAGTTCATTCATTTTTCTGCAGGATTTTGTCAGAGCTGCATGATATCCTCGAGAATACCTCCAAGGTTATCCACTGCAAACGTGGCATGTTAACGCAGAGCTGCAGGGTATCCTCGAGAATACCTCCAAGGTTGTCCACTGCAAACGTGGCATGTTAGCGCACCGTTGGCGTATGCTAATGCACCACCACAGATCATCTCTGTCAGTTTGACAAAATTTCAAAATTTCTACGAAAACCCTGCATTGGGGACGGTCTTTTACCCTGACTCTAGGTTGCGAATTTATGCAAGTGAAAGCTTTTACAGGGCCAAGGTCAAGGTGGAGGAGAAGCGGCTTGCAAGGGAAACGGCTTCGACTTCAACCTCGTAATCATTTATTTATTTTTCCTAGCTTTCCATTTGGGCAGAGGAAAGCCACGCCCAACCAAGGAAAGAGGTGCTAAACCCAGGGAAACAAGCACCCTCATGTAAATCCCGGATTGGTTGTTGTGTGGAAAGATTCCCTCCCGTTAAAACCACTGGAGAAATCCCGAATCGGCAAGATGCTCTCAGCATGTATGTATTGCACCGATAGACGAGGTCTTAAGTTTTTGTATTTCAACTGGTTTGAACCACAAAACAGTGGGTGGTTCCTCCCTACACAACTGGTTGTTTTGATGTTCGTATTTCTATTTCAAGAAACCAATTAAGATATATCTCTGCAACTGGGTAAAACACAATCATTTTTAACAGAGATATATTGTATGTTTGACTTATTTCACTGTAAAATAGATATATGGATTCCAAGGTTATTGTAACAGATTTGGCGTGTGATTAGACAGAGTACTCTGGTGATGGAGGTGGAATCATTGGTCACGGCTCTCAAAAATCATGTACAAAGAAGACGCAAACAGTCATTCCCCAATGTCGTGATTTGCCGCAAGAACAACAAATTTGTTAGATAAGAATAGCTAACAACATATATCTGTGTCTGTATATTAGATTTATAGGGTTACTTTCATATATTGATCATGGAATTGATTGGATTTTGATTGCAGTGTTGGTGTTTTGTGGTCTGCATGCACAGAGCCCCACTGAGCGACGGGAATTTCAGTATTAAAGATGGGGTGCCATTCAACAAGAACAACAGCACATCATTTAAAAGAGCATATTTAATGAAAGACAAAGCAGACAAAGGGAAAACGATTTGGAGGAACAATTAAGGAAGGGTATTATAGTAGACTGCTTCCTGTGATGTTTTCTCCATGAAAGATTCAAGGGCCGCCACAGTCTTCTTTTTTCTGTAAGGCTACATGCTTTGATTTGCATCGGATTTAAATGGTCTTTTTTTTGGAATCAGCAGTGGTTTAGTCAGAGTTGAGCTGAATTTGATTTAAATGGTCATTTTTTTAGTCAGAGTTGAGCGAGATCCCACTAACTTACATCAATAGGGATCTGGTTTATAATGCTGATAGCTAACATTTGATGATATGAAAACCATGGCAGGATTGCTAACCAATGGACACTTTGAGGCCGCCCCAGACCCCAATTTTCTCAATGCAACGGTGATTGTAGGGGAGACGGTGTTACCAAGCTGGAAAATCAAAGGAATCGTTCAGTACATAACATTTGGTCAAGTTCAAGGCCCCATCTTTCCAGTAGTTCCATTGGGAAGACATGCTGTAAGAGATGGTTGTAGGGAAGAACTTATTTCATACATGTGTTTTCAAAGTTTCAAAGCTCCTTCAAGATCTGATTTGATTCTATGTTATGAGCTTAATTTTCTCTCTTATTGCGCTAATGTGTTATTTTTGTTTTGTCACAAATTAAAATATATATATAGTCTAAGGTTTATGATAACAGGATCTTACCTCCGTCACAAGCTATGAATTGTAATATCTGTTTGTCATGTAACCTGGTTGATGAATGCATTGGACCATTTTGTAATGTCAAGTAATATTTAGCTTAGAATCTCATTTTTTGTTTAAGGAACCGCCTGCACCCTCAAGATCTTCCTATTGAATGGTACTGTGATTTCTCTTGTAACCTGTTTAAAATACATGGCTGGAAAATTTGTAATTTTGTACTGTCACGTTCCCACCCATCATATCGGTGCAATGGAGGGGATCGTGATACTAAAACTGGGCAATTAGCCCTATAATCACTAATAAAAAAATATCCTCATAACGTAAAAGACAGGCATGCAAATGTGGAAATCTAAGGTAACGCTGCGGAAGTAAAACATGTGCAGAATTAACACACACCCAACATTTTGATGAAAGAATAAACATTCATATGGAGTGAAGATGGACATATGGGATAGCATAGATATTTGCAACACACAGCAGGGTTAGAAATCTATCACACGTCCATCATGCATTCAAGACATTCAAGCTGTTCATGTCATAGGCATATTGTAATTAATCATAGCAGAATTAAAGTCATGTTACTATCTAGCATACACTTAGCATTTCATGATAGCCATTAAGGATAGACATTGCAGAAATAGCAAATGAGAGTACTTATCTTAAAACAAAGTAGTCCCAAGCAACTGGCTATGCAACTGCAACGTTCCACCCAACCATAGGCCAGTTGTGCTTATCAACCTCTTGATACAACTGCCACCCCCGAGCTGGGCATGATCTCTACAAGGAACCAGGGAACAACAGACTTACACATAGCCAAGCATACACCAAGATGAGCCAAGCCAATCTACAATTGGGTTTATCAGGCTGCTAGGAAATGGAAAGGAATAATTTCTAATCTAGTGTGCTCAACCACAGAGCTAAGGATACCCCTCCCAGATCTATTCAGCTTGGCACTCACAATGCCTACGCACCCAGGGCAAGGAAGTATTCTCTTCACTGCCACACAGTCCCTCAAGCCATACCTTCCTTTCTAGTGCTCTCAGGGTGTGCATAGAAAAGTAGCCAAATCCCTCTTGATCTTCTTGAGAGGTCACTCCCTCCACTAGGTTTATCAAGCCAATTCTGTCCACTACCAGTCCAAGTTTCTTACTCACAGGTTCAAATCCAAAACTGGATGCACTTAACAACAAAACCACAATTGCTGGGCATGAGGAAAACGTTTCCACAGTGGAATGCATGAGATGGGGTTTCAACTAACTCAGAAAAACGTGGGAACCCATAAAAACGAAATGGGAAGTTGGGGAACAACCCAGGGAAGCCAAATCCGTTTTTAGAAAAACGTCCTTGGACATTCGGGGGCAAAAACGACCTCCATACAGTCCCCAAATCGTGGCCCTTCTCTCCCAAGCTACTGTATATGCAAAAACGAACTCCCAGGCATGGAAAAATGCATGATTTGGATGAAAAACGTGTAGGGAAAGACCCAGCTAGCTCTAACTGCGTGAATGAGTGAAGACTGACTGTTCAGAATGGCTTTGGGCACCATTTCGTGGGTGTTTTCTTGCCCAAGGAGAAAAACACGAATTTCCAGGTTGATGGCTTGCCCATACACGAAAATGGCTGCCATACTTCTTCATTCCCAAGGCATTAACTGCCTCAACCAACTCTTGGAAGAATTAAATGATTGGGTCCATAACCCAAAATGGGTAGTTGGTGGTTTATGGGTTTTCTCATTGACACATGGATTAACACCATTGGCTCAAGGGTTTGAATAATTTCCCTCCCTATTCCTTGTAGAATCATGCCCCCATCTCTTTGTTGCATTGCATAGCTAGTTGTGGGTATTTTTCATTAAAATTCGTATTTACATGATGTCTTATTTACATCGTGCCCATCTAGCACAAGAACCATAGGCATCTATTTCTTTAATTGCTGATACATAAAACACTAAATCAATGGTGGGGCCTTGGCCTTGAGCTCCTCACCATGATTAAGTAACAATATTTACATCATTTACGATTTAATGCGAAGGGGGTCAAAATGGGGACGTGACATACCCCTCCCCTTACATTAGCACTGTCCTCAGTGCTCATCAAAATTGAACAAAAATGGATATGCCACCCTCATGGCATCCTCCAGCTCCCATGTAGCCTCATCAGGACCGTAGTGCTTCCATTGCACCTTTACCTGTCCGATGGCTTGGTTCCAGAGCAATGTTACTTTCTTGTCTAGGATGCGCAATGGATCGGTTTGGAATTCTCCCTCGGGTTCCACCTGGATCACATCCCAATTAATCACATGGTTAGGATCATGTACATATTTCTTAAGCAAAGAGACACGAAAAACATTATGAGCTTTAGTGCTAGCAGGCAAGGCAAGTCTATATGCAACTGGCCCTATTCTTTCAAGCACTTCAAATGGTCCGCAATATCTAGGTGATAGCTTGGCACAACTCCCAAGCTTCAAGGAACTCTTCCTTGATCTCACTCTAAGATATACATGATCCCCAACATTGAATTTCCTATGCATTCTATGTTTATCTGCATAGCTTTTGTGTCTATCCTGGGCTGCTTTTAAATTTTGCCGGATCCTTGCAACCTCTTGTTCCATTTCCTTAAGCAATTATGGCCCAAGTACAATTCGGTTCACTGGATTGTCCCAAGTCACTGGTGTCCTACACCTTCTTCCATACAAAGCCTTATATGGACTCATTCCCAATGATTCTTGCTGCCCATTATTATATGCAAACTCTACCAGGTGCAGATAATCCTCCCACTTGGATGGCTTGTCTATTACATACATGCGGAGCATGTCTTCAAGCACCTGATTTACTCTTTTTGTTTGCCCGTCTGTTTGAGGATGGTACGCGGTGCTAAAGTTCAACTGTGTACCCAAATCTGCAAAGAGACCTTTCCAAAAATTGGAAGTGAACTTGGTATCCCTGTCAGAAATTATTGCCTTAGGAAACCCATGTAATCTGAAAATTTCCTTCATGAAAATATTTGTAATGGCATCGGCTTTATGTGTGGACTTAACCGGTATGAAATGTGCTGCCTTTGTTAACTTGTCCACCACAACCATGATGGAATCATGTTGTCTCTTTTTTTTTTTTTCCTTGGAAAAAGTCCGTAATTTTATTTCAAAAAGATGATAAAAATTACATATTGCACATGTAGTAGAATCAACAAGGATCCCTACATTTTCACATATTTCTGTCCCATATAAGCAAAAACAACAGCTTATTAAGAGCTGAACCAAAAAAGAGAAACCCAAAGAAAAACTTCGCCACAAGAAGATGGAGAAGACGTCTTCAACTTCCATCAACCGAAACCCTCTACAGAAGAAATAGTAGATCCAAGTCTGTGGACGAGCAACAAACTCAATGGATCTCCCAAACCGACGAAATCAGCCAGCATCTCCTGATGAAGAAAACGACTAGACAAAAACCAGAGCACCGCCGTAGATGTGCGCCTCGGACCAAGAGCCAGACGCCTCCACCGACACCGACCACCAGTGACCCAACGCATCAGCACTGCTCCGCCAGTGATCTTTGCATCCAGCCGCATAGAACCGCCATTAGCCTGCCGAGAATCCTGAAGCTTCTTGGCGATTTGAAAGATGGATCAAGAAAACCGAAATATAGGTGCCGACGACACCAGGTGCCAAGAAACTCTGGAAGAGTACATTCTCTGCAGCCTGCGGCTTTTTCGGGAGTTCTTTAACAAGAAAACTCTGTTCCAAGTTCATTGGCCGTCGTTGAGCAGTCTTTTGCCGCGAGTTCTTGGACGAGGAGGCCCTACTTCCAAGCCAGATGCGATTGTCGAGCAAAGCCGTGCACGGATTTGTACAGGGTGAATCGTCAGTCCAGCTAGCTTGCCGGTTCATCTTCTGCTTCTCCGCAGGCTTCTGCCGAGAACCCTAGCCGGGCTTGGAGTTTTAACCTGCAGTTCGTTCTGCATACCCTTAAACACGTCGAGGACCCTCCTTGGAAGATTTCACTACGCCCGGAACTTCACAGATCTGGAATAGTTCTTCAAGAACGAACCGCCGACCTCCAAGAAACCGGCCCTCGGTGACCGCCGCCTGAGACCAGCCACCACATTGCACAGTGCCCTTAGCTCCATCAGAGCCGACCCTCAGCGGTGCAGGAGAGCCGCAGCTGTGGACTACGCAGCAGCCTCGACGGCCTCCTATACCAGCGAAAAGCAGTCCTCCAGGAGCCCGTGATTATGAGCACCGACATGTGCTTCCCTGACGCCCCAGACGCCTCCACCGACCCATCATGTTGTCTCTTAGTCATTGGCAATCCTGTAATAAAATCCATGGAAATTATTTCCCATTTCCATTCTGGGATTGGCACTGGGTGCAATAAACCTGCTGGGTGTTGGTGTTCAACCTTCACCTGTTGACATTCCATGCACTTAGAGATGTATTCAGCGATGTCCTTCTTCATCCCTGGCCAGAAATAATATTTTCTTGCTGTAGCAATTGTTTTCTGATATCCTGGGTGACCAGAGTATGGAGCTTTATGGATTTCATCCATAACCATTCCCCTTAAATCTGCCGCATTTGGAACATAGACTCTATTCTTATACGTAAGAAGTCCTCCTTCCAAATGATAGCCTTCATACTTCTTGCCAAGGTCTTGCTGCTGCAATTTGCCCTTTATCTGCTCATACACTTCATCCTCAACCATATGGTTAACAATTTGCTGCCTCAAATCTGGTTGGCAAGTACTAAGCGCTGCCACATACATTTCATGTACCTTCCTGCTGAGTGCATCAGCCACCTTGTTTTCTTTCCCTTTTATGTGTTTGATCTCAAAATCAAATTCACACAAAAATTCCAACCATCTAGCTTGCCTAGCATTTAAAGTTGGCTGATCAAATAAGTATTTCAAACCACAATGGTCTGTCCTTAACTCAAATTTTCTTCCCATTAAGTAATGCCTCCACATCTTCAAGGCATGTACTATGGCTGCAAGTTCTATATCATGAGTAGCATAGTTCTTCTCATGCTCCTTCAACTTTCTTGACTCATAGCATATCACGTGGTTGTCTTGCATAAGAACTCCTCCAAGTCCTTGATTGCATGTGTCGGTACACACCACAAAGTCTTTTTCTGGGTCTGCAATCTTCAAAATTGGTGCACTTGTAAGAAGATTCTTCAACCGTTGAAAACTTTCCTCACATCTTGGTGACCATTCAAACTTTATCCCCTTCTTTTGCAAAGAAGTGATCGGGTTTGCAACTTTGGAGAATCATTCGATAAACCTCCTGTAGTAACCAGCAAGGCCCATAAAAGATCTCACATCAGTCATATTCCTTGGAGTTGGCCAATTCATAATGGCTTCAATCTTCTTAGGGTCTACAGATATTCCTTCGTCGGAGATGATGTGACCCAAATAATGAATTCTATCTTTATAAAAATCACATTTGCTCAATTTGGCATATAGCTTATGCTCCCTTAGTAATTGCATTGTCATTCTCAACTGTTCTTCATGCTCTTTTTCATTCTTAGAATAGATGAGAATGTCGTCTAGGAATACAAGAACAAACTTGTCCAAATACTTGCTAAAAACATTATTCATGAGACACATGAATATAGCTGGTGCATTTGTGAGACCGAATGGTACCACTACAAACTCATAGTGTCCATACCTCGTTCTAAAGGCGGTCTTATGAATATTTTCTTCTTTGATTCTTACCTGATGGTATCCAGACCTCAAGTCAATCTTTGAAAATACCTTTGCTCCTCTCATTTGGTCAAAAAGGTCATCAATTCGGGGCAATGGGTATTTGTTCTTCACAGTGACTTTGTTCAACTGCCTGTAGTCAATACATAACCTGAGTGTTCCATCTTTCTTTTTCACAAATAGAACAGGTGCTCCCCACGGGGACACACTTGGCCTAATATATTTCTTTTCCAGCAACTCTTGTAATTGCATTTTCAGTTCTAGCAATTCTGGTGTACTCATCCTGTAGAGTGTCTTAGACACTGGTGCCGCTCCTGGCACAAGTTCAATTGTAAAGTCAATGTCTCTCTTTGGAGGGAGTCTTGGAATCTCATCGGGAAAAACATCTCTGAATTCTTGCAATACATGATAGTCCTCCAATTTAATAGTTTCATTCTCTGCTGCCTCTAAAATGTGGGCTGCATACAGTTGACATCCCTTCCTACAGAACCTCTTCAGCTGAATGGCTGAAACCTGTCTGACAGAAGTCATCTTTGGAATGCCTCTTACAACCCTTGGGTTTCCTTCTTCGTCCATGCATTCAAATGTCTTATTGTAGCAGTCAAGTTTAACCCTGTGTGCTTCTAACCAATCCATTCCAATGAGAATATCATAGGAACCAAGTGGAAAATATTCAGATCTGCATAAGTGAATAGCCCATCCATCTCTAATGGACATTTCTCTACTATTTCACTAACTTTTCTCTTGGTTCTAGTGGCTAGTTGAACTAACCATGATTTACTATGCTTTAATTTCTTGAAAGCACAAATCTCAATAATTCTAGGAGTGACATAACTGTGAGTAGATCCAGGATCAATCAAAATAGAAACAGATTGCTTAGCAATCTTACCTTCAACTTCAACCACAGTTGATTGATGATCTGCCTGGCGGTCTTCTACTGCTGCATAGATTCTAGGGATTGCTCTCGCCACTTGACCCACAGTTCCAGCTCCTTGGATGTTGTGAACTTGATTCGCATTTCCATTCCGATGTGGACAGTTCCTAAGCATGTGGTCTCCTCCACAACCCCAACATTGAAGTGGTTCTCTTGGATCCTTTGGATCTCTTGGCTTGTCTCCCATCATCCTAATTGGCTTAGTCACAACCTGTGATGGCTGCCTTTGCTGATTCCGGAATTGAGGAGGCTTGAACCCCTTCTTCCTTTGATCAAACTTCTCATTTTTCTTATCCTTCCATGCCTTATGGAATTCTGGTTTGCTTCTGTTTTGATCAAAGCAATACTTGGCCTTTCTTATGGCCTCCTCTAGAGTTCGAGGTTCATCAAACTCAATTCTATCTTTATATGACTGGGGCAGTTCACTTAGGAAACACTGAATTTTCACCTTATCATCTCGAATGTACCTGACATACCTCAGCAGCTCCAAGAACTTGTTTGCATATTCTTTCATGGTCGATTGTCCCAATCTCAGCTCATGGAACTCTTTGATCTTATCATCATAGTACCTATCAGAGAGGTACTTCTGCTTGAAGTATTTCTTGAACTGATTCCACACGATCTTCCTTTCGTTGATCTTCTTCACTTGCTTGGTGTGTTCCCACCATATAGATGCTCTTCCATTCAAGTTGAAGATGGCTACCCTTGCCTTCATATTTCCCGAGTAGTCTTGGACTTGGAAATACTTTCTCATCCCAAGAAGCCAAGCTTCAGCTTCTTGACCAGACTTTACTTCTCCATCAAATGTAGGAGGTTTTGCCTTCTTAAATTCCCCATGTGAATTGTTCTTGTAGTGCTTCTTCCTTTTGCTCTTGTGGGATGAAGAACTTGAACCCTCAATGGATTCTTCCGAGTCAAATGATTCATTAGAAGATATTTCTGGAGTATATGTTCTGTCTGTAGAAACTCTTCTTGGGATACTGGCCCTCTTGCGGGAATTCCTCCTAGAACTACTCCCACCCCTTTCTAGATTTGATGTCTGATGCCCATAGTTTATTTGCCTTTGGATGTCTGTCAAACTCTGTAGCATGGCTGCATTCAGCTGATTTTGTTCTTCCTGAGCTTTAATCATCCTTTCATTATCTTCTCTGCAACTTTGCAATTCCTCCCTTAGGATTCTCATGGTGGCCGCAATACCTGGAGGGGTCTCTTGATTTCTCCTCCCATTAGATTCTGTTTCAGCATTTTCAACATGTATGTTTTCCCCCATGGCATCTGTCTCAGGCTCATAGGGATCCTGTGCATCATCCATGTTGATTTTCTTGGTCCAACCAAGATCCAAAACTTTCCAACTATACTATCTAGAGTGCTTCCCTGATGTAACTGTGATTCTGTGAAATGTGTTCATCAACACAATTGTTAGCTGAGTTATATTCTTAGAATTCATAACTTACCTTCATGCACATGGGAAATGCCATATTGACAATTTGTCAAATCACAAACATCGACATATGAGGGGGAAAAAGAAAAGGGGGTCAAGGGGGCTTTCCCCCTTGTGGTCGCCACTGCAGGGTGGGTCGAGGTTTACAAATTATGCTGCCGTCGCGGGGCGGTTCGTTGACGGCTTCCGCAATTGCGGAGCAGTTCGCCGAACGCTTCCGCAATGGCGGGGCGATTTGCCGAACGCTCCCGCAATTGCGGAGCCATTCGGTGAATGCTCCCGCAATTGCGGAGCCATTCGGCGAAGGCTTCCGCAGTTTCGGGTGATTTTTTCGGAATGCCTTTTGCGGAATGACTTGCGGAATGCTTCCGCAATTTCGGAACGATTCGCCGAAGTCTTCTGCAATTGCGCAACGATTTGCTGAAGTCTTCCGCAGTTGTGGAACGATTCGCCGAAGTCTTCTGCAATTTCGGAATGACTCGCCGAACTCTTCCGCGTTGCGGAACAACTCGCGGAATCCTTCCGCAGTTTCGGGCGATTCGCGAAACTCTTCCGCAATTTCGGAAGAGAATTCCTTCCGAAATTTTGGGGAAGTTCGCTGAATGCTTCCGCAGTTTCGGAAGACATTCGGGAATTCTTTCCGAAACAGACTTAAACGAATTTTTCAAAGACACTTAGGAAAATTTGAAAAATTTGAAAACTTTCTTTCCTTGTGACTGCAATTGGATTTGGCCCATAGAGGCCCAATGCTGCAACCAGCAGCTCTGATACCATTCTGTCACGTCCCCACCCATCATACCGGTGCAATGGAGGGGATCGTGATACTAAAACTGGGCAATTAGCCCTATAATCACTAATAAAAAAATGTCCTCATAATGTAAAAGACAGGCATGCAAATGTGGAAATCTAAGGTAACGCTGCGGAAGTAAAACATGTGCAGAATTAACACACACCCAACATTTTGATGAAAGAATAAACATTCATATGGAGTGAAGATGGACATATGGGATAGCATAGATATTTGCAACACACAACAGGGTTAGAAATCTATCACACGTCCATCATGCATTCAAGACATTCAAGCTGTTCATGTCATAGGCATATTGTAATTAATCATAGCAGAATTAAAGTCATGTTACTATCTAGCATACACTTAGCATTTCATGATAGCCATTAAGGATAGACATTGCAGAAATAGCAAATGAGAGTACTTATCTTAAAACAAAGTAGTCCCAAGCAACTGGCTATGCAACTGCAACGTTCCACCCAACCATAGGCCAGTTGTGCTTATCAACCTCTTGATACAACTGCCACCCCCGAGCTGGGCATGATCTCTACAAGGAACCAGGGAACAACAGACTTACACATAGCCAAGCATACACCAAGATGAGCCAAGCCAATCTACAATTGGGTTTATCAGGCTGCTAGGAAATGGAAAGGAAGAATTGCTAAGCTAGTGTGCTCAACCACAGAGCTAAGGATACCCCTCCCAGATCTATTCAGCTTGGCACTCACAATGCCTACGCACCCAGGGCAAGGAAGTATTCTCTTCACTGCCACACAGTCCCTCAAGCCATACCTTCCTTTCTAGTGCTCTCAGGGTGTGCATAGAAAAGTAGCCAAAGCCCTCTTGATCTTCTTGAGAGGTCACTCCCTCCACTAGGTTTATCAAGCCAATTCTGTCCACTACCAGTCCAAGTTTCTTACTCACAGGTTCAAATCCAAAACTGGATGCACTTAACAACAAAACCACAATTGCTGGGCATGAGGAAAACATTTTCCACAGTGGAATGCATGAGATGGGGTTTCAACTAACTCAGAAAAACGTGGGAACCCATAAAAACGAAATGGGAAGTTGGGGAACAACCCAGGGAAGCCAAATCCGTTTTTAGAAAAACGTCCTTGGACATTCGGGGGCAAAAACGACCTCCATACAGTCCCCAAATCGTGGCCCTTCTCTCCCAAGCTACTGTATATGCAAAAACGAACTCCCAGGCATGGAAAAATGCACGATTTGGATGAAAAACGTGTAGGGAAAGACCCAGCTAGCTCTAACTGCATGAATGAGTGAAGACTGACTGTTCAGAATGGATTTGGGCACCATTTCGTGGGTGTTTTCTTGCCCAAGGAGAAAAACACGAATTTCTAGGTTGATGGCTTGCCCATACACGAAAATGGCTGCCATACTTCTTCATTCCCAAGGCATTAACTGCCTCAACCAACTCTTGGAAGAATTAAATGATTGGGTCCATAACCCAAAATGGGTAGTTGGTGGTTTATGGGTTTTCTCATAGACACATGGATTAACACCATTGGCTCAAGGGTTTGAATAATTTTCCTCCCTATTCCTTGTAGAATCATGCCCCCATCTCTTTGTTGCATTGCATAGCTAGTTGTGGGTATTTTTCATTAAAATTCATATTTACATGATGTCTTATTTACATCGTGCCCATCTAGCACAAGAACCATAGGCATCTATTTCTTTAATTGCCGATACATAAAACACTAAATCAATGGTGGGGCCTTGGCCTTGAGCTCCTCACCATGATTAAGTAACAATATTTACATCATTTACGATTTAATGCGAAGGGGTCAAAATGGGGACGTGACATGTACCATGCTAACTGCTAACCAAGAATGTTTTTTCGTGAAAAAGTGACTGTGTTTGCCACTAGCTGTTTTAATTTGCATCAAGCTTTGCAGTTACTAGATTTGGACTAATTCAAGATTTGGCCATGGCTGGGAAACGATGGTCAGATAAGTCAGGGCATCAAGCTCGAGAGAGGGTTAGTTTACGCTCTCACCTTCGGCGCTGCTCTCAGCTGGAGACACTGAATGTATCTGTCCCGACCACCAACGGAATCATAGATTTGTAGACACACAATATAGCGGCAAAGGGTGGGATGCATATGCCGGCGATTCCGTGTAGAATCAAGGCAAGCCAAGCTTGTTTTCAGTAATCCGGGGATGGAAGAAGATCCCAATTGCGGTCCCGTGATCGATTTTGTGGCCATTAAGAAGATTATAGCACCAGATTCTTCAAATGGTATGAAACATAGGAATTTGATTTCCTTTTATGTTTAAAGTAGCTCTGATTTTAAATCCAAGATCAGCCCTAAAGTGCAAAATATCGACCTGGTTTCAATGGTGGGAAATAAGGGACTCCCCTTGTGAGTTCGGTATCTGGGACATGTAATGCTGTTGCTTTGACTGTTTTTGGATTATCAAAGTGGAACCGTTTTCTGATTGTATGGCTAACCTGGGTTCTTGGTGATTTGCCATCAATTCTTTGCTATTACACCATGCGTTCTTCATATCTGTAGTCTCTTCTAACAGGCTTCTGTACAACTTGGTTATTGTAAAAACAAACAGGAAATAGTAAACAATCACTTCAATGGTGTGGAACTCAACAGAGAGCAGTCCAATTCTGGTGTATTTGATGAATCATTATCCCCTGGCGCCTGTGACATGGCATCTATTTTAATAGATGCTTTTCTCCCTCTCTAGGAGGATGTGATGATACAAGGAACCTCAAGAACCAAGGTGGGGAGTTCCAAATAGATAACAAGAATCCTCAAAATAAAGACTTTTGTTTATGTGGATAGGCTTTGAGATTTGCTAACTAATATCCCAATTTACAGTTTTGTTGGGGCCTCCGATATGTTGTGGGTTCTCTCTTTTTTGCTATGGTGGAGATGGCTATTGATACAATTACAACGTCTTTCTGCCAAGATGTGGAAGAGCATCAAGGTACCCCACAATATGCACCTCCTCTTCTTATGGAGACCTTGAAAAAGCATCGTGAAATGCAACGGTTAGCAACACTAAGTTTCCTGAAATCAGCAAGGCCCTTCGTTAAATGGTACATAAGTCGACTTGGTGCATTCATCAAATAAATTTCCATGCCCTGTACAAGGATGATTGATGAATTTAATCTGGATGCTGGTGGTACCCTTGGGCCTTTTATTTTGTTGTGGTTGTATATTATGATGATTTTGTTGATGTGAGAAATATTAAAATAACCATTAAAAGATGCACATTATCCAATATTAAAATACAATTGACTTGAGATATTATTAAATAAACATTATAAGATGCACATGTTGTCCAATATTAAATTACAATTGGTTGAAGGTATCATTGCTATATTACAATTTCTCAATTGATATTTTCAACTTGGATTGGCAATATTTCTACTTTCTTACAGCATGAAGGTTCTAGATATTCAAGTATTCAAGGATTCTGATATTATGTTATATACCATGTCTCTTGGAACTAAATTATCGATCATAAATAATCTAAGAGTTCTATGCCTCTAAAATCTGATATATGAAAATCAAAGATAACTAGTCATCATCTGCAAAGTAATTGTTGGAACCTTGGAACAAGAAGGTCTATCCTGAGGTTCCTCTACAAAGTGGATTCCACTAGTAATCTGAGCAATGATGTTCAGTTTCTCATCCTTCTTCTTCAGCTGTGCTTGAATCTCATCCATGTGTAGCATAGATTCATTGTGAGACAACCGTTTTTCCATTACAACCTTGCCCAACAGAGTTTTCACTCGCCAATATACGACAATTGTTTTGAAATATTTGGTT
Source organism: Larix kaempferi (assembly GCA_027924585.1). Taxonomy (NCBI): domain Eukaryota; kingdom Viridiplantae; phylum Streptophyta; class Pinopsida; order Pinales; family Pinaceae; genus Larix; species Larix kaempferi. The sequence continues at coordinate 48,962 of BSBM01000887.1, forward strand.
TCTTGGGTTGTACATGCACCCATATCTAGAATCCAATTACCCTTAGTTCCCTCAACTTCCTCATCACCAAGACATCCTTTTTTTGTTCTGATTTCTTCTTCCACCAACAAAATTGCTTTCTTAATATCTGGTGGAGTTTCCTTCTAGAATGTCATTGTCGCCATTGTTGTGTCCTCCTTAACTCATGCTCATGCTATTATGTTGCTCCTATGAGCACTCTTGCTCGGGCAACCTCTCTCCATCAAGCTTGGAGAAGGAGAAGCATAGAGACACCGCATGGGAATGCTTTTAGATAAATATTTTATATTCATTGATTATCTTATATGAATATATGGGGTTTAATGATAGGCAAGAATTCATATTGAGAGGTTTAAAATTGTAAAAATGGAAGTAATATGTTGCTTAGTATAGAGAAGTTTAGGGGTATTTTTAATATACTAAAAACATATAAATATTGGAGAAAGGTTAGAATGCTTATAATTAGGACATGTGCTATAGGTTCACTTAGTCATAGGAAACCCATGAATATTCACAATTTAAACATTAAGAAAGGCATGCATCATGTATTAATACACATGTGATAAGGCTCATTATTTTGGATATCAACTCACTATAGCTCTTGATACTGTGCATTGACTCTCTCATGATCGAATAGGGGTCCTCATATGGGAAATGAAATGGCCTTCCACATAAATGGTGGGATAACTTTAGTTCATATCGGGTGTTTGACATTGGTTTGTTGGATAAATTTGCCATTTTAGTTATGCCTCCATGTCATGGTTTCCTTCGTGGTTATGTTGAGAGTTGTAGAGCCTCGTCCTCATGAGTTTCAAGTGCGAGTTGTAGAAGGCTTTGTTTGTAGGAGGGGTTTTGGAGTCATATTCACACTTTGGCTTCATTGCTCCAGGTTTGGTGCTCAAGTTCACGCAATGGCAAATTGGATCCTTCTGACTGGTCCCTATCCGATCAAGATATTTTGGGTGGAGGTGGAGTAGCTTGACCCTCATTCGGTCTACTTTGTCTTGTAATTTCATTGAGCTTTAAGAATTCAAGTATTTTAATTATGGATATCCTCAACATTGTGGTGGGATTTATCTCCATTCTGGTAAGGACTTGGCTGCAATGAGTATGTTACATGTCATCATGGATGGACATCAACATTCTAGCAATTGTAGTCTATGAGAAATAGTTGATATTCATAGGATATTTAAGTAGGGTGGTGCACTTGACTAAAAGCCTCCAAGTTACATTATCCCACCTTGATCAATAACCCCGAATTGATAGCAAGGGTCGCAATACAAGGCAACCAAATTGAGAAGCTCATAGTGAAGCACAACATGCTTCACAATTAATTCAAGATTTGGCCATGGCCACTAAGGTAACCAAATTGCAAAGCTCATAGTGAAGCACTACATGCTTCACAATTAATTCAAGATTTGGCCAAAAGCCCCAAGTAGCCATGAAGGAAGATACACTTCAACACATTTAGAAAGATATGAAAATTGAAGAAGAAACTTTGAAACATAAAACAAAGGATAAAAAGCTCATGATAGATATAAATCCCATTAAAATAGGATTTGTGGAAATATAAAAATATTCATCTTTAAATTAATTATGAGGAATATACCATTCAAATTATATTCAATTAAGATTACTCAATATATATTTGATATTTATTTACAATTGATATTTATAACAAATCTCTATATTAAATCTATTATATCTAGGTGTAGTCTAAATATTCTACTTTTCAACCTTTTCTGTCACATATATTAGCTAAAGAAATTGCACAATTTGGATGTCATGGGAGGTATTTGAAGGAGTTGAATTTATTTATGGATTCAAAAATACAATTTAAACACATAAAAATTTGGATTTTACCCAAAAAAATTGATTCCCACCAAAGACCTACCATAAAGTTGACAACATAAAATAAATAGACTACTCATATTTATTTTATAATATTTTCTTTTCCTATTTTATATAATGGAAAAAATGATTAAAACAACATAAGAAATATTATTGCTAATAATATATTCAATATTTTGAATTCATCAAACCTATAATTAACTAGCCTATACAATTATAGATATTAAAAAAAGTGGATCAAATAAATAACAACTAGCCTATACCATTATAGATATTAAAAAAGTGGATCAAATAAATAACAACTAGCCTATACCATTATAGATATTAAAAAAGTGGATCAAATAAATAACAAAAAAGAGATGTATAAAATAAATTTTAACTTAATTAATGAACAAGAAGCAATATAAATAAGACAAAGTAATGTTGGTTTTTAAAATATATTTGTGCCAATGAAAAACATCAAATAAAAATAATAATAATTTAAAATATATATATATTCAAAAAAGATCGAATTAGTTTTTAAAATTATATTAGTTTTAAAAAAAATAATATTATAAAAACAATTTTTTTCAAAAAACAATTTTTTTTGTTAATTATAAAATATAATATATAATTTAAGTATATTTAAATAATGATAATTAAAAAAAACATTAAAAAATGTAAATTGCTTAATTTGTATATATCTTTATTTTTCCAAATTTTAATACAACTTTATGTATTCTAAATTTATTGCAGATTTGCTATTTTTTGGCTAAATATGAAAACTATTTATATTTCTAAAAATTATATATAATAATTAAGAAAAATATATTAAATTATTATTTGTTTATTTAAAATATATAATTGTAAAGAATATATCTACATCTATAATTAAAATAAAGATATAAATTGAAGTAATCACATTTTTAGTATGTGGATTTGTGATGGATACAACATACATTCTCTCATAATTAAAATGACAATCATCATATTTAACATTGAAATCCCATTAACCATGGAAAATATAGTCCATGTGTATAGATCTTAAAGTAAGGGATAAACCAATATCAATATTAATAAATAATGCGATTTTACTTCTTTCTCAATCTTATTTCTATGTCAAGATGAAAATGATCCTTATTACCTAGATTCAAAATGTTGACACTTGAACTAATAATGCGGTTTATCAAAAATCATATTATTACACAATGAGTCAAACCACAAAGTCTCAAAATCTCATGGTTACTAATGTAAATGTTTAACAATTGGGGTTTAGAATATCATAATTTATGGCACTTGTAATTAGTAGGTTGTGGTTTGCTTCCTATTAGCAACATAAATAATGCAGCTACTATTTTTGAAGCAACAATGTCTATTTTGTTGGTGTACATGGGAATTTTTATTACTTATGAATAACTAAGTTAATATTTTTCTGGCAATTTTATAATATTATGGCATTGAATGAATTCTCAATTTTGGATTGTTTTCTCGCTTTAGCATATCTTTTGGTATTGATTTCACAATTTGCAACTTTTCACATTTTGCATAATCATTTATGCACTGGTAAAATGAAAATTAGGAAATAAGAATTTTTGTCATCAAAGATGCAAAGAAATGTTGAACTTTTGAGATTTTGTCAAAGAAGCAGATGGTTTTTTTATGCCTCTCGTTTTCTACATTTTGGATTGTATCCAAGACCGTTCCATATTTATTGGATTACTAAGGTTCAGAAATTCTATTAAATCAAGAAGAGGTAACTATACATTCCAAGCTGTCCAAGTGACAATAAGCAGACTTTCCATGCAAGTCAAAGAGAACCTAAGCATTATGAGCTTGAGGCCCTGGGACTAACTAAAACCAAAGAATTCAAAGGATGGATTACTGGACTAACTAAAATCAAAGAGTTCAAAGGATGGATTACTCAATTTCTTGAAAGACGACTCAAATAACTTTTTGGCTATTAGGTCTCGAAATGAATTGAACCACCCAAAATTTATGCTATTTTATTGCTCTCTTCATGGCATTTCAATGATGAAGAGGAAGCTCTTAATAACATCTATTTTACTATTTTATTTTTCATTTCACCACATCTCTTTACTTTACATTTATTTTATTTTTTCTTTCGACAAAAAATAAAATTGTTGTTTTATTGAATAAAATATTGGGGCAATTGCGGAGACATAAAATAGGTCAATATTGTAGTTGTTTTCCTCGACAAAAGGAACACCAAGAGGAAAAGAGCACAAGGAAGGAAAAACAGTTGGTCGAATTCTAGGCAACATGTTACAGTGGCATCATCGAATAGGAAACAAAATCACAATTAAAGTATATGCATTTGTGACTAACTAATATAATGAAGTAAAGCAAATTCCAAAAGTAAATTAGTAAATACTTAACCTTGGTAAATACTTTCAATCTTAGCTCCCAAGTATCTCTTTCTCTCAATACTTATCTATACCATAAGGAGGATAAAAAGTGGTCTAACATTAGTAAAAATGAACATATGGCAAGCTGGGTATAAAAAAATTCACACAAAAAAATGATACTCGATATTCATATTGAATCAAAGTATTCATACAAACTCGAGTGGATTCACTGTATACCTTCTTCAAGAATGCCATATAATATTTTAGTGTTCAGACACTCAAGACAACACTCGAGTATCATAAATATGACATAATTACATCATAAAAGTAACAAAAATACAATACATTCTTACAACTTGACCAGCAAGAGACCAACAAAACCAGAGCCAACATATACAACAAATTCGAACCTCAACATATTTACAAAGAAGAAAACCCAGTCACATTGTCTTCTTTGAAAAAAAAATATGCATCACTGTGATATTCTTTATAAATGTGAAGAAAGGATATCTCAACAAAAGTCTCTTGTAAATCTCTATTATGGATCTTCCACCAATCCAAAAGAGACAACTGCATACTACATTTGTTTAATGCCTAGTCAATAATGACCTTTAAGTCACCTACCACCTGCAAATAAGGGATTCGTTTATAATGAGCAACATAAAGAAGGCCAATAATTTATCCCTTGTGTTTGAACTAGGGCCAAATCCCACATCCCATCCAGATCCTAAAAAAATGTCTTGAACCCCATCCCATCCCTTGTGTTGCAAACCCACTGTCTTCACCTTTGAACCACAATCCCATTGGTAGCAATTAAGGCCCCTTTGTTCTTGCTACGATGATTTTTTATCTTTAGTATTCCACGATATAATCCTAAGTTGTAACAGTCTCTATCCTTTTCAGTATTCTACCATGTCATCCTAAGTTGTAACAGTCTCTGTCCTTTTCAGTATTCTACCATGTCATCCTAAGTTGTAACAGTCTTTGTCCTTCTCCCATGCTTATCATTTTAGTATTATAATGAATCTCAATTTTTAACTATGTTTCCATCTTAGTTTCTGTTCGGGCCGCTTTCCTAATTTAAAACCACCAAATGCATGTTCTCCCCTTTTGTTAGAAGGATTTGTATCATTGGAATGTAATGTGTAGATCTGCGGTGAATCTCTCACAAGTTTTGAACTAATTTGACGGTTCTCTGCATAATCCCAACGATTTTGAGAATATTTTCCAGAGCTTGCATTCCGGAGGGTTTTGAGAAATTTTTCTAGGTCTAGCATTTGACTCCCAAGGGTTTTGAGAATATTTTCCAGGTCTTACTTTAAAATCCCAAGGGTTTTGAGAATATTTCCAGGTCTTACGTTCGAGTCACATTTCTTTCCATGTCTTGAGTTTGAATCGACGCCATACACCACGTCGGCAGTGTATCAATCATAATCTTTCGCCAAATTAGAACCCGCAATCGAATTTATTGCAGAAAAATCAATTGCTTTTCGAGTATTATTATTATTTCTCATTCTATTTGTCCTCGTAGAATTTTTTTCCAATTGTTGTTGATAAGAGGATGACTCGAATCGTACCTTTGCTCTACCGGAGCCGATCTACTGACCTACTGTGAGCGGGAGGACCCAGCATCACCATAATCGATGTTGTGAGCAACCATAGGGCAGGGTGTCGTGCTATGAATGGAGGGTTGCTCATAAAAAATGACACTTCCCGGTCTTTGGTGCGATGCTTCGTCTAGATTCAAGTGTGTAGAAATGACCACATCAAAATAAATATTAATATAGGTGGTTGCATGGACATAATTTGAACAAGACAACAAGAAAATAGCAACTGAAATTTTTCTGTAAGAAAGTCATCCAGACAAGACCGTGTTCATACCAATTGAAAATACGCATATTTAAAATGTAATCTCCGCAATTGCTTGGGAATTTATAGAAATATCAGTTTTCATTTTCAAATTGCAGATATGACGATATGAGCTTGATCATTAAAGACAACATGAAGGATAACCCGCCGCCTGATCATTAAAGACAACATGAAGGATAACCCGCCGCCTGATCATTAAAGACAACATGAAGGATAACCCACTGCCTGATCATTAAAGACAACATGAAGGATAACCCGCCATTGTGTGATTCTTAGACAAAGTTTGCTATGACCCAAAAATATTCCAATAATCACCACCCTTAGACAATATTGGAAGGTATATGGCAGATTGATCCATGGAATGCAATCAAATTCTTTTCATTGAAGATTAATATAGAAAAAAATGGTTACAAAATATTTCTTGCATTCAACATTACAAGACAAAATAAGTACTTCACTGTAGGTTGTTTGAATTAAAAATGCAATGAAATGGGTTGCAAGACATGCCTTGCATTCAACATCACAAGACCAAGTAAATAATTGGAAGAAAAAAGAAAGCATTCATTCAACATTCAATTTAGCCAAATACAACATGTGGTTTATAGATGAGAATTCAATAACATAGTTGATGTAATTTTGTAGAATGCAAATATGTTGTTACCAAATTCAAGCAAGATTCATCCATTGCATGTGAGTCAATTAGCTATTTAATGATATGTGCCATATTTGAAAATATGAAAATTTATCTCAATTATAAGAAGAGGTTATATATACATAAAAAATTGAAAAGTTATTTTTTGTTATTATTTAAAGACAGTGTTTAGATATTAAGTTCAATGGGAACTAGAGGAGAGGCTTTGCAAACATATTGGATTTAGCTTTTGAAAAGTATCATAATTGACAAAGCAAAATATATATTTTTTATAGTTGTTTAAAATATTTAGAAGCTTGATTGATGAAACAAATTTATCTTCTGAATATTATTTTTTAATCTCATTTAAAGATAGAGTTGGTTATAGGATTAATTAGTTTGGAGTGTGGATGTGAAGGATATTAGATTTTTCAAAGCATGATAGTATTTATTAAGAAAAATATATTTGTGCAACATCCTCATTTGAATTTGCCTACATACTTTCTCGGGTCCATTTGTTCCTTCGTGGTATTGTGATCCTTATCATTTACTATTTACTATTGATCAAATATTATAGTTTTTTATAGATTAAATATTGCTTTACTGTAGGTGTGAATGCCATACATAGTTCCACATCCATGTAAAATCAAAATTCCATTTGAAAATGTTCAAGTTCACAATTTTTAAGATGCTTCATCCATAAGATGACCATTTGTCATAAGTAATCACTTCTAACCATTCTTTATCTATTTAATAATTTAAATTCTTAGCACAATAGTGCATTTTGATACATTAATTGTAACTAGTCATTCATGTTTAAATGAATGCTTTTGCACATTTAAAATGTGTGGTTTGTAGTGGTATGTTGTGTTTATGGCCAATTATAATGCTTCAAACTCAAGATGATTTTTTTCCTATCACTTGTTTATAGGGGTACCAAACAAGTTCATAACTTTGGATTTTAGGTATGGTATGACAACCTTTTTTTTTGACGAAAACGGTTAAGATTTTTTGTATTGATAAAAAGTGGCACAAACAGAAATACATAGTGTAAGTACAAGTTGCTTCCGCTCAGTGGTAAGCCATCATCTTTTACATATAGACTTTAGAATCCAGAAACAGCTACAAGCTTTCAACAGTTCTACTGCCTATAACCAGACGAGATCAGACATAATTACAATAAACAAGGACTTCGAGTGCAGAGTGTCCCAAAACCGCAGACTACATTGGAGTTTTACATACCAAACATTTGCAGAGGAAGACCCAAACGTGGCCCAAAAAACCCAAAATAACATGAGACCCAAGAGACCCAGACTAACCAAAAAACCTAGACTTCGAGCTATTTCCGGGGCACAGCTTCCATGCTACTTGCTGCGTTTTGTTTCATCAATTCCATTTTTAGTTCGTCGAGCTCCTTTCGAAGACTATCCACATTACTCTTGATGTTCAGTGCTATGGCACGAACCACCTTAATTTGACAGGTAAACCCACTGTCCACCATCGTCGAACACCGTCGAAAGATTACCAACCTTCTTGCTGAGCCATTGTTGCTTCTTGCTTCCAGACGGCCTGACTGCTCCATGGCATTCAGACGCTGCAAGGCCGGTTTAATATCAAAATTTTCATTCTTGAGAATGTGAATTTGTGCATCGAGAATGTAAACTTGTCGTCAACCACCGTGAGGGATGCCGCAATGCCTTGGTGCTCATCCCAGCCACCACAAGCCTGAATTTTCGAGCAGTGCTGCTCACAGGTTGAACATTCATAACCCCCAGGCCAAGAAGGGTGTCACTTCCGGAAATCAGGCATGAAATCATTTCCAAGACGAGGCATAGTCTGTTTACCACAAGAGTTCACGCTAGGGTTTGCCATGACCTTGTTCTCCAAACAAGTGTTTTGCAAGCCTGCTCTGCACCTAGGTTTATATAAGATATCATTACCAACCTGCTCCTTTACCGAAATATGCCATGATCGGCTAAGCGTGACGCGAGAGATGAGGGCTCGCATGCTTCCCATGTGGAAGCCATGTGCCCGACACGTGCGAGCTGCACTCCAAACGAGACCCCCTGGTGGGTTTGCAACTTTGGCTAAGGCGTACATTTTTGACATAAAATAAAATCCAGAAAACCTCCCCTTATGGGATTGAATAAATGAAGAACTTAGCATGAAGGAGCTTATGATCATAGGCAATGGACCCATACCCTGTGTTTCATCACATTGTTGCTAACAAGGACGCCACTGTCGAGTTTAGCATTGATATTAGCGATAGTGTCAGCGTCATGGTTGTTGTTTCTCAATATGTGTAGAAAGCTGATACTCTTGAATTCGCTGACCAAATATTTGAGTAGATTATGGGTTTTTGAAACTGGATTCTTTCTATTTTTGCTTAGACTCCTAGCCTCCCTGATAACTAGTAAATAATCACCACAAACTATCAATTCGTTTATGCCTTCCTCCCTTGCAATCTCCAAACCTTTGGTGAGGGCAAGCCATTCGACATTGTTGTTAGTTCTTCTGCCAATACCCCAAGCATAGTATTTCCTCCTATTTCCGTCGGAGTCATAGAGCACTCCCCCCGCACCTGCCAACCCTGGGTATGGTATGACAACCTCACTAGATATAAATTCATCACACTTGAAAGTCAAGTAGAAATGATCACATGTGTTGTTCTACCAAAACATGGAAGAAGCTCCAAAAGATCTCTATTGTCCAACCAATCTCTCTCATTCTCCAAATGATCAATCACAAGAAAACAAGGAATGCATCTAATGAGCTCCTTTGTCACTCTTTGTAAGGATTTCATTTCCTGCTGCTCCAATATCTTAGTCCTACCTTTCTCTGGTTGTCTCATTACTCACATCCAACCCAAGAAATCGAGATATCTTTAAATATTTTTGTCTACAGTAACAAACTTCTCCACCAACCCACAATATCATCCTATACTTCTATGCAAATGTGTAAGCAAATTCCAACACTAACTAGGTTTTGCAAATCCTTTCTTCCTTGCTACACATGTAATTCTTCTATGATATAATAAGCCTAAATCTTTATCCCTCTTTCCATACCTTGTTTTATGCAATATTCCTTCATCGCATGCATGTACTTTACACATTGGGCATGAAGTGCAAAGTATTTAAATATTGAGAAAAATTGCAAACACTCAACCTCTGAGCCTACTTGAAAATTGTATTTTTCGCTTCATCACATCTACTTTAATTTTAATTTATTTTTCCTTTCGGCGTTTCTTTGCACCTTCTGGGGCAATTGCTAGTGTAAATCCTCTCATCTTTATACTCATCACATAATGTAAATGATATATGATGTATAATTTTCCCTTAAAACTATGTGTTTTGTCACTCTTGGTACCATGCAATGGTATATATCCTTTTTGTTATTCACATCCATCTTTTGTATATTATTCTATTTATGGTATTTGCTCTTTTTGTTGTTGTTGTAACTAGTGGAATCAACATCTGGGAAGGGGTTGGTACTCGCGTGACATGGGGTCCAGGGATCCAATCCCGTCCGTTACCACTATACCCCTAGGTGCACCCACACAGCCCGCAAGCATGGGGCATAGGTAAGCCAAGATGATTTGAACTCGTGACCTCCATTTACAACATTTCCTTCATATCAAGCGAATCGTCGGTTGAGCTACACCCCTGCGGGCGATAGTATTTGCTCTATTATCATACTTAATCATTTTTAATTTCTTCTCATTGATGCTTTACAATGTTTCTTCAATCACTTAATTTTTTGATGTAATCTATCTTCTATATTATTCTATTATATGTATACTATTTTCTTTATTATCATATTTATTATTTTTAAAATTTTTATTGATAATTTTCATTTTTTAATGTTTTTCTAACATTTATTATCATTTCTCAAGTTTTATTAGTTTAATTGGTTTTTAAAGGTTTTGTTTATTGGTGGTAGTGGGAAAATGATTAAGGAAGATTTATGCAATTATGATGAAAGTGGCACCTTGTGAAGGGCTCGACGAGATCATTTGGCGACATTCATTTCGCCACAAACAGACTTCGGAAGACTGAGATATTAAGTTATAGTACTTGTACAATGCAGAAATGGCCAAAAAAACCTACCATGTGACACCGCTGAAAGGGTGACACGTGGCAGTTTGGAATGACGTGGGACCTCCACGTGGTGTCCTAGTTAGCAACTCGTATAGTCTAGGTGGCATCTTTCTGCCCGATTGACATATGAATTGGCATCCATGTGGTCCAATCCGGGGCTGTCACATGGCGACACCCCATTGCGCGGTTTGGTTTGTTTTTACACAAAGTTATGTGGGGCCACATGAATCAAAACCAATACCTCTTATACATGCGTCCAACACCTTTTCCAATGCGCCATTAGAGTAGTGCGTAACCACTATGGGCGCAACTTCTATTTAAAGCTTTTTTTTTTCCAGAGAAAAAAAACTACTATTGATATTCAAAAACTGAATCAAATAGTACAAATTAAGTTCATGATCCAATCAAAAGGATCTTTCGGAATATACCCCAAGCTGAATTCTGAGAAAGGCAGCCAATACATGGAAAGGAATTATCCCCAGAAGATGAACACATAACAAAATATTCCCAAAATTAATTTTGTCCTGCAAAATGCCCCATACAGCAAAAAAGTAATGGGTCCCCCACTAACAGCAAAAAAGATACTGTGATAAGACAAAATATCAGTCATAGAAATAAATAGATCCAGAATCCTGAAGGCAGTCTTCACACCATTCTTCCCAGAGCAGGTGTCCTTCACATCCATCTAGAGCTTGTTTAGACAGCTTGTCCGCCATACTGTTATGTGCGCGATAGATGTGCTCGAACAAGATGTTTTGCTGTTTGGAAAGTTCATGTAGAGTTCTGGAAGCCCAGTGTCTTAAATTTAATACATTGAGCTTGAATTTTCCTTCAGCCCATTTAATGGTGACCCTAGAGTCACCGTATATCTTGAGATTTGACAACCCAAAAATGTTGGCAACCTTTAAAACACACCAGAGAGCAATTAATTCCGCCTTCATATTTGATCCTTTTCCACAGTTTAGCTTGATAGAAAAATAGTGGGAGTCATTCAGATAAATAACACCTCCAATAGCGCACAATCTCGCTTGTGATGCACCGTCAAAGAATAGGACAGGTCTATCGATAATAAGGTTGAAAATACTGATGCGATCTGTTTTCAGCATTATCTCATCAACCTTACATGAGTTGAACATTTTGAGGGCAGTCAAACAGCATTGAATGTGATCAGGTGAGGAGTTTTGAAATATGACACAATTCCTGATATGCCATATTGCCCAAGGAATGCAAACTGCCAGGTAAAAGAACTTTTTGCAATGCCTGTACCAGTTTAAAAAACACAAATTGAAGTCTCCTATTGCCCAGCTTTGGGTAATATTAAAATGTATGGACATCATATCCCAGACCTTGCAAGAGAATGAACATTGAACAAAAAGATGCTGACGAGATTCAACATTTGCATTACAAAGAGGACAATAGTTCGGACCTATCCATCCTCGCTTGCAGAGATTTTCCCAAGTCTTTAACTTGTTCTGTAGAATTAACCAAGAAAAACATTTTAGTTTTACAGGGATGTGCCACTGCCAGATTTTTAAATACCACCAGTCCGGGGGGAAGATGTATTTTTGCTGAAGAATTCTTTTATATGCTGATTTTGCCGTGACAGTGCCAAGCCCTGTATTGCTGGCCCAGACAAGCTTGTCTTCTGAGTTGCACAAACGTACTCCGGCCGAGTTCAAATTATTTGTGTAGTTTTCCCAAATACGTGCAAGATATCCCGATAAGCCTATCTCTTGTGCCGTGAACCACTTCTGACAATCAGCCCGGTCGGAATTCAGATGATGAATCTTATCTAAGGTGGATAATCCAATGATTTGTAAATACTGTGGGATAATTGGTGGAAGCAAATGTTCATGCTCAAAACCAATAATGGGATCAACTCCCACCCTGATCTGTGAACCGCAGCCAACATGCCAAATAAGATCACATTTAATCCAATGAAAAACTTTCATAAACCCTCTCCAAATGGGTGAGAAATTCCAGCTTGACAATTTTGGGTTTCGCATCCAAGAGTTGACATCAGTCTTTATATATTTTGAATGTATAATTATAGACCAGAGGGAGTCACCAAAAATACCACGCCAGCAGCTTTTTAACCTGAGGGCGATGTTAAAAACCTCCAAGTCCTTTATTCCCCAGCCTCCAAATTTAAATGGTCTGGCTAGAGAATCAGCTGCTACCATAGGGATGTTTCTACTTTTTGCTGTACCATTCCACAGAAAGTTGAAAAAGAGTCTCTTTATGGTTTTGATGATAGAGCTTGGGACCTCCATCAATGAAAACCAATATACAGGGATGCTAGATAGCACCGAATTAACTTCTATTTAAAGCTTTGTTGTTGAATGAACGACAGAGAAAAGAGGGGCCACGATTTTTGTACCCATGACCCACACAGCACCAACTCAATGACTCTAACAATGCACCATTGGATGTGGCTTGTTATGGAAATTGGTAAGATTATATTTATGTGTTAAAATGGTTGGTGTGGTTAAAAGGAAAGCGGAGCTGCTGGTTTGATCCCCTTTATTATGCTTATGAAACGACCAACAATTGCAATGCCGCAACGGTGAGTCGACTGCCAGCTAAGCACTATGTTGGAAAATATGGCACGATTAGCAGAGTTTTATTTATTTTCTGAGTTGGTTGAACCTTGGTGCCATATTTAGACCGATTGTTGGTCATAATTGCCAAGTTATGAAATTGATTAACAAGGCGTTGAAACAACCTTACAATGGTTATGCCTTGAACCATTTAAACACTTGGCGGTGGTTTTATTTTTAAGCCATAGTTACATTTGTTGAGTGGTTCTACACCATGTTAAGAATTTGGTTGGCACCTATGGTTGGTGGTAGTTTAAACTTATGCCACGGTTAGAGTGTTGTTGCCATGAAAAGTGGGGTGTGGTTATGACCTCAAGGTGCACTCTTGTCATTGAACCAAAAATAGAAGACACAATGTAAGTCACAACACGAGTCTTGACGAGGCCATCGGGTTAGGGTCGAAGGCATAGGAGCCGAGGACACGGAGATTCCCCAGCGATGTCCATGACATGGGTAACAAACTTTGGTTAAAATTTTTTATGGTGCAATTTTTTAATAGTTTGTTTCACTATTATATGGTTTTAATGCACCTACCATTATGGGTTTCATGTTATAGTTTTGTATGTTAAACTATCGAAGCCTATTGTTGTGAAATTATGTTGTCTTGAAAATTGTAAAAGGTTCTTTAGCAACTCTTAAGCAATGAAGAGAGTGAGAGGCATCATGTTTTATTGCCGAAGCCTTGTTGGCAATATTGTAATGGTGCACATTATTTCGTAGCAGATTTGAGATGATAGTGTCCAAACTACTTGTGCACTTGTTTGCATTGTAAATTTGAAGATTGATGTTGCCATGATTGTAATGGGCTTGTAGCCACTTATTGTGAGAGGCATTGTTTTTCATAAACCCTATGTTGGGTAACTTCATAAACTTGTCCTAGTTTCATAAAGCTCTTTTGGGACAATGAGGCAAGTATGAACTCGCTTGAATTTTACAGTCTTGTGATCGTGTGGTTACCAACTTCAACTATGCACTTTGGTACAAGTGTCGACCTTCGACATTCTCCGTCCGAAGAACAAAGGTGAAGGACTTGAAGGAGATTGCGTCTTTTTAGAGACAATTTTTGTGCAGTAGAAGGAGCTATAGGTTTGCATATTGGTGCAAGTGTTGGCATTCGACATTCTTGGTATGAAGAACAAAGGTGAAGGATCTTCAAGAGAGTGTGGCTTTTCAGAGGCACTTGTTATGCAGTCCAGACAATGGGCAGTTGGTAAAGACCTCTTGCAGGTGAAATCCATTTGTGATGTAATCAAATTTTATGCATTTTATTCATCATATTAATGGATTGGTTCGTAGTTGAAGTGGGCCCAGAGATGTAGCCAGAAGAGTTTAGAGAACTCCGTTATCACATGTGTGTAGAATTGAATATGTGATTTTGGTTGTTGCTTTCACACGATTGGATTTTTTTTAAAGATGCACAATAATAATTGCTCATGTTCACATGCATATAATCTCCTGTAAAAGATCCTCTGTTGAAGATTTTTGGTCAAGAAAGTTCTCGCAAAAATTCTCGGATCAAGTTGGTATCAGAGCAGGTCTAACAAGATTTGAAGATTGTGAACATTGTCATGGGAAAAAGGTTTGAAGAGTGCGAGGATCCATGAATTGGAGGCAATCAACCAATGCATTCAAGCATAGAATGTTGAGCTTAGAAGGTTTCTTGAAGTGGTAGAGGATGAAAATAGAAAGTTGTGACTTCTCTTTTAACAGGTGGTGCAGGAACAAATTGGAGAATGGTCCACTATAAAGGCATCCAAAAGTCTATCCAAGATGAGGTCAACTTGTGGCCATAGTAGGTATAATTACGGTTCTTATGGTGAAAATATTAATACACTGCACATTTTGTCAAATATTGGAGGACTCTCATTGAGTAACAAACAACCAAGGTGGTTTCCTAGAAGCTTCATCTTCATACGAGCTAGGGAAAAAAGAGTGGTTGGTCAAAGATCAAAAAGTGGACCAAGCATCACTCATAGGTCTTTGGTGCGATGCTTCGTCTAGACTCAAGTGTGTAGAAATGACCACATCAAAATAAATATGAATATAGGTGGTTGCATGGATATAATTTGAACAAGACAACAAGAAAATAACAACTGAAATTTTTCTGTAAGAAAGTCATCCAAACAAGACTATGTTCATACCAAATGAAAATACGCATATTTAAAATGTAATCTCCGCAATTGCTTGGGAATTTATAGAAATATCAGTTTTCATTTTCAAATTGCAGATATGACGATATGAGCCTGATCATTAAAGACAACATGAAGGATAACCCGCCGCCTGATCATTAAAGACAACATGAAGGATAACCCGCCATTGTGTGATTCTTAGACAAAGTTTGCTATGACCCAAAAATATTCCAATAATCACCACCCTTAGACAACACTGGAAGGTATATGGCAGATTGATCCATGGAATGCAATCAAATTCTTTTCATTGAAGATTAATATAGAAAAAAATGGTTACAAAATATTTCTTGCATTCAACATTACAAGACAA
This sequence comes from Larix kaempferi, assembly GCA_027924585.1. Taxonomy (NCBI): domain Eukaryota; kingdom Viridiplantae; phylum Streptophyta; class Pinopsida; order Pinales; family Pinaceae; genus Larix; species Larix kaempferi. The sequence continues at coordinate 64,872 of BSBM01000887.1, forward strand.
AATAAGTACTTCACTGTAGGTTGTTTGAATTAAAAATGCAATGAAATGGGTTGCAAGACATGCCTTGCATTCAACATCACAAGATCAAGTAAATAATTGGAAGAAAAAAGAAAGCATTCATTCAACATTCAATTTAGCCAAATACGACATGTGGTTTATAGATGAGAATTCAATAACATAGTTGATTTAATTTTGTAGAATGCAAATATGTTGTTACCAAATTCAAGCGAGATTCATCCATTGCATGTGAGTCATTTAGCTATTTAATGATATGTGCAATATTTGAAAATATGAAAATTTATCTCAATTATAAGAAGAGGTTATATATACATAAAAAATTGAAAAGTTATTTTTTGTTATTATTTAAAGACAGTGTTTAGATATTAAGTTCAATGGGAACTAGAGGAGAGGCTTTGCAAACATATTGGATTTAGCTTTTGAAAAGTATCATAATTGACAAAGCAAAATATATATTTTTTATAGTTGTTTAAAATATTTAGAAGCTTGATTGATGAAACAAATTTATCTTTTGAATGTTATTTTTTAATCTCATTTAAAGATAGAGTTGGTTATAGGCTTAATTAGTTTGGAGTGTGTGGATGAGAAGGATATTAGATTTTTCAAAGCATGATAGTTTTTATTAAGAAAAATATATTTGTGCAACATCCTCATTTGAATTTGCCTACATACTTTCTCGGGTCCATTTGTTCCTTCGTGGTATTGTGATCCTTATCATTTACTATTTACTATTGATCATATATTATAGTTTTTTATAGATTAAATATTGCTTTACTGTAAGTGTGAATGCCATACATAGTTCCACATCCATGTAAAATCAAAATTCCATTTGAAAATGTTCAAGTTCACAATTTTTAAGACGCTTCATCCATAAGATGACCATTTGTCATAAGTAATTACTTCTGACCATTCTTTATCTATTTAAATCATTGAAATTCTTAGCACAATAGTGCATTTTGATACATTAATTGTAACTAGTCATTCATGTTTAAATGAATGCTTTTGCACATTTAAAATGTGTGGTTTGTAGTGGTATGTTGTGTTTATGGCCAATTATAATGCTTCAAACTCAAGATGATTTTTTTCCTATCACTTGTTTATAGGGGTACCAAACAAGTTCATAACTTTGGATTTTAGGTATGGTATGACAACTTTTTTTTATGACGAAAACGGTTAAGATTTTTTGTATTGATAAAAAGTGGCACAAACAAAAATACATAGTGTAAGTACAAGTTGCTTCTGCTCAATGGTAAGCCAACATGTCTTAGCCATCATCTTTTACATATAGACTTTAGAAGCCAGAAATAGCTACAAGCTTTCAACAGTTCTATTGCCTATAACTAGACGAGATCATACATAATTACAATAAACAAGGACTTGGAGTGCAGAGTGTCCCAAAACCGCAGACTACATTGGAGTTTTACATACCAAACATTTGCAGAGGAAGACCCAAACGTGGCCCAAAAAACCCAAAATAACATGAGACCCAACAAACCCAGACTAACCAAAAAACCTAGACTTCGAGCTATTTCCGGGGCGCAGCTTCCATGCTACCTGCTGCGTTTTGTTTCATCAATTCCATTTTTAGTCCGTCGATATCCTTTCGAAGACTTTCCACATTACTCTCGATGTTCAGTGCTATGGCATGAACCACCGTAATTTGACAGGTAAACCCACCGTCCACCACCGTCGAACACCGTTGAAAGATTACCAACCTTCTTGCTGAGAATGCCATTGTTGCTTTCTTGCCTCCAGACGGCCTGATTGCTCCATGGCATTCAGACGATGCAAGGCCTGTTTAATATGAAAATTTTCATTCTTGAGAACGTGAATTTGTGCATCGAGAATGTCAAGTTGTCGTCAACCACCGTGAGGGATGCCGCAATGCCCTGGTGCTCGTCCCAACCACCACAAGCCTGAATTTTCGAGCGGTGCTGCTCACAGGTTGAACATTCGTAACCCCCAGGCCAAGAAGGGTGTCACTTCCGAAAATCAGGCATGAAATCATTTCCAACACGAGGCATAGTCTGTTTTCCACGAGAGTTCACGCCAGGGTCTGCCATGACCTTGCTCTCCAAACAAGTGTTTTGCAAGCCTGCTTTGTACCCAGGTTTATATAAGATATCATTACCAACCTGCTCCTTTACCGAAATCTGCCATGATCTGCTAAGCGTGATGCGAGAGATGAGGGCTCGCATGCTTCCCATGTGGAAGCCATGTGCCCGGCGCGTGCGAGCTGCACTCCAAACGAGACCCCTTGGTGGGTTTGCAACTTTGGCTAATTCGTAAATTTTTGACATAAAATAAAATCCAGAAAACCTCCCCTTATGGGATTGAATAAATGAAGAACTTAGCATGAAGGAGCTTATGATCATAGGCAATGGACCCATACCCTGTGTTTCATCACATTGTTGCTAACAAGGACGCCACTGTCGAGTTTAGCATTGATATGAGCCATAGTGTCAGCGTCATGGTTGTTGTTTCTCAATATGTGTAGAAAGCTGATACTCTTGAATTCGCTAACCAAATATTTAAGTAGATTATGGGTTTTTGAAATTGGATTCTTTCTATTTTTGCTTAGAATCCTAGCCTTCCTGATAACTAGTAAAGAATCACCACAAACTATCAATTCATTTATGCCTTCCTCCCTTGCAATCTCCAGACCTTTGGTGAGGGAAAGCCATTCGACACTGTTGTTAGTTCTTCTGCCAATACCCCAAGCATAGTCTTTCCTCCTATTTCCGTCGGAGTCGTAGAGCACTCCCCCCGCACCTGCCAACCCTGGGTATGGTATGACAACCTCACTAGATATAAATTCATCACACTTGAAAGTCAAGTAGAAATGATCACATGTGTTGTTCTACCAAAACATGGAAGAAGCTCCAAAAGATCTCTATTGTCCAACCAATCTCTCTCATTCTCCAAATGATCAATCAAAAGAAAACAAGGAATGCATCTAATGAGCTCCTTTGCCACTCTTTGTAAGGATTTCATTTCCTGCTGCTCCAATATCTTAGTCCTACCTTTCTCTGGTTGTCTCATTACTCACATCCAACCCAAGAAATTGGGATATCTTTAAATATTTTTGTCTACAGTAACAAGCTTCTCCACCAACCCACAATATCATCCTATACTTCTATGCAAATGTGTAAGCAAATTCCAACACTAACTAGGTTTTGAAAATCCTTTCTTCCTTGCTACACATGTAATTCTTCTATGATATAATAAGCTTAAATCTTTATCGCTCTTTCCATACCTTGTTTTATGCAATATTCCTTCATCGCATGCATGTACTTTACACATTGGGCATGAAGTGCAAAGTATTTAAATACTGAGAAAAATTGCAAACACTCAACCTCTGAGCCTACTTGAAAATTGTATTTTTCGCTTCATCACATCTACTTTAATTTTAATTTATTTTTCCTTTCGGCGTTTCTTAGCACCTTCTGGGGCAATTGCTAGTGTAAATCCTCTCATCTTTATACTCATTACATAATGTAAATGATATATGACGTATAATTTTCCCTTAAAACTATGTGTTTTGTCACTCTTGGTACCATGCAATGGTATATATCCTTTTTGTTATTCACATTCATCTTTTGTATATTATTCTATTTATGGTATTTGCTCTTTTTTGTTGTTGTAACTAGTGGAATCAACATCTGGGAAGGGGTTGGTACTCGCGTGACACGGGGTCCAGGGATCCAATCCCGTCCGCTACCACTATACCCCTAGGTGCACCCACATAGCCCGCAAGCATGGGGCACAGGTAAGCCAGGATGATTTGAACTCGTGACCTCCATTTACAACATTTCCTTCATATCAAGCGAATCGTCGGTTGAGCTACACCCCTGCGGGCGATAGTATTTGCTCTATTATCATACTTAATCATTTTTAATTTCTTCTCGTTGATGCTTTACAATGTTTCTTCAATCACTTAATTTTTTGATGTAATCTATCTTCTATATTATTCTATTATATGTATACTATTTTCTTTATTATCATATTTATTATTTTTAAAATTTTTATTGATATTTTTCATTTTTTAATGTTTTTCTAACATTTATTATCATTTCTCAAGTTTTATTAGTTTAATTGGTTTTTAAAGGTTTTGTTTATCGGTGGTAGTGGGAAAATGATCAAGGAAGATTTATGCAATTCTGATGAAAGTGGCACCATTGTGAAGGGCTCGACGAGATCATTTGGCGACATTCATTTCACCACAAACAGACTTCGGAAGACTGAGATATTAAGTTATAGTACTTGTACAATGCAGAAATGGCCAAAAATACTACCATGTGACACCGCTGAAAGGGTGACACATGGCAGTTTGGAATGACGTGGGGCCTCCACGTGGTGTCCTAGTCAGCAACTCGTATAGTCTAGGCGGCATCATTCTACCCGATTGACATATGAATTGGCATCCATGTGGTCCAATCTAGGGCTGTCACATGGTGACACCCCATTGTGCGGTTTGGTTTGTTTTTACACAAAGTTATGTGGGGACACAGGAATCAAAACCAATACCTCTTATACATGCGTCCAACACCTTTTCCAATGCGCCATTAGAGTGGTACGTAACCACTATGGGCGCAACTTCTATTTAAAGCTTGAATGAACGACAGAGAAAAGAGAGGCGACGATTTTTGTACCCATGACCCACACAGCACCAACTCAATGACTCTAACAATGCACCATTGGATATGGCTTGTTATGGAAATTGGTAAGATTATATTTATGTGTTAAAATGTTTGGTGTGGTTAAAAGGAAAGCGGAGCTGCTGGTTTGATCCCCTTTATTATGCTTATGAAACGACCAACAATTGCAATGCCGCAACGGTGAGTCGACTGCCAGCTAAGCACTATGTTGGAAAATATGGCACGATTAGCAGAGTTTTATTTATTTTCTGAGTTGGTTGAACCTTGGTGCCATATTTAGACCGACTGTTGGTCATAATTGCCAAGTTATGAAATTGATTAACAAGGCGTTGAAACAACCTTACAATGGTTATGCCTTGAACCATTTAAACATTTGGCGGTGGTCTTATTTTTAAGCCATAGTTATATTTGTTGAGTGGTTCTACACCATGTTAAGAATTTGGTTGGCACCTATGGTTGGTGGTAGTTTAAACTTATGCCACGGTTAGAGTGTTGTTGCCATGAAAAGTGGGGTGTGGTTATGACCCCAAGGTGCACTCTTGCCATTGAACCAAAAATAGAAGACACAATGTAAGTCACAACACAAGTCCTGACGAGGCCATCGGGCTAGGGCCGAAGGCATAGGAGCTGAGGACACAGAGATTCCCCAGCGATGTCCATGACATGGGTAACAAACTTTGGTTAAAATTTTTTATGGTGCATTTTTTTTTATAGTTTGTTTCACTATTACATGGTTTTAATGCACCTACCATTATGGGTTTCATGTTATAGTTTTGTATGTTAAACTATCGAAGCCTATTGTTGTGAAATTATGTTGTCTTGAAAATTGTAAAAGGTTCTTTAGCAACTCTTAAGCAATGAAGAGAGTGAGAGGCATCATGTTTTATGCCGAAGCCTTGTTGGCAATATTGTAATGGTGCACATTATTTCGTAGCAGATTTGAGATGATAGTGTCCAAACTACTTGTGCACTTGTTTGCATTGTAAATTTGAAGATTGATGTTGCCATGATTGTAATGCGCTTGTAGCCACTTATTGTGAGAGGCATTGTTTTTCCTAAACCCTATGTTGGGTAACTTCATAAACTTGTCCTAGTTTCATAAAGCTCTTTTGGGACAATGAGGCAAGTATGAACTCGCTTGAATTTTACAGTCTTGTGATCGTGTGGTTACCAACTTCAACTATGCACTTTGGTACAAGTGTCAACCTTCGACATTCTCCGTCCGAAGAACAAAGGTGAAGGACTTGAAGGAGATTGCGTCTTTTCAGAGACAATTTTTGTGCAGTAGAAGGAGCTATAGGTTTGCATATTGGTGCAAGTGTTGGCATTCGACATTCTTGGTATGAAGAACAAAGGTGAAGGATCTTCAAGAGAGTGTGGCTTTTCAGAGGCACTTGTTATGCAGTCCAGACAATGGGCAGTTGGTAAAGACCTCTTGCAGGTGAAATCCATTTGTGATGTAATCAAATTTTATGCATTTTATTCATCATATTAATGGATTGGTTCGTAGTTGAAGTGGGCCCAGAGATGTAGCCAGAAGAGTTTAGAGAACTCCGTTATCACATGTGTGTAGAATTGAATATGTGATTTTGGTTGTTGCTTTCACACGATTGATTTTGTTTAAAGATGCACAATAATAATTGCTCATGTTCACATGCATATAATCGCCTGTAAAAGATCCTCTGTTGAAGATTTTTGGTCAAGAAAGTTCTCGCAAAAATTCTTGGATCAAGTTGGTATCAGAGCAGGTCTAACAAGATTTGAAGATTGTGAACATTGTCATGGGATAAAGGTTTGAAGAGTGCGAGGATCCATGAATTGGAGGCAATCAACCAATGCATTCAAGCATAGAATGTTGAGCTTAGAAGGTTTCTTGAAGTGGTAGAGGATGAAAATAGAAAGTTGTGACTTCTCTTTTAACAGGTGGTGCAGGAACAAATTGGAGAATGGTCCACTATAAAGGCATCCAAAAGTCCATCCAAGATGAGGTCAACTTGTGGCCATAGTAGGTATAATTACGGTTCTTATGTTGAAAATATTAATACACTGCACATTTTGTCAAATATTGGAGGACTCTCATTGAGTAACAAACAACCAAGGTGGTTTCCTAGAAGCTTCATCTTCATACGAGCTAGGGAAAAAAGAGTGGTTGGTCAAAGATAAAAAAGTGGACCAAGCATCACTCATAGGTCCACAGAGCCAGGAGAAACCAAAGACTTCTAAAAAATCTAGTGACAATAAGAGCACTCACCATGTTTGTGTGTAACTTTTGGGGTCCAAAAGCTCCTCAGTGGGGAGGAATGATCCGTGATCACTCAAAATTTAAAAGTATTCAATATTGATAAAAGTGGAACCATCACGAAGGGCTCAACGAGAGCATTCCGACGACATTAAGTTCTGAAGTCTTGAAAAAATAGTACTTGTACACTGCAAAAATGGCAAAAAAAGGTGCAACATGGCACGACTAAAACAATGACATGTGGCAGGTTGGAATGACATGGAACCTCCACGTGGAGTCCTAGTCAATAGCTTGTACAGTCTAGGTGGAATTGTTCTACACAATTGGCATATGAATTGGCATCCATGTGGTCCAATCCGGGGTTATCACGTGGAAACACCTGTAATGCCCCTTTTTTGAAATTTATTAAAATGGTAGATTTTCACAATTTCCACTAGTTCGACCCTCAACTAGTTTTGTTCTCTTGGTCTCAAAGGGGCTCCAAATGCTCCCAAATTGTTATAGAAGGTATATGAATGGTTTTGGGACTTGAATATGGGGTTCAGGGATGCTTTAGGACCTTCAAAATAATTCTGCAAACCTCCTCAAGATTCTGGCCAAAGTAGGAGTTTTTACTAGCAATTTGGGGTTCAATTTCCCCATGGGTAAATGCTGAATATGGATCTCCAAAATCTATCAGACCCTCTCGAATTTTTGAATAGAGGTAGAGGAAATCTAAGGGAAAATGTTAAGGTCTCATATGCATCACCATTCAGTTAATTGAACTTGCTACAACGCTCTCCAAAACAGCTACAAAATACTAGTTTCGACCTTGGGGGAAATGATAGGCAATCTTCTCCAAATGCTATGAAACTGAACAATATGACTCCAAAAGCTTATGCATTGAACATGAAACTTGTACAATACATTATTAATACTACATACATCACAAATGCATCAACAATTCACTTATCCATTCGAATTTATCAACATTTCATTGGCATACATCAACATAGTCGGAAAATGGCACCATTTGTTCATTAATCATTAGATTTACATCATTCCATTTGGATTCTCGACCTGATAAAGTTACGAATGAGAAGAAAAGAGAATTTACATCATATTATAAAAGAAATGGGGCATTAGAAGCTTCCCCAAAGAGTACAATATCTCACCCAAAGCGCCTCTCCTCAAGGATAATGTATATGCCAAGAAAAATGGAAATGGTTGGAGGAATGAGCTGAACCAAGAGAGACCACAAGATGACCTATAGCTTACACCTACAACAAAGAATCCATTTAAGATTGTTAGGATATTCCTATACTCCATCCTAGTCCCACCAGTATTTTGATCATTTACATTTTCAGTCATGCATGCACTTTTAGGGTTTGCATGCATTTTGCATGCATCCCAGTCATTAGTCCAGCACCTAGCCCTCAGTTAGCCAACCCCTAGGAGCTTCTCACTATTCAGTTTTAGCCCTCAAGTTGCTTAATGCGCCCTTCTTCCTTGATTTTAGGGAGCAACTCGCCCTTCTTCACCTACCAGTTCAGTTGTCTTCAGTTACACTCAGTTACAGTCAGTTACACTTATTTACACTCAGTTACACCTACCGGACTCAGTTTGACTAATGGTTGACAATTACTTGAGCATTGATGACTCCACTGATGATGATGTAGACTTCCAGTTGTGCTCCGATGATAATAGTTGTGCTCCGATGACACTCCAGTGATCCTTTGATCACTCCATGATGGCTAATTCAAATTGCCACCTTAGGCATTCGAATTCCTCATGCTTTGTACTATTTATTTGTCCATATTGTGATTAATTAACAAGTGTGTGTGAAGTATTATTGCTTCTATCTGAGTTCTATTGTACCATATTATTCTGTTGCTCATTATACTATATTGTTCACTCTTCTTCTATTTTCCTGCTTAATCATAATTACTCTTGTGAGTTATATACATCATCTCTTAGATCTGCTGTGAGGATTTTCACATGGTATCAGAGCATGTCGAGAGTATTTTTTATCTCCATTCTTGAGAGTTTTTTGCAGGTTATTACCAAGATTTCAAGTGCAGCAGTTTCTGCATCTTTGCAACAGTATTCTCTATTGTTTTTGCAGGTCTTCTACAGCTTCAATGTATGATTTAGAAGGAATCCCTCCTCTTTCTCTATTCAACTATGATGAATAGAAACCGAATATGATAGCATATTTAAAGAGCCATGATCTCTTTGATTGTTATTTTGAAAGAGAGTTCGAATCCTCTGAAGAGAAGATTGACTGGTTGAATAAAGGTGACATGCACATTGAAAGAATGAATCTTACTATGCCGGATTACATATTGCTCCCAATCATTATTGATATTGAAACTCCACAAGAGCTATGGTCCCATCTAGATTAAAGATTTGGCAGAAAGAATGAAGGACTTGGTCCTAACCCATTCGAAAGCAAGCAAAGTGATGCATTCGCTCCCCTTGATGGTCTCTCAAATCATGAACCACTATCATCTCATATTGAAGTTGTTGACAAAGAACTTGCAGATTCTCCACTCATGCTCAAACTTTCTTCTCTTTCTGTGCCAGCTCACACTCTAGATATTGCAGAAGGTCCTAAATCCTCTCTTGCACCAGAGTTTGTTGGTTTGCATCATGATCACATGATTATTTTAGAGGTCAAAACAGCTATTGAAGGTAATGCATTCGCTCCTCTTCAGCTATCTCCTCTTTTATACTACTATATGATCATAAATTCATGCTTTCAGAAGGTTATTGAAGATTATGGCCATTGCCATTCGCTTGGGATAAATTCTCATGCAATTACTGGTTTTGATCTCACCTCTCATGGTTCAAAGGAGATCTCAAGAAACCATGATTCAAGTCTTGGATCTAATTTGGATTCTAAGCAATTACTGCTTGGTATAATTTCTCATGCATATGATAGTTTTGATCTCACCCCTGCTGGTTCAAAGGAGATCTCAAGAAATTGTTTTTTAAGTCTTAAATTTGATTTTGATTTCAAGCAAACATGTAATAGTTATTTTTGGCATAATCTCACCCATGGTGGTTCGAAGGAGAAGACAAAAGACTATATACACTTTCACAGATTTGATCCTACCTCAGCTGATTCGAATCACAGGTTCAAGGATCATTCTCATACTGTTGGATTTGTTCTCATCACATTTAATTTGAAGAGCAAGTACAAGCACATGCTTTTTGAGCATGATCCACTTCTTCCCAAGAAGAAGATACCTCCAGACATATACCAAGCATCACACCTGTTTGAGTTTGGAGCATTTATTTTTGTGTGTGTCTTACAGTTTGTTTTTGAGAAGGGGGTATGTTTCCCATGGAATTTTCCCACTTCCTTGGTTTATTGATTGTTATTATTCATTGTATTGGGTGACCTTTGGTCTTAGTTACTAGGGCCCAGGATGGATTAAGGGGGGTGTTAGGATATTCCTATACTCCATCCTAGTCCCACCAGTATTTTGATAATTTACATTTTCAGTCATGCATGCACTTTTAGGGTTTGCATGCATTCTAGGGTTTGCATGCATTTTGCATGCATCCTAGTCATCAGTCCAACACCTAGCCCTCAGATAGCTAGCCCCTAGGAGCTTCTCACTATTCAGTTTTAGCCCTCAAGTTGCTTAATGCGCCCTTCTTCCTTGATTTTAGGGAGCAACTCGCCCTTCTTCACCTACCAGTCCAGTTGTCTTCAGTTACACTCAGTTACAGTCAGTTACAGTTAGTTACACTGAGTTACACCTACCAGACTCAGTTTGACTGATGGTTGACAGTTACTTGAGCATTGATGACTCCACTGATGATGATGGAGACTTCCAGTTGTGCTCTGATGACACTCCAGTGATCCTTTGATCACTCCATGATGGCTAATTCGAATTGCCACCTTAGGCATTCAAATTCCTCATGCTTTGTACTATTTATTTTTCCATATTGTGATTAATTAACAAGTGTGTGTGAAGTATTATTGCTTCTATCTGAGTTCTACTGTACCATATTATTCTGTTGCTCATTATACTGTATTGTTCACTCTTCTTCTATTTTCCTGCTTAATCATAATTACTCTTGTGAGTTATACATCATCTCTTAGATCTGTTGTGAGGATTTTCACAAAGCTCTCATGAAAGGTCTGGATGGCCTTTCCCACTGCCACCTTGGATGGGAATCTTTCACCCTCGAAATTGGCTAAGGCAAGTAGAGAAGCACTCCAATAGCTCCCTTCACAAATGCAAATTTTGAAAATGATCAAAATCCCTTCTCTTACTTGATCCCTGTATTTTATAAACATCCTTATCCTTCTAAGGTGCCAATTCCATCCATAGACTCCAAGCCAATTCTAATTAGGGAGTGGTTCATGATTTGCCATGTGTCCTCCACTTCCTAGTCTTCCAGCTTCCACCAATTCGAGTAGGAATCCCTTGAGCTTCTTTAAATCCCTTGAGCGCTCCCTTGGATGCTATATTTAGGCCTGACATGTCATAATGGTCAGATGTTAGCAATTTGTCATAGGTGTCATAGCATCTTCATCATTGTTGTCATATAGGTTAGGGAATCTAGTCCAAGTGTCCAATAACTCCCCATTTGACTCTTCCTCTTCCATGGGAGTTACACTTCCATCCCAATTCAACCTATGATGCATATGGCCAAGTGTATGAGCCTTCCAACTCATCCCAAGAATGTTGGGCTTCTTATGGATTCAAATGGACAAGAGGAGGTTGCCATGTGGCATAGAAAATCTAGCTTGTGTGGGTCCCACACCCTCCATGTGTCTCCATGATCAATTGCCACTCTGATTTTCTATTGTATTTATTTATTTAGCTCCTTTATTAAATATTCGTTCCATTCTAATGTTTAAACATCATTTATTATCTCCCTTATTGCAAATCCCAATGTCTCCATCCAACCTAGGGAACTAGTAGGATTGATGGAATTTTCCTGTCATGAATTTATTGGAATGGACATTACAGTCCTCCCCACCCAAGATTACTTGTCCTCAAGAAATTTTGGATTTGGATGCTACACAATTTGTTCTTCCCATGTGGCATCTTCACTTGGTAGATCCTTCCATTGTACCAAGTACTCTCTGATAGTTCTGCTCCTTAATCTTCTTTCCTTGTCTTCAATTTTTTTATTTTATTTTTTCTGGAACAAGTGTGAGCCGACCTTCATCATCCAAAGGAGGGAGTGTTTCTGAAATGACAATTTGCTAACCAATAACCTTCTTGAGACATGAAACATGAAATACATTGTGGATTTTACTCCCTTCAGGAAGTTCTAACTCATATGTTACCTCCCCAACCTTTCGAACTACCTTGTATGGGCCATAGTATCTTGGTTTTAGCTTTTATGCTCCCTTCTTTTTCAAGGATGTTTGTTTATATGGATTCAAGCTCAAATATACCAAATCATTGACCTGAAAGGTCCTTTCTTCCCTATGTTTATTTGCATATTGTTTTTGCTGATTTTGGGTAACCTGCAAGTTGTCTTTCAAAAGCTTTAAAATTTCCTGGCTCTCTTCCACCCAATCTTTAGCCTTTGGGGCCCTACTATCACCAAAGATATTCTCAACAAAATTGAGTGCTTCATAACCATATAATGCTTTGAAAGGAGACATTCGTATTGACATATGAAAAGTAGTGTTGTAGCAAAACTCACCTAAGTGTAGCCATTTTACCCATGATTTTTGCTGCTCTCCCACATAGTTTCTTAGGTATCCCTCCAACCATTGATTCAATCTCTCTGTTTGGCCATCAGTTTGTGGATGATAGATTGTGCTTGGAGTCAATTGAGTGCCCACCAATATGAAAAGTTCTTGCCAAATATCACCCATGAATTTACTATCTCTATCACTTAGAATGCCCTTGGGGAGCCCATGCAATCTGAAGATTTCTTTAAAAAATACATCAGCCACTTGTGCAGCACTAAAAGATGATGTAACAACAAATAAATGAGTAAATTTGGTCATCCTATCCACTACCACATATATGCAATCCTTACCCAAAGATTTGGGCAAACCAATGATGAAGTCCATTGAGATACTCTCCCATTTTTCTTCCGGAATGGACAATGGTTGCAATAAACCAGCTGGACATGTGAGTTCAGTTTTGTTTTGCTGACATACCTTACATTCATTCACATATTTCAGAACATCATCCTTCAGCCCTTTCCAAAAAAACCTTTTCCTTAATTGCCTATAAGTTTTGAAGATCCCCGGATGGCCAGCTAGTGGGGAATCATGTGCTTCTTGCAAAATATTGTACTTGAGTTTTGAGTTTTGAACCAAATAAATTCTTCCCTTACAATATATAAACCCATTCAAAATCTTGTAGTTATCATCCCCTTTGACCCCATCTAACACATCACAAGCAAAACTATTCTTGGCATATTCAACCATTAGCATGTTTTTCCAATCCTTTGCAATGTCCATGAGAGAAAAAGAAGGTCTTCTAGATAATGCATCTACTACAATTTTATTCTTCCCTTTCACATATTCAATATCAAAATAAAAAGCTTGGATCTTGCTTACCCACTTTTGTTGTCTTTCATTTATATCCTTTTGGGTGAGGAAGTGCCTTAAACTGTTGTGATCAGTTTTCACCACAAACTTGTTTCCCACCAAGTATTGTCTAAACTTGGCCAATGCATGCATGATGGCCAACATTTATTTGTCATAGATGGAGTAAAGCTTTTCATGTGGCTGCAACTTTATGCTCTCAAAGGTTATAGGGTGTTGGCCTTTCTTTAGGACAACCCCTATCCCTACACCCGAAGCATCACATTCCAAAACAAAAGGTTTAGTAAAATCAGGTAATGCAAGTATTGGACAACTACTCATTACCTCTTTCATTTTTGGAATACCTTTTCAACCTCTTCATCCCACTTGAAAGCATCTTTCTTTGTCAAATCAGTGAGTGGAGAAGTCAATTTGGAGAACCCTTTCACAAACTTTCTATAATAGGTGCATATTCCAATGAAGCCTCTTAATTCTGTGATGTTTTTTGGTGATGGCCATTCAAGGATAGCTCTTATCTTTTCCATGTGCATTTTCACTCCTTGTCCAATAATGTACCCAAGATACAAGAGTTCCTTCATCCCAAATTCACATTTATACAACTTATCAAACAAGGACTGTTCATGCAAAATATTCAGCACAACCTCTAAATGATGCAAATGCTCTTCCCAAGTTTTGCTGTAAATGAGAATGTCATCAAAGAAAATGAATTTTTTTTTCCTGAGCTGCTTGCAAAAGATCCTATTCATGCATGCTTGGAATGTGGCTAGAGCATTAGTTAATCCAAAAGGCAGAACAAGAAACTCAAAGTAGCCATAGTGGCATCTAAAAGCAGTCTTTTGCACATCTTCTTCCTTCATTTGAATTTGATGGTAACTTGATCTAAGATCAATTTTCGAGAAATATTTTTCCCCAAATAGCTCATCCATGAGCTCATCAATTCTAGGAATAGGATACCTATTCTTGATTGTCTTCTTGTTTAAAGCTCTAAAGTCTATGCACATTCTCAAGGTTCCATTTTTTTTCTTCACCAACACTACTGAAGAAGCATAAGGGCTAGAGCTTGGTCTAATGAGTCCCAACTCTAGGAGTTCTTGGATGGCCTTTTCAATTTCATCTCTGATTTTTTTGGATGTCTATAGGGTGGTATTTGAATGGGTGAAGTACCCTCCTCCAAAACAATGTTGTGCTCAACCCCCTATCAGGTGGTCTACCATGTGGAAGATCTCCAAAGACTTTTTCATATTTTTGTAGGAGTTGCTCTATCTCCTTTGGGTGTTCAACAACCTTTATGTTTGGCTTGGGAGAAGTGATGAAACATTCATAATCCAATTCTATGTCTCCATGCCTCAATATGGATCTCATACTATGGGAGGTCATTACTTGATTCTGATAGGTGTGCTGCCCTCTCACAACCCTTAGTATTTCTTGCGAATATTGGAATTTCATTTCAGGACTTTGATAGTTCGTTGTATGCTCCCTTATAGAGTACAACCATTGCACTCCCAAAACCACATTAGTATCAGCAACATCAACCACATAAAAGCTATAAAAAAAAGTATAGTTACCTATGGTGATTTGCAGCTTTGGAACCCATGTTTTGCACTCCATAGTGTTGTGACCTTGAATGACAACTGTGAAGCCATCGAATGGTTCAATAGGTATCTTCCTTCTCTCCACCATGTCTGCATCAATGAATTTATGTGTGGTTCCTCCATCTACCAAAACTGAGGCTCTTTGTCCTAGTACCACACCCTTGCATCGAATAGTGTGATAACGAGGCACTGTTGAAAGTACTACCATTCTTGCTTTGTTAGGTGAGGGATTATTTTCTTCTTGTTTCCCTTCTTCTGTTGTATCATATCCCTCTTCTTGATGTGAAATATGTCCTTTTTCCTCCATACTCATCATTATCAGAAAATACTTCAATGTATTGAGCTTTTCCCTTAGTACATTTATGCCTCGGTGCCCATGGTTGAAAGCATGTGTAGCACAATTTTTTTCTTCGAAGTTCCTCCCTGTTTAGTCCCTCTTTCTTATTCTTTTCAAATGCATCTCTTTTACAAGGCTTCTTTTCAAATGCATCTCTTTTCCAAGGCTTCTTTTCAAATGCATCTCTTTACCAAGGTTTCTTTTCAAATATGAAGTTAGGCTTGGGAGGAAATCTTGTTCTAGGAAGCACATTTTGGAGATCTCTAGTCAAGCTCATAACATCTTTTAATGTAGTTGGTTTGTGGGATTTAACTAAACCTTTTAAGGGTTCAACCAAACCTTTAGTGAACAAAAATATTAACCTTCCCATAGATACATCAACCACCTTGACTGATAATTTTTTAAATTCCATCATATAATCAGCAAGGGTTCCAACTTGCTTCAATTGGGCTAGTTCTTTGAATGACAATTCTGGGTCTTTTTGTTCAAATATTTCTAGTAACCTGTCAATAAAATATCCATATGTCTGAACTTGATCATGTCCCAAGGTCTTCAGACCATGGAACCACCACTCATTGGCTTCCCCTTCAAGATGCAAAATGGCCATTTTCAAAGCATCCTCTTCCACCATTGGATTTAGCTGAAAATACACATCTAGTTTTTGTACTCAAGTAAGTGCAGAACTGTGAGATGAGCCATCGAAGGAGGGAAGTGGCATTTTACTTATTGCATAATTCAATTCTTTATTTTGAAATGGATTCTTATTACCTTCCTTCATATTGAGCCTTTTTATGACAATGAGGTATTGATCAAATGGTAAAGTGTTTATGCAGTCTTCACTCAAATTTTTCCATCTGAGTAGAATTTCTTCCACATCATTTGGGGATTTAATATTTGCTTTGGACTCAAGAAATTTTGGTGCAGTAGGCCTTGGTGTTCTCTGAAACTCATTTGCTCTACTTTGGGGTCCTTTGTTTGAGAAAATATGCTTACCCATTGGCTTCTTCTCCTCACCATGAGAACTGCTGCTGCCTCTTATTACTCCTTTGCTCCCAAATTGGCTAGCCATAAATTTGAATCCTTTTATCATCTGTTTGTTCATATCTTCAAAGAATAGTTTTATGAGTGCAATAAATTCCTCCTTATGCTCCGAGGTTCCCTTTTCATCCTTAGGCATGGTTTCAACAATATACTCTCCTTCTTCTACTTCTTCCTCTTCAACAAAAGCACTTTTGGTTTCAATATCTAAGGGTGGTCCCTGAATTCTTGTCCTCATAAATATAAGACCACATTAGGTTCCAAGATCATGCTCTGATACCACTTGTAATGTCCCCTTTTTGAAATTTATTAAAATGGTAGATTTTCAGTTTTTCCACTAGTTCGACCCTTAACTAGTTTTCGTCTCTTGGTCTCAAAAGGGATCCAAATGCTCCCAAATTGTTCCAGAAGGTATATGAATGGTTTTAGGACTTGAATATGTGGTTCATGGATGCTTTAGGACCTTCAAAAGACTTTTGCAAACCTCCTCAAGATTCTGGCCAAAGTAGGAGTTTTTACTAGCAATTTGGGGTTCAATTTCCCCATGGGTAAATGTTGAATATGGCTCTCCAAAAGCTATTAGACCCTCTCGAATTTCTGAACAGAGGTAGAGGAAATATAAGGGACAATGTCAAGGTATCATATGCATCACCATTCAGTTAATTGAACCTGATACAACCCTCTCCAAAACAGATACAAAATACTAGTTTCGACCTTGGGGGAAATGATAGACAATCTTCTCCAAATGCTATGAAACTGAACAATATGACTCCAAAAGCTTATGAATTGAACATATAACTTGTACAATACATTACTAAGAATCCATACATCACAAATTCATCAGTGTTTCACTTATCCATTCGAATTTATAAACATTTCATTGGCATACATCAACATAGTGGGGAAAATGACACCATTTGTTCATTAATGATCAGATTTACATCATTTCACTTGGATTCTCGACCTGATAAAGTTCTGAATGAGAATAACAGATCATTTACATCATATTACAAAATAAATGGGGCATTAGAAGCTTCCCCAAAGAGTACAATATCTCACCCAAAGCGCCTCTCCTCAAGGATCATGTATATGCCAAGAAAAATGGAAATGGTTGGAGGAATGAGCTGAACCAAGAGAGACTACGAGATGACCTGTTGCTTACAAATGCAACAAAGACTCCATTGAATCTCTCATGAAAGGTCTGGATGGAATTTCCCACTTCCAGCTAGGATGGGAATCTTTCACCCTCGAAATTGGCTAAGGCAAGTAGAGAAGCACTCCACTAGCTCTCTTCACAAATGCAAATTATGAAAATGATCAAAATCCCTTATATTACTTTATCCCTGTATTTTATAAACATCCTTATCCTTCTAAGGTTCCAATTCTATCCATAGACTCCAAGCAAATTCGACTTAGGGAGTGGTTCATGATTTTCCATGTGTCCTCCACTTCCTAGTTTTCCACCTTCCACCAATTCAAGTAGGAATACCTTGAGCTTCTCTAACTCCCTTGAGCGCTCCCTTGGATGCTATATTTAGGCCTGACATGTAATAATGGTCATATGTCAGCAATCAGGTTTTCAATTTGTCATAGGTGTCATAGCATCTTCATCATTGTTGTCATATAGGTTAGGGAATCTAGTCCAAGTGTCCAATAACTCCCCATTTGACTCTTCCTCTTCCACGGGAGTTACACTTCCATCCCAGTTTGACCTATGATTCATGTATGAGCCTTCCAACTCATCCCAAGAACGCTGGGATTCTTATGGATTCGAATGGACAAGAGGAGGTTGCCATGTGGCATAGAAAATCTAGCTTGTATGGGTCCCACACCCTCCATGTGTCTCCATGATCAATTGCCACTTTGATTTTCTCTTGTATTTATTTATTTAGCTCCTTTATTAAATATTTATTCCATTCTAATGTCTAGACATCATTTATTATCTCCCTTATTGCAAATCCCAATGTCTCCATCCAACCTAGAGAACTAGTAGGATTGATGGAATTTTCCTGTCATAAATTTATTGGAATGGGGACATTAAAACACCCCATTGGCCGGTTTGGTTTGTATTTACCAAAATTTATGTGAGGCCACATGAATCGAACCATAGACCTTTTGTAATTGTGCCCAACACCTTTTCCAATGCACCATAAGAGTGGTACTTAACCGCCATGGGCACAACTTCTATTTAAATCTTTGTTGTGGAATGAACGACGAAGAAAAGAGAGGCGATGAGTTTTGAACTAGTGACCCACGCAACACCAACTCAATGACTATACCAATGCACCGTTAGATGTGGCTCGTTATGGTGATGGGTAAGATTATCTTTATGTATTTAAATGGTTGGCGTGGTTAAAAGGAAAGAAAAGTCATTGGTTTGGCCCCCTTTACTATGGTTATGCGACGAACAACAGTTGCAATGTCGCAACAATGAGTCAATTTCCAACTAAGCACCACGTTGGAAAATATGCCACGATTAGCAGAGTTTTATTTATTTGTAGAGTTGATTGAACCTTGGATCCATATTTAGACCGATTGTTGTTGGTCATAGTTGCTGAGTTATGGAATTAGTTAACAAGGTGTTGAAATAACCTTACGATGGTTATGCCTTGAACCGTTTAAACACATGGCGGTGGTTTTATTTCTAATCCATGATTATATTTGTTGAGTGGCTCTACACCATGTTAAGAATTTGGTTGGCGCTTATTTTTGGTGGTAGTTTAAACTTATGCCACCATTAGAGTGTTGTTTCCATGAATAGTGGGGTGTGGTTATGACCCCATGGTGCTATATAAGCACCCTTGCCACTAAGCCAAGAACATAAGACACAATGTAAGTCACAACACAAGTCATGATGAGACCATCGAGCTAGGGCCGAAGGCATAGGAGCCAAGGTCATGGAGATTTCCAAGAGATGGCCATGACATAGGTAACAAAATTTGGTTAAAAATGTTTATGGTGCATTTTTATTATAGTTTGTTTTCCACTATTACAAGGTTTTGATGCACCTGCCATTATGGGTTTCATGTTATAGTTTTGTATATTAAACTAGTGAAGCCCATTGTTGTGAAATTATGTTGCCTTGAAAATTGTAAAAGGTTCTTTAACCAATATTAAGTGATGAAGAGAGTGAGAGGCATTGTGCTTTATGCTCGAGCCTTGTTGACAATATTGTAATGGTGCACATTATTTCGTAGCAAATTTGAGACTATAGTTCAAAACTACTAGTGCACTTGTTTCCATTGTAAATTTGAAGATTGATGTTGCCATGATTGTAGTGGGATTGTAGCCACTTATTGTGAGAGGCATTTTTTTGCCTAAAGTTTATGTTGGGCAACTTCATAAACTTGTCTGAGTTTCATAAAGCTCTTTTGGGACAATGAGGCAAGTATGAACTTGCTTGAATCATATAGTCTTGTGATTGTGTGATTACCAGCTTCGACTATGCACATTGGTACAAGTGTTGGCCTTTGACATTCTCCATCTGAAGTATGAAGGTGAATGACTCGAGGAGATTGTGGCTTTCTAGAGACAGTAGTTGTGCAATAGAAGCAGCTATAGGTTTGCATATTGATGCAAGTGTTGGCCTTCAACATTCTTGGTCTGAAGAACAAGGGTGAAGGATCTTCAAGAGAGCGTGGATTTTCAGAGGAACTTGTTATGCAATCCAGACAGTGAGAAATTGGTAAAGACCTCTTGCGGGTGAAATCAATTTGTGATGTAATAAGTTTTAATACATTTTATTCTCATATTAATGGATCGGTTCACAGTTGAAGTGGTCCCAGAAGATGTAGCTAGAAGAGTCCGGTGAACTCCATTATCACATGAGTGTAAAATTGAACGCGTGATTTTGGTTGTTGCTCCCACATGGTTGATTTTGTTCAAAGATGCACAATAATAATTGCTCATGTTTACATGCATATCATTGTTGGCAAAAGATCCTTTGTCGAAGATTTTTGTTTGAGAAAGTTCTTGCAAAAAATCTTGGATCAGAGAAGACACATAAAATTCAACCATATTAAGGGTGGTGTGGCCCAGGCTGAGCGCAATCGCCATGTTATTTTGATGACTTTGACCACTTAGATACCCTTGGGTCACCGTTTCTTAGACCACAAGTTAGTCCCGCAAATCATTGTCACAAACATACTAGCAAACAAAACATTTATTATCATATAATTCTCCTTTTATGTGATCTATCATGCTTACAACTGTCAACTACTATTACTTCTTATCTTCATACATATGACATTTTAAAATCATATTTATATAATTATAATTGCATCTATATTATGTGTAATAGAATTTCTACTATACTATTCTTATTACATTTTCTATATAAAATCAATATCATTGTTATTATTATTATTATTACTATTATTTGTGAATAAGATAGATATTTCTATTAAAACCGAGCCAAAATATACATACTAGTACAAAAACGGTATGTCTGTGCATTAGACCACCGCATGCAAAAGTTCCTTGTAACCATCCCCATCCTCGGAAAAACCCAGTTACATACAAAGATCATCAGAAAACATCCTGCCAGAAATCTAGGCATGTAGCCTACTCACAAGTTTGCCAAAGTCCTCAAATCCCTAATAACAAGACTCACTAGCAAATCGTCAAAACAAGACCCAGTATTACCTTATACATAATCAAGACCATCTTAAACATAGAAGCTTACTGACTCAAACATAGACAATTCCCACTTGGCCTACATGACTCCATGAATTCAAAAGATGAATCCAAACAACAAAAAGAAGCCGCATACCCAATGATCCTATAACTATTCAGTGTTTTCCATCAAAGGAGTCGTGGGATCCCCCATAACTATAGTGCATTCGATGTCTCCCATATTATCCACCTGCTTCTCTGGTGGGTGCTCGACGTCCTCCTCACAAACCGACATTGCTAGGGTTGGCTCTCTCGGTGGGGAGGACCCGGTAAACATAGTGGGTGCCATGAAGGAAGTGCGGGATAAATCGACCACTCCTTGCAAATTTAGGATATTGTGAGTCAGGTCCTCCTTTGCGGTGTCGACGACTTGAACCACCAAGTATCCGAAGCTCACCCTCTTTTCCATCACCTTGGCCAAGATTCTCCTCAGGATATAGTAGGGGTTCAAGTCTGCCTCCATCCCCCTCTCCTCAATTCTACAGGTGACTTCCTCATCCTCCATCCTCGTGATAAATTCATCTATATTGTTTGGAATTCCTTCCATGAATTTCGTCCCCGCTTCTTCTCCTTCCACCTTCAACCCCAGCCTTCCTCTACATCCTCTCTGGCTTTGAGCTATGAGGCGCGAGGCCATTACCCAGCCTGGTGATTTTACTTTCAAAAGCAAGAGGCCAATGCACCACTACGTGGGTGTTTCCTTACCATCTACTTCCCTTGAATTACAATACCAACCAGGTTCTGCGCCAATAACAACATGATAATCCTTCTTAAAAAGACTTATGCTCTACCATTCCCAAAAATTCTCATTAAAGAGGCCCATCAGCTTGGCCTGTGGGGAATTAACTCCTTCCTGATGTCTCATGCCTCCATTCCTCCCTGCTCTGATGCGGCCTTCGTTGCCGCTTGAGTGCCTAACAAACCAAATGTACAACCTTCCGCTGCACATAACTACATCCGACGCCGAGCCCATCTGGCTTGCCTTCACCTTGAATCATCTGTTTAAATTCTTTGCGTCTCCCATCCTATCTCCCATTAATTCCTTCGTCCTTGGCTTCCCGTCCATACTCCGCGTGTTCATACAGCTGCCCAAGTTGTAGCCTACGTCGTGGCGATGATGTAGGCCATCCCTTTGGAGACCACGTGCCTTCATACAGCTGTATAGGCACCCGCATCCGGGGTATTATTATTATTATTATAGTGATGATATTATATATTATTCTATTTATACTATTTGCTCTATTATCACATTCATCGGTTTTAATGTTTCTTCTACATTTATTCATACTTAATTCTCCTTTTATTTAATTTATCTCGTATATTATTTTATGTACACTACTCTATCTATTAACATACATATCATTAGTTCCTTCTGATTGATTTTTGAATTCTTCTCCAATTTTTATTCTCACTTAATTTTCCTTTCATGCAATTTATTTTATGTAATTACATAGATAGGTGTTTGTTGTTTTAGAATTTGGGGTGGATTAGAGGCTATGCTTTTCCTAGATTGCATGGGGATGAGACAAGTGTACTATGTAGATTGATTTTATGGCAGTTGTTCCAAATTTGAAATAAAGAAATAAAAAAAAGAATATAAAAAATAATTGGTAGCTATGCATGGATAATTGGTAGTGCATGAATAAATCGTAGTTGATGCATGTATAACGGGCAATTCATGCAACTACTTGATGCATGAATAACTTGTAGTTTATGCATGGATAACAAGAAATTCGTGAAACTACGCATATAGAACAAGTAACTTGTTCGTAGCACTTAACTTGTGACCTATTGTTGTTCACCGGCCACACGTTAAGTGGTTGTGCTAGTTTATTATGCTTGTTTACAACTACTATTACTCATTATCTTTATAAATATGACATTTTAAAATCATATTTATGTATTTATAATTACATCTATATTGTGTAACACTGCTATTTTATTTTATCTTTCCATCTTAATATAACTTTTACTATGCCACTGTTATTGCAATATCTACATGGCATTACTATCTCTATTAATATTATCATTATGTGTTGATATAGTAATGATATCTGTTATTTAAATCTCTATGTACTATGAGTTATTTGTCTTTTTTGTAACATGAATGAGAAATCGTATTAATATATAAAAAACATAGTATACATATCACTTACATTCCTTCATATAAGGTTCAAAATAAGAGCTCCCTGGATGCAAGTGGCATAAGAGACCACGTGCCACGAGAGGAAGGCCACATGGTGAGTGGCGGATGG
The DNA here is from genome assembly GCA_027924585.1 of Larix kaempferi. Lineage (NCBI taxonomy): Eukaryota > Viridiplantae > Streptophyta > Pinopsida > Pinales > Pinaceae > Larix > Larix kaempferi. The sequence continues at coordinate 88,203 of BSBM01000887.1, forward strand.
CCGCTTGGTGTGTGGGTACATGAGGAGGTGTCGAAAGGGGAAGGCCCAGCTGGAGGTAGGAGGAGGGATTAAATGGGAGGCGTGCAAAGGAGGGGGATTTATGAGGGGAAGAAGGAAGGAGGACAGGGATAGCCAGAGGAATGACAACATCGAATTTATGGGAAGATTAAGGTGGTATGACCAGTCTATAAAAGAAAGATACCAGGAAAGCATGTGATACAACAACGATGAGGTAGTTGAGAGACGAAGCCTTGGGTAAGCAATTAAGCTAGGTTTTAATGCTGGATCGAGCGACAAGATGCAACAATTGAATGCAGGTAATGGAAGAGGTTTTATAAGAGACCAGGTAAGGAATGACCTCGTGAAGGATGAGGTGAGGAGCCACATCAAAGATTTGTTGTTAAGAAATAGGATTGATGCTTTGACAGTTTATGAATTGGTCACGACTCCTCATCAGCGGATGAGGAGTTGGTGTGGGGGGAGAATTCGAAGGGAGATGAGAGTGGCAGATGATGACTAGGAGCAAAAAATACATGGAAGGAATTCCCTCATATGTTGATGAGTGTATCTCGGAAATGGAGGACGAGGAGATGCAGTCAAGTATGGAGGAGAAGAGAATGTCGTCAGCGTTGAGTCCATATTAGGTCATGCAGAAATTGCTGTCCAAAACCATGATGGAGAGGGAGAGTTTTGGGGACCTAGTAACGTAGTTCTTAAACAACCTGAAAGAGGACATGTTAAGAAACCTAGTGGACATGGAGGGTGTGATGGACCTCGCAAAGGATTCATTTGGTCGATGCTTGGTGCAGGAGGAGTCTCCTTTGATGGTTCTTGAGAGTTCTTCGCCGATTCATGTGGACAATTCGCCTGAGGTAGTAGCGCAACCAATTGTAGATGAAGGGTAAAATTGTTTGATGCCTTTTAGCCTCTTTTTTGTTTTTTGCTTGGTCAGGGGAATGCTTCTTATTTCTAATGGGTGTTGTAAGGGCTAAGGGCCCAAAACACGGGAGAATGTTGTTATGGCCATAAGACAGGTCTGTTAAAAGAATTTTTTTTATGCTTATCCCACAGAACCAGGTGCACCATGTAATGGGATGGGAAGCTTTGCTGAAAAGAGGGCTTTGTTTTGATTCAGTCCATGGGAAGGCAATTGTGAAAATCTATGCAATTTTTTGTAATGGGAGGGGCTGTCTAGTATAAAAGGGGGGACTTTGGTTCTCTCCAGGATTTGGCATGTCCAATTTTGTATCACTATGTATAGTTTATTTTAATTAGTAATTAAAGGTTTCAACTTCTTACTCACAAAAAAAGGTTCAAAATAAGAGCTCAACAAGACAAGTCCATGGAGTTTTCTGCTTTTGTCTGCTCTTGTTGATAAAACAACTACTGTAGTTTCTAGTTCCTATACTTCTTCCTCTAACAATGTATATTCTAATAAACTGACCACATAAGTATAAGCAAAAATACATAACAAAAAATGAAAGGAAAGACCAAGAGATTCATTCCTGGAATTGCTCACCCCCTGCTTCAGGTTGCATAGTGGGGACTTCTTCCATCAATTAGGTCTCTTCTGCTTGAGCATTGGACCACTCTTTCCTCTGCCTAAATCTTCCAACTCATCCTGAATCTCGTTGAATATTTCCTTCAACTAGACAAAGCGATTCTTGTTCCTCTCATTAACATTCATATTGTGCTCCTGATGCTTACGGCTCATGTCAACAATAGCCTTCTGAATCTCCTCGTGTTGTGAGGACTGGAGCCTTTCCATTTCATGCAACCTAAACTGAATATGCTTGACCTCACCAAATTGAACTTGGGAGCTTCCCTCAATATCATTTAAGAGAGAATTAATACCAATGATATCAACATAAATTCTCTTGTCTTCATCCAAAACAACCGAAGAAACCTCAAAAACTCATCTCAACATCTTTTTATAGTCTACCATGATGTTTTTCAGATCGATAATCTCACCCAACATCTTCTCTATTACGCTATCCTCTGCATCCATGGGCAAGTGACCTCTAAAATCGATAATCTTTCTTTCCTCTTGGCATTCAAGAATATGAATCCTGCTTCTTGTCCATAAATGTGCAAATTACTTAATTGAGTCTCAACTCTTTCAGAATTGACAAAACTAGAGGCATGCAAAGGATCTCCCATATACAATTGCCTCCTCTTCATGTGGGTACATATGCTTATCATGCAAACAAGGGTGGCACGAGCAAATGACCCTGGATAGGGTTTTTTAATGGTCTATACGATCTATCTAATCCAAATTTTATCATCCCATCGACGCAGCAATCTCGTTATGCAGTGGACTCTACCGTCCCATCCTCGAGAAAGGAGTACCAGGATGGAACGAACCCTCCCTTAATGAGCCCAAGGATGATAAATCTTTTTCTCCCCAACGAGAAGAAAACATGACTAATTAACTATGCTTAAAAACAAGAAGCCCATTTGATGATGGGGCTATAATTGTTTATCCTTATTTCACCTCTCCTTAGTCTGTAACCTTTATCGGCAAGTCTATCTGCATCCTTATTGAATTGTCACTTAACGTGGAAGAATTGAACTTTTGAGATATCCAAAATATAGGATAAAATTCTCTTTTGCACTCTCCCAACCTCGTTTTCTTTTCCGGATTGAAGGTTTTGCATCTTTTGGATGACTATTCGAGAGTCTCTGAATACCTGATAGTTTCCAATGTTTAACTCTGACATGATTTCTATTCCTTGCATTAATGTTACCCATTCTGCCTAATTATTTATCCCCTTGCCCAATCCCCAAGCAAAGGAGTGAGTCTTTCTTCCTCTAGGGTCAAAGATGACCACTCTCGCACCTTCCTCCCTTGGTTTGTGTTTCGAGGCGCCATTAAGGAATAAAGCCATCTTATTTTGCCGATTCCTCTATAAATGAAATTCATATGGAGGTAGATCTATAACCTAGCTCTGCTTCTTAAGAAAACATTTGGACTGAAGGGAGTTGGTCTCAATAAATTGAGAGGCCCATTGGAGCTTGGAAGGAGAATGATTATTAGAGTGTTTTATTGACCAACCTTGTGTTGTGAGATATTCTTTCATTTGAAGTTTGGATTTCAAGGTAGCTCTACAAGGAGAAGTTGCTTTCCCTTTGAAGATCTTATTTTTCAACAACCAAATTTTCCATTTAATATACTTTGGAATTGCACTCCATAAATATAGCAAGGATTTTATATCTATGAAGGAACTGAGGTAACATTGAGCCTATACTCTAAATCATCCCATAACTTGGTTGGGGAAACTGAAATGACAACAAGATCTTTTATTGAGACGTTCCAAGCCTTCTTGGGAAATGAGCATCTATGAACATATGTTTTATAAATTATTCTTTGCTCTTACAAAGAACGTATCTATTTGGGCCTTTAATTCCCACTTTCCTTAGATTTTTAGCTATACAAATTTTTCAATGAACCAAAAGCCACGAGAAAGCATTGATTTAGGGGGGGTAATCAAGCTTCGATGCTTTCTTCCACATGCCAGACAGGGGAAGAGAGGGGAACTCTTGCAAAAACATTCACAACCTTCTTTCACGTTGTACTTTCCTTTAGGTCCCCATCCTCTGGTGTCCCTATATCTTATGCTTGTAGGGGATTTCCCATTCATCTCAAGAAGAAGGATTTTGAATTCTTCTCATAGATGTACTAGAACTTCAAGCCTTTTCCATTCTTTCCAAATCCCATTTTCATACCACATAGAGAGATCAAAGCTTTGAAATGCCCTCCCCCTTTAACAAGTACTTGATTCCCTTCATATATTCTTTCTCCTTTGGAGGAGGGTGGTTCATTATCTTATCCTCCCATATGTCAATTTTCTTGTCGTTTCTAGGCAACCAATGAAGTTGATCTCATATTAGATTTGAAGCAACTTTACATAAGTCATAGATCTTTGATCCCTTCCCTTGAATATATCCTTCAAGGAATTGAAGCCTTTTCCTTTTCATGTACTTCTTACATAGCACTTCTTTCCACCATTCCTTCCCCTCCATTGTGAACCTCCACAAAATCTTGGCCCCCATTGCTATGTTCACCAGCCTTGGTTCCCTAATAGCTATTCCTCCTTTTCATTATGAAAAGTTTCCCATTTGACAAAATGGAATTTTTGGTTCCCATCCTTACCCCCCTACCAAAGAAAGTTTCTAATCTCCTTACTGAGGCGGTTCATTATTCCAACAGGAGAAAGGAGTACTAAGCTAAGAAAAACGGGTAGAGAGGAGAGGACATATTTGATTAAATTGATTTTCCCTGCTAAATTCAACCAGTTCACTCCCTAAGATAGAATCCGTTGTTTTAGTTTTTGAATTACATCTCCCCAATGTTCTGCCTTTCTCTTTTTAAGGGAAATGGGTATCCCCGATTCCCCATATATTTTAAGGAAGACAAACTTCCATTCACTCTAAAACCAAGAATCCTCGAGATTTCATAATTGAGAAGAGGAGAGAAATTCTAACTATAGATACAAGATTTCTCTGCATTTGTCCCCCCCCACTACCCCTGAGGCCTTCAGAAAGATGAAAAACTAATTTTTAAACCTCCTGGTAGTTATTTTCAAGGCACTTCCCAACAGTATGGTATCATCAACAAGCTCAACATGATTGCCTGCCTTGACTCCTATTAGTATTAGAATCCCATGGAGGGATCCATCTTCAATTTTCTTGTTGAGAAACCTACTTAAAGCTTCAACAACAATAATGTACAGAAAGGTGGACATGGGACATCCTTGATGAAGGCCTTTAGATGCTTTAAATAAATTTGTGGGATGACCATTTATCATTGGAGCAATCCATGGGCTACTTATGTAAGCTCTTATCCATTTTATGAGCTCATTTGAGAAGCCAAAGCTCTTAATGAATCTGAAGAGGAAGTTATGCCTTACCCTGTCAATGGCATTTTCCAATTCTAACTTAATTGCCATTCCTTTTTCCTTCATTTCATAGCTTAAGTGTATTTCTTCTTGCACAATTATTCTGTTATCGATGATCTTCCTGCTAGCAATGAATCGACCCCGATTCTTGTTAAAATTCAATATGCTAAGACAGAAAATAGCAGCATTACATTCCATTTCACAATAATAGCATATATAGGATCACTGAAGAAACAACAAGCACAGCATAAACACAAGAGACAGAGATTTATCCTAGGAAACCCTCATGGGGTAGAAAACCCAGCAAAGCTTCCTCAATATAGATGACCAGCAATATACAAAGATGAAACCCTGAGACATGATCTTCTCCTCCACAATAGCAGACCTCTCCTCCACAAGTGCGCTATCCTCAAGTGTGTGAGTGTATCAAATGAGGAACACACCTCCTCTATTTATACACTACTCTGATATGTATTTTACACAAGTACATGTAGGCTCGTATTTAACCATTAGGTTAAATACCCCATTATAACTGACTGGGCCGACCCCCACATGGTGGGTCTAATAACCCTAGTTACCACACCCAACTCGGAGGAATAAACATCTCCAGATTTATAGTATAATCACATCGGAGGTATGGAACATCTCCGGAATAAATAATATACAAATATAATATTCTTTGAAGTTACAATATTTCAACAATTCTCTGAAATAAATCTTGGGAAGAATCCTTTTGAGCTTGCCAACAATGATTTCTGTTAATATCTTATATGACGCATTACATAGAGAAATGGGCCTGAAGCTCTTGAGGGAAGTTGTGTTTTTCTCTTTTGGGATCAAGGCGATGAAGGGAGAGTTAGTCCCCCCCAAATCTTATCCCTTCCCATTGAATAATTAAGCATTCTACATAAGTCCACCTTAATGATATGCCAATGCTTTCCATAAAAACTGATTGGAAAGCCATCAAACCCTAGGGATTTGTCCAATTGAAGAGACCAAAGGGAAGCCTTAGCCTCCTATTCTGAGACCTGATTTAGAAGCGGGTCATTTTCATCGCTGGAGACAAGTTTGGGAATATTATCACACAAATAAGCAGACATTGCCATGTCTTCTTTCCCTTCTTCTTGGTATAGAGACCGAAAGTGTTGTTGAGCTTCTTCTTTTATTTGTTGAAGTGATGTTATTCTCTCCCCTCTTTCATTGTCTAACTCAAAAATTTCATTTCTCCTCATCCTTTATTTATACTCAGTTGTGAAAGTTCTTAGTGTTTTTGTCTTCATCCTTAAGAAAGAGGCTTTGTGACTTACTTCTTCACTCTTTTTCCTTTTTCTCTAGTATTTGTATTCTCTCTTCTATATCTTCTTGGAGTTTTTGTTTCTCAACACTCAGATCTGAGAGATTCTTGGCCCAACGATTAAGAGCACTTTTGGTGGCTTTTAGTTTAGATTCCTAGATGAAAATCAAAGTACCTTTGATATGAACTTTCCACACTTGATTTATGATCTTTAAAACTTCTTCCTCTCTAAACCAGGTAGAAATGAATTTAAAGGAATAGGTACCAAATTCTCAAGTATAAAAAAAAAATATAAAAGAATGGGCTTGTGGTCTGAAACAAAAGAAGGAAAAATCTTTGAAGAGGGGATGCTACTTTTTAACATAAAAAAGTTAAATACCAGGAACTAATCAAGCCTAGCCATGAATTGTCTTGGACCAATTCTTCTGTTGTTCCAAGTATAGAATCCTTTCCTTAGTTTGACATCAGTGAGATTCCAAGAAGTTTGCATCTCCTTGATTTGTTCTCCGAAAGGATCTCTGACCTTCGAACCAAATCTCCTTTTGATGGAGTGATACTAGCATTGAAATATCCATCTACGATACATTTGTGATGCATATCTCACTCTCTAAGATCATCCAGTGATATCCATAAATCTTGTTTCTTATGGTGGAGATCCAGGCCATAAACATTACATATTTTGATTTTTTCATTTTCCTCAACATCTTCTATTTCCACCAATAGCCAGTTAGAGTTTCCCCATTCAACAAAAAGGGATAACCTCCTCTTGTCCCACCAGGTCATAATACCTCCTGAATTTCCTATTGATCCTACTAAACTTCCTTCTCCATTTTCCCATAATTTTTTCATTATCTCTCTACTATTTTCTTCTCTCATTTTTGGCTCCTGGACTAGAAGAATGGAGATTTTTTCACTTCTTAGAATTTTTCTCATTGCTTTTGTCTTTGATTTTCCTCACAACCCTCTACAATTCCATGATACAACTTTCATTATTTCCTAGGAATGAGAGGGATTTTCTTTTCCCTCTGGTTCTCATTTGCTCCAATGGGTTGCTTTCTTGATGACGAAAAACTTTTTTTTGTGTTGGTCTATACTAGTTTGTTTTCCTTTTGCCTCTTCTTCCTCCTCCTGCTCTTCCCTGTGGTTTTATTAGATTTACTTCCTTTCTTACCCGGGGATTCTTTTTCTTCTTCTCTATATTTTGACGTTTCTTCCTACGAGGACTTGTACCTCGATCTTGTTACCAATCCTAATGCTCCTGACCTTACTTCCATGATTGGATACTTTGCAAGAATCGTTGTGTGGTTTTCTTCTCGACCTATTTCTATAAGCACTGGTTGAACTTTTGCTACCTCCTTTGAGATTTATTCCCTTATTTCACCTTCTTCATCAGGATCTGGGTCTTGGTTGGCTAGATCCTGAAATTTGTTCACAGAGTGTCCTTCTCTTGGGGGGGATGGTCTTGCCTTGCGGGATTCCTTCCCTTTTTGGAGGCTACATTCCTGTCTCCATCCTTGTTAAGCTCCTCTTCTTGAGCTTTATTTTTTGCACATTTTTGGGCGAAATGGACATATTCATGGCAAAGTTTGCATTTAAATGGGATTTGCAAGTCTACCTCTGAAAGGCACTTTTCTAGGTCTACCTCCACAAAAATTCTGGCACACAAGAAGACGGGTGGTTTTGGATCATCTCTATCTATATACTTGCCCAAGGTGATCCCAATAGCTTTTAGGTCCTCGTCCCCCCAACAATGTAGAGGGAGGTGAGGAAGCTTAACCCAAACATGGACAATAGAAGGGATGCATTTTTTCCAGATGAAAGGAAGTGTTCCATTGATTTAGGTACATACCTCTAGGGCTCATGAAGTATGACCCATTTCGAAATAAAAACTGTTTGTCCTCTTGAACTTGAATAGGAAAACAAAGAAACCCTGGCCACACAAATTTTGAATAACTTCTCCTTTTATCAATGGCCTCTAATTCTTGTTTAGATAGACTTCTATTGCTTTCAAAGAATGCCAAAGCCTTGTGAAATGGCCTATCAATCCTTTTCTGAAAGGGCTACGATTTTGTTTCTTGTTGATGCGGAAGAGAGCTTGACTTTAGGATATGCCGTGAGCTTGACAAACCTTGTCTCGACATCAAGATCCAATTTTGCATCTGCAATTGCAGCGACTCAGATCACCCTTCTATAACGAGTGTTGAGAGAGGTATCCTCCTTCATCCCAGAGTCTAGAGGAGTGGCCATGAGAGGGGAAGGAATCGGGAGGTGGAGACACATAAAACCTAGACGAAACAAGAGAGCAAGTACTGTGTCTGTGGTTGCAAAGGAATAATTCGTCCAATGAGTTATTTGTCTTATATATGCTAAGCTATCTACATGGAAATAATATCTCTTACTATTATTGTTATGCGTTGATATAGTAATGATATGTGTTATTTAAATATCTATGTACAACAAGTTATTTGTCTTATATATGCTAAACTATCTAGCTTATTAGACATTATATTTGTCTTTTATTATACCCATCTTTCACTCATATTATTATTATACACTTTGTGACCGAACACATTTACATAATCTTCTACCACCTTTCTTTTATCTTGTCTTCTTCTTCATATTATCTACCATACTTTTATATGTGAATAATGAAAATTTCCCATGCCCTGAATCCAACACAATCGTTCAATTTATGTGAACATAATTATTTTCGAACTCATGACTGTAATTGATTCCATAAATTACCAAGAGTGGTATAATAATTTATTTCATGTGTCATGTATAAACACTATCATTGAACACCCAACCCTCTTATTCATTTAATAACAAACATTCATTTTTCAATAAACACTACTTTACCTTCTCAAACAACAAATATTATATAAGACAGTAGAAAAAACATTGTAATCATATTGGTAGTTAGCACCTCCTCCAGGACTCATGACATGGTTTAACATCCTCTCGTGGATACTTAACTTTGGCGGTTGTATCAGAAACTAATAGGTCGGCCTTTTGGTTTAACAACAAACATGGGACAACAATTGGTATGTGATCCAAAAAGTCATAGGTTTGAGTCTACTTAGTTGATGATGAGGGGGACATTGTTGAATTGGTGTAAGCACCTCCTTCGAGACTCGTGATATGGTTTAACAACCTCCCGTGGGTCCTTAAATCTGACATTTGTATCGAAAACTAATGGGGTGTCGAGGGGGAGATTGTTGATTTGGTGGTCAACACCTCCTTCCGGATTCGTGACATGGTTTAACGTCCTCCCATGGATCCTTAACTCTGGCGGCTGTATTGGAAACTAATAGTTCGACCTTTTAGTTTAACGACAAATGTGTGCCAACAAACCCAATCAACCTTAATTGACAGTAAATCAACAAAAATATTGAAGGAACGATAATTAGAAAGCGACTCAATGTTGAGAATGGAACAATTCACATATTTTACAATAATTAGAAAGTGACTCAATCTTGAGAATGGAACAATTCACATATGTTACCTTTATATCCATCAATGATCTTGTATATTGAGACATCATGGTGGCGATTTGACTTGCTTATCCATAAGTGATGATCAATTCTTGGTCAGTGATACTTCCCTTTGGTTTCATTCTATTTCTAATGCTAACTTCTAAGAAAATTAAATAGCATCTCTTACGCAGTCATCTATAGTCATAGGTATAAGTTTTCTTTGGGTAAGAATGAGCATGTACATTCATTCATCATAGGAATCCTACTAATATGACCAACAATATCATCCACAAAGAACAAAGGCAACATAATCCATGCCTGCAACCTTCCTTCACTACTATTCAAACTCTAAAATATCTCTCAAGTGATGCACAAGAATAACCTTGAAATAAAATTAGCCATGCATTACACAACCACTTAACTAGGAAAATAGTAGATCTTGAATCACCTCTGTGAGTAGTGCTTCTTCCTACCAAGTTTTATGAGAATGAATAAAATATGAAAGAGTAGCGATCTTTTAGAGTCAAGCATGCAAGAAATAAATCTAAAGTAATCCCATCTACTAGTTTGTTCTTATAGTGGTAGTAATCATACAATCATAGAGTGAAAAACACCAAACATACATAAACTCTACTATAAATACAAACATAATAAAATAGTTGTGAACTCCTAAAAATAAGAACAACTAAAATTTAAGCCTATCCAATGAACCCAACATGCACCATGTGTCAAATGGGTAGGCCAATGAACCCAACATGCACCATGTGTCGAATGGATAAGCCAATGAATGCAACATGCACCATGTGTCGAGTGGGATATCCATTCGCTATTTGTGAAAAGTTAAAGGTGAGCTTGAAAGGAGTTGGAAGATAGCAATGGTAGTGATTGACTAATTACACAACCCTCTTGAGGTTTCACACAATCATAATGGAAACTAACTCTATATGGTTTATATGCCCATCTTCACAATGCAATCGACAACAAAATTAACAGTTTATTAAGAGCATATGATGCAGACCGCTATGACCTCAAATCACTTTCTAGAGCCAAGAATGACAGACTGATGTGAGCATGGGTCGTAGTTATGATATAGCATGGGTTTCTATATCACCTGGTTTTTCCATTGTTAACAAAACCTATGGTGTGCAAAATTGTATTAGTATATTAGCGTATGCCCATTTTGATTCAAATTTATGGAATAACTAAAAATTTCATTGTAAATAGTGTATCCATAGGTAGAGCCTGCTATGATGAATGTCAGAGTGACAAGGCTCATTTCACCCCTTCCATTGCAATCATTATCATTAATCCTACCAACACAAAAGACAAACATTAATTGAACACTAATGACCACCAGTAAAAATAAAAAGATTAGAAACAAAATTACAATCACTAAAACAAAACCCCCAACACAACATTTACCAATGATGCCAATAATAGTACAAAGTGCAAATGGGTAGTCATGCCACTTTGAGATTTGTGATGTGTGGGATGCCCATTCCCCAATTGTGTAAAGATGAGGGAAATCTTGAAAGGACTTGGAAGAGATGGTGATGGCAGTGATGGGATAATTACATAGTCCTCTTTGGGTTTCACATAATCATAACAGAAACAAACCCTATGTGAGCATGACCTCAAATCACCACCTAGAGCCACGAATAACATACTGGTGTGAGCATGGGTCACATGTATGATATAGCATGGGTTAGTGCATTGCCTTCTTTTTCCACCGTTAACACTTAACACTTCCCACACTAATAATTGTTAACTGTCAGACACCTATAATAAGGTGTATGAACCTATGGCATATTGTTAAAATTTTTGGAAATTAACTTTTTTAAGGAAAAAGGATGTCACTCATCATAGAACATCTAGTCTATACACTTATACACTTGTCAAGTTTTCCCTTAAATTTAGGAAGATGAATCTTTCCTCCTCCACCTCTAAATAAATTATAAGATATAAACACCTATCCACATAAGAACACCCCCATAATTTATTTGTATAATAAATGGGCGAATATCCCTAATATATAGGAAAATTTGAAGGCTATTTTATCAATAATATAATATGTATATATAATGCTTTGGCTAATATTTCATTCTATTATAGAATCTTGTAAAATCTTGGTGAATATTTCACTAAATTACGAGATATTGTAAAATCTTGGCGAATATTTCATTGAATTATAAAATATTGTAAAAACTTGGCAAATCTTTCATCAAATTATAAAACCTTGTAACGTCTTGGTGAATTTTTTTCTAGGAAGACTCAACTTTTGATTTTGCGGATTACTAGTGCAATAGAAGAGCATATACCAGAGCTTGACTCTCTCGACTTCTAGACCCTCAAATGAACAAATGCATGAGTGAGGAGAGGAGAGATTTATTTATACATTTCACAAGCAATATTGGGTCACTCACATGGAGGTGTTGGTGAAACACAACTACACTAACTATATTCATGGCAAGTGGGGAATCCACTTTTTATCTTCTCCCTTAATGGTCCAACGGACATGTGGGGACCTAAATATTGACATACCAACAAACTGATAGAATTGAACAATTCACATTATGGAGTGATTATAGCACCCACGAACCATTATTATAACGTGGAGTATTATCGAGACCCTCAACCTTAATATAGTGTATGAATTCCCAATTAGCTTATTTTCCAAATCTTTCATTTTTAAGCTACCCTCTAAGGAAAAAATAACCTGCTTATATGTTTATAGATACAAATGCCACTTTTTCCTTTCTTTTGTTGACAATCAAAACATGAATTATGTCAATTGATTTAGAATTTTTAGAGTTAGTTAGAAACTTGCAGTGGTTATTAGAAATAAGAACATACACTAACACGAATAGAAAGCACATTAATGCATAATCACACATATAATTAGAACTACTCTATATTTAAAGTTTACTTTTTCTCAGACAAACTGAGGAGGTGTTTGCATCCATGTCCTTTAAATTTTTGAAAGCATGCAAAATGTGGTAAAATTGTTTTAGCATCCCCATTGAATGCAAAAGACTAGATATCAAATAGCATAATGTCTACATCTTAGGTCAAACATGCCATGTGCATATTATATAAAATCATGATGGAAATGACGTATCATGTTCCAACTAAATCATATATTTAGCATACATAACTAGATCCATTTATGGCTGACGATAGCAATTACACATCAAAACAAATCACCAAAAAACATTTTACTTCTGAATGACCCTTACAAAAAATAAAATATCGTAAAACAAGTATTGAACCCGACAAACTTACGTCACAAATAAAATTGACAAACTTGGCAATACGAATAAAAAAATATACCAGTCACAGACTTCTCAATACAAATAAAATAATCTACCAGAATGCTTTGGACAACTCTACAACAATACAACCAAAATAATGACCATTCCACTGTAGCCCCGCCATTATAATAAGTGTGCATTCATTTATATCACAAACATCCCAAACATCAACATAGCATACATAAAATATGAACATATAAACTCTCATTAACGCCTTAGATCTAATAATAATTGTAGAGCAAGAACCTAATAAAAGCACATTTTAAACAACTGGGTCAAATTGAATTTGAATATATAAAAACCATGTGGCGTCTCTCTATTAAGAGTAGCATCCACTAACAACATATAAATTCCAGTCGATAGTTTAAACATGACAAGGCATAAAATAAAACCCTAATAACACCAAATGAGCCCTAAGAATCAAGAGTGCCCTAGACTTCAACAGGCCTCAAAAAGCATCCATGATAAAAAGCATGATAAAAGGTAAATTTACAATAAAATAATCTATTGTAATTGTGGATACAAGGCATGATAAAAATCATACCATGTTAATTATTAGATAAAAAGCGTGATACGAGTTTGTATTCTCTGATAAATTGCATGTGCGACATGCCCCTTCAAGACATGAGCTTTCGCCAATGGAGATGTTATGAAAAGATTAAAATGTTGAGAAAACTAAGAATGAAACGTGGAATCACATCAACCATAACCTTCACCCTACAAGTGCAATCTGATGTGGGTGAACCATGAATCACTGTAGCCTTTATATAGAGAAAAATAGTGCCTGATTTCCCCTCCAGTACTAGAAATCAAGGGCTCAAAGAAGGTATCACATGAAATTGACTAAAAGTACATGCGAATGCAACCATATGCCTAAATTACAGGGAAAATGGAGGGCAAAATAACCCTTGGGAGCCTCCATTACTAAAAATTGGGGGCAAATGAATGATTTCACTAGAATTTCTCTAGAAATTGGGGGCAAAAGATAAGTTGGAGGGAGATTTCACTAGGGAGAAAATAGTTTTTTTCATTTTCCTCATTTATATACAAGAGGCTATTCATTTTGGATTTATTTTGTTTCTAATCAATATTGGGCCAATATATTTTGGCTGAAAAAACCCTTTCCATATAAGAAAATAGCCCACTAAATTTTTGTAACTCCCTTAATATAGCCCATGGGATATATATAGCCCCTAAAATTATCCATGCAAATTATGCTTCCAATATTTTTCTATAAAATTTTAGAACAATAAGGCCTTAAGTTTAAGTTTAAGTTCTTCAGGAACGAAATTTTCAATATTTAAAGTTTTAACTTCTCCATCTTCAACACTTTTCAAACAATATATATTAATATAATATTAGATAAAAATGATCTTACCAATTAGAAAACCATAAAATTATATATATATATATATATATATATATATATAAGAATATAATTAAAGCACTACACTCACTAGAAGAAAATAATGGATAGGTTGTTGTCTAACACTTAAAATTTAGAGATTGGAAATTTGTAAAATCACTAGTAGTATGTTGATTATATTTGTACTTTATTAATCAAACACTTGTATTATGCAGTGGGGAGGCCTTTGGAATTACAATATTCCAATACCTCTAATAATAATGGTGCAAGGACACTGTAACTCGACTAAATTCTAGTATCAAAATTGTGGAGTTATTATGTAAAGGGACTTCATTTCACGAGCATGAGGAGTCCATCCTGAAATCAAAGTCTCACCTCTTCTCTCCCAAACTCCACTCCTAGGGACAAAGTCAGCCTAGGGTGAAGCTAACTAGACTACACCAACATCTTATTCTTATCTGTAGTTCTTAGTTAACGTTATGTTATAATATAGTTGCGCCATTAACAAGAACACATATCCAAAGGACACACAAGTTGGAAATGACGACACCTTAATCGAGTGTGCCCAAGAGTTATATTATGATACAACAATATGTTACAATAGAATTTGGTTACAATAGTTCCGAGGGTGCACAAAATGCAACCTCTCTGGGACAAACGACTACAACTCCATTGCAAAGAAACCCCAAGATAAAATTTCTTGGTAGACTTCTCCTCCTATTACATCTGTAGGTCCACCTCCTGCAACACCTATCTAACTCTGCACTTAGGGTGTTAGCTCCTTGTAAGTCATGCCTTGCTGTTGTCTCACTGTAGTTGCTTCCCTTTCACTTGTAGCATTAAAGATTCATTTGTATTTCTTCTTGCTTGCCTTCTTGCCATGCCGTGTTTGGATTATATATACACATTCATGTGGTGGCCAAGGGATACCTACCTCCCTACCGAAGCCCCTTCACACACAACCTTTCAATCCGATCGGGTGGACTCACATTTTGGTAGCTTCTACCATCAGGTAAGTTTGTGAACCCCTTACCATGCCTCATGTATGGTCTTCCCTTCATTTTCAATATGCTCACTCCCACATGCCACGAGCTCCCAACCAAGTGTACTTTCCTTTCCCGAGCACGCCACTTGCTGCACTACTGTTAGGTGGGATTCTATCCTTGTGTGCCCTCCTATTCGGGGCATTCCTTTCGCCACACTCCCCTAAGTGAACTTCTTATCGTGAACGCCCTTCCTTGGTACATGTTCGTAGTGCCTTGCCAAGGCGAGAGTACCTCACTGTTTGTCAGGTGTTACTATGCCAATCAATTGGACTAATGTTTTGTTAGCCTTCCCCTTCCGAGAGCATTCCACAGATGCATCCATGGTGTTGGTGTGCTTGCCATCGCTTTGCACCGTTAGATGCTTCTTCGGGTAAGATTTCCCATGCAAAGCATCGTTGTCGACTCTTCATGCCATCTCCCGATGGGATTATAAGCAATCACGAGGAGCACTTAAGGTTTCACTCTTCCAAGAGTGTGATATACTCCCCACTAAGAATAGTTTTTGTCCTCGGAAACATCCACCAGTGTCACTTCTCAGTGAACTCCCTGTTGCATCAACTCCATTTGCACTCTAGTTAACTTTCGCGAACACTTGCGACGAGGTCACTACCTTTGTCACTATATGTCAAACTGTCACCACAGTTCAACACTCCTCAAGATACAACGTCATGATCCCTCACTACGCCTGTAAGTCTTCGAAGTGCCTTCCAATCTGAGGAACCTGAGGGCCCTGCTACTTACGAAAAAGGTAGCGACCCACCTTGTGGTATGATTTACTGATGGTGGGTGGGTAAGTGGAATCTATGATCACCATCCTCATCAATACTGTCATCTGGCTGCCCCGAAAAATCCATACATTATGCCTTCTACTTAAGTACATTGAGAGAGGCACATTTGAGTCTATTTTCCAATCTCCCTCTTTCAAAAGCCTCACGGATTCAAGGTCACTCAACCAACTCTGCTCAAGCGCACTGAAGGTGGGTTCGTGTACTTCCTTCCAAGGATGTCATGCTCCATCTTCCCTAACTTGACTTAGCCATCTTATTTTTCCCTTGTTGATTGGATGTTTCGACCTATCCACTCGGATCCTTTTCCTGCTCATCTAAGCTGTCGTAGTCTTGCATTTCCATGCAAATGTCAGTTAGTACATTGACCATCATCACAACCGATTCCACTAGATTCCCAATCCTAGACACCTACTTTTCCAAGTTCTTCATCATGTTGTGATTTACTGGTTCCAAACTTTTGTTTGGCGTTTGCTTTCTCTTCACCTTGCCAACATTCTCTTCATGGTGAGGTTACATTGTCTCCTCACATTTTTCTGATTCCATGTTCAATCTAGTCACCTTCTTGATTTGCTATTGCTTCCTCATAGTATGAACAATTATTCAATCTTGGCACGAAAGGATTTTCAAACAGTCTAAGTGAGGCATAGGCACGGTCTTTTCTCTCCTTAAAATTCCTACCCCAATACAACTTTGAAATCGTCTATGGGTACCATAGTGAATTTCACGAGTCCAATGCATTGCTCAAGATTCAAAGATATGTTGTTGGCCACACCAACCACCTTCTCTACTCCGAATTTCACTTCTTTAAAGGAAGTATGTCCCAGCTCCAAGTGCAACTTGAGCTTCTCTGCAACTTATTCCTTTATGAAGTTGTGGGATTCCCCACTGTAAACCGATGCAATGACAACTTGCCCATCTAGCTCCTCATGGACATGCCAAATATTAGTATAGTCCTGCTCCAGGAAAACTGCGAGTTCCTCTAGTACTACAATCAACAACTGCAAGACACCAACCGAAGGTTTGTCCAATATTTTCTCCACTATGGACAATTCTTTGCATAGTGGTCCTTTGCACAAAGCCAACAAGACACATGCTTGCTTTTGTCTTTGGGTACTTCCGCTTTCCTAACCTTGTCGTCGTCATGCTTCCCAAACTACTTTGGCTTACCATTTGTTTCCTTCTTGTTCTTGGATGGATTTTCACTCGTAGCGATCTCATCTTCCAGCTTAGACCCTCCCTTGGATTTTGCTCTATAGTCTAGAAGAATTTGTATGTTGATGATGTAGCTACTGTAAGTGTCTACACATTTTGGCATCGCAAATATGTTTGCACCTAAGGATGCAATCCCTTCATGAAATGGTACAGGCGGTCTTTGTTGCTCATATATTTAATCTCCAATGTAAGGCTAGTATATGCTTTGATGTAGGCTTGAACCATGTCGATATGCTCAAGTGCCATTAGCTCATTTCGTGTAACCCGACCTTGGTTCCCTAGGGAAAACTGAGTGCACTCCTAGAGAGGTTAGGGATTGTGCGCCCTCTATATTGTTGTAACCGAACTCTATTGTAACACTCTGTTGTATCATAATCTAACTCTACACTTAGGTTGTTAGATCTTCCTAAGCCGTGCCTTGCTGATGTCTCACTACAATTGCTTCCCTTCACACTTGCTATGTTAGAGATGCATTTGTGTTGCTTTTTTCTTTCCTTCTTTCCATGCCATGATTGGATTATATATACATGTTCATGTGGTGCTCAAGGGATGCCATCATACTGGCGCTCCTTCAGATGCAACCTTTCACTCCGTTTGGGCCAACTCATGTTTCAGTAGCTTTTTCCGTCAGGTAAGTCTGTGAGCCCCTTTCCATTCCTCACATCTAACCTTCCCTTCATTTATGGTACACTCACTCCCACATGCTACCAGCTTCCAACTAAACATACTTTTCCTTCCTATGGCATGCCACTTGCCGTACTACTGTCCCCCGGGCTTCTAGCCTTGCACGCCCTCCTAGCTAGGGCATGCCTTCTACCACACTCCACAGAGTGAACTTCTTATCGTGCACGCCCTTCCTTGGCACAAGATCCTAGCTCCTTGCTAAGGCGAGAGTACTTCATTGTTTTTTGAGTATTCTGCTAATCAACCGAATCGATGGTTTTCTATCCTTCTCCTTCCAAGATAAGTGTCATGCTGATATGCTTGCCATCACTTCACGTTGTTGGATGCTTCTTCGGGTGAGCTTTCCCATGCACACATCATTGTTGACACTTCATGCCATCATGCCATCTCCCGATGGGATTCTAAGAGGTCGTGAGGAGCACCCAAGGTTGCACTTTTCCAAGGGTGTGAAACTTCCACTCTAATCCATGGTACCATAATATCTTAAGATGTGGAGTCTTAAGGGCTCAATCAAAGGTTTTAACAATTGCCTTTATTACCTCCACAAGATCACATACTTTTACAATGGTTAAACAATTCACAAATTTAAAACAATTCATTTTTCTCAAAGAAGCAATTAACAACAATATAACTTCCTTACTCTTCCCCAAAAGTAATTAAATTTATTTGGAAAAAAATGAGTTTAAAAGAAAATACTCAAGTCATAAATTGGATTTTTGGATGATTAGGCCTAAACCTTTAAATCAACTTAAAACCACTTTTCAAATACTTTAGATTTACATTACCTTTCCAAATCTTAGAACATCTTAAGATATTATTCTCTACACTAACCATCTTCATAATTATTCTCTAAATTCACTCTCCTCATAGTTATTATTTCCCTTAGATATGACTTCCATCCCATATTTTTCTAAATTGCTCCGAACATTTAACCAAAATCAATATAGATCTTACAAACATATATCTAAAATCCAAATTAATTCCTGAAAACACCATAATAGTGTACACATTAATAATAAAAAATACAAGTCAATATATTCTATTTTCGAATCACTAACCATAAGCATTTTAATAATATGTAACGTTGATGCATCCAAATTCTCCAACCTTCAAACTTTAAAAGATGCTATCTCTCTCAACACAACCAGAGGTAGTTGTTAAATCTCGTTCAAAATACGAACTTTTCTAGTCAAAACACACATACAAATTGCATACTAAATACTGAAACACAGATACATGAAGATACTTATCACTGCAACAACAATAGTTCGCCTGGAGATGGATGAAGGCAGTCAGTGCTGGCGAATGATGGCATCATGCAGTTTCTTCACCAACCATTCAAAAGCATGACATTCGATCGAACCTGTTCAGAAAGTTTCTTTCCAAATGTTGTAAATACATCTCTGGTTGGCGATTGGAAGGGTTTCAGCTAAATCAGCGATTCCTTTCTCCACTGCGGGCAACATCTCCTTATGTTTTCTCCTATTTTGGGAAATCAATCTGACTATGATGTCAAGCCAATTTGTAAGAAAAGAATGGCGAAACGATGTAGTTGTAATGATGTTCCCATCAACCATAGCTATCAGAAAGTGATTAATCAAAATAGCTAATATAGGCTCTCCACTCTCATTCGATGATACGTGTGTATGAGGCACTATTGGGTAATGCACTACTAGCGAGTCACGAAATTCGGAATCTTCGCAAAACGATTTGAGCACCATTTTGAACAACTTCCGATCACAACGTTGATTTTAGTATTATCATTGTCATTAGATTTAATACGATCCATGTTTGTCCTGAACTCTTTTAACAGTGCTGACCTGCATTTCTCTGTCAAAACTGGGGATGCATTTGCTTTAAAGTAGTCTACAATACATTTTTCCACTGCGGTGCCATGTTTTTCTATACCAATATCGGAGATCAAACACATAATTTCTGGCAGAAACTCCTCTAACATCTCTAAATGTGCACAATCAGAGTTGCAGGGGTTCATACCAAGTCTGGCAGCTAAATCAGGCAAAGTATTTATTTGCAGCGTTGTTATCAGTGCCCGAAGTTGTGCCTCTTGAGCATCAGTCCATCGCACAGCATTCAAATATTGCATACATTCTTCGATGTAGACATGAAACAACAATTCGGAAGCAACTGGTAGAGCTTCATCCACTGTGGAGAAACAAAGGCTCTCGTCTGCTTGAGAAGAATACATGAGCTCAAAACATTTAATATACTTGTCAACACTGTGAGAACATGTTACCTGGAGTTCAAAAGGCCGTTTACCAGAGGACCAGCTCTCAGAAAGCCTGGTTTCATAATACTCAGATTTTCTCAAGACTGTAGAATGAAGATAAAGAGTATGGCCAACAAGAAAATTATTTCACTTTTATTAAAATTCTTCACTTTATCTCTTCATTTCTACAACGTTTTGGTGTTTATTGTTGACAACGATCCATTATTTAAATCGACAGAGAAGTGAGCAGGCTGAGATTATGAAACTGAATCATTCTTGAGGTATTGAGTGTTTTTGTTTACCTTTTCTTAGACAATTTTACCATAGAAACTTGGCACTGATCAATGAAATTGTTTGCAAAGATCAGACTTAGTATTTTTCACAACCAATTCTTTCAAGTTCAAGCTTGTATCACTTTCCCTTTCTATGATTATTTGGTTATCTGAAACGGTCTTGGAAACGTCTTGACAGTTTGAGAATCATACTTGGTCCTTGCCTTCATAGAGGCTTGAAGTTCAATGTTAAACCAAGTTTTTAGGGTATGAAGCTATTTAATCAATGAAACTATTATTTTGTTAGTTGTATTGTTGTAGGTTATCTTAATGTACTTCTTATTTTGTTATTTATTTTACAAAACCTAATTTACTTATGTTTTTAGTTTTAGTATTAAATTTAATTATATTCTATTTTTGTGCAATATTTCATTTATGTAATCAATATGTTTAGGTAGATAGGCCTTTTCATTGAACTTTTGGGGGTGGAGGCTGGGTAGGTGATTTTTTTTATTTTTTTAATAATAAATGGTTAGATTTGGATGATGCTAGAATATTCCTCCTTTGATATATAAATGAATGGATCAGATTTACTCAATTAAATCATGCGCATGTTTAATTCCAACGGACACCATCATTATTTAAAAAAATTATGGTAAATTCATATGCGGTACCAGCGGGTGGAGGGGAAATTCAAACGTTTTTAAACTGAACAAGAACAAGAGAAGCAGCAGTCGGCTTATATCAATCAGAGGCTCCGTTGCAACAGGATTTTCATGTGTGACATTCTTTCTGAAAGGAACCATCAGAGAAAAAATTATTTGGATGTTGAATACATTTTCTGGCGTTGTGATCATGAAATCCCTCATTCAGTATGCCCTCGATTTGCTAGTAAAGGATGGATGGAATCTCTATGGAACAATTAGCCACTTTGTATTTGTGCACGGCGTCCTAAACGTTCCAGTTTAAAAAAGCACTGCTAAAGAAATCATAAATGTATTTTCAACGGCGTCCTCAGCGTTCCATGTAAAAAAAAAAAGCAGTGTTACAGGCTTCTGAAGGTACCTTCTTAATTTTAACCATGTTTTCAACGATTTGTGTAAAAAATTGATGGTTGTGCTTGCATGAAGGCTTCTAACTTTGGTTTACGGTATGGAATGGGAAAGATTCGTTATGGTTTCAGGCATTTACACCTTATGTCATTGCAAGCTCAAGCACATGGCTTCTTGCAAATGCTTTTGCTACAAGCCATCGATAAGATGTTCCACCTGCTGTAACTCATTATCATTACAACCGATTTCAAGCATGGTTATTATTACAGATGCTGAGAGTCTTTATTATTGCCACTCATTTCAACCATTTGATTACAGCGGCTCAACTATTGCCAATCATTTCAACCATTTGATTGCCACTCATTTCAACCATTTGATTACAGCGGATCGAAGTCTATTTCTCAGGTATTTACCAGGTTTCATGCCTACGATGCCAACACCACGATTTCGCAGTTCATGGAATACTACAATACCCAGGCATCTCAGTATAGCGGAGCGAAAATACTGGCCAGTGAAAGAAATTTAGGATTTGTTAGCATACTGACCAGTGAAATAAATTAGTACATCAAATTCAATGTGTGTATTGAGCAAGATTGAATTATATATTCCTGCACTAACCAGATTTCACATGAAGAGCAGGATGAATATATAATTTTTTAGCATTTTTGAGATGGTTATGTTTGGTCAATCCATTGGCAATGGTCCTTACCGAAATAATCATGAAAATAATCCGCCCACCATGGATACTTCTCGGTGGCTATTAGTGTCGTCATTTACAGTGATGTAATTGTAAGAACAGTCAAGAAATGAAGCGTGGAATGAATATCATTGCTAGGGTTGCTATGGATGAAGGAATGGATCATTATGTCTTTGTAGCATACAAGGAAGGTGTTGCTACAATGGCCATCCCTCCTTTTGTTTGAAAAACTTCTCCAAACATTGATGGCTACGGCACAGTTTACAAAGGCCAATTGATTTTTTTTTAATTTAATTTAGGTGGTGAGTAAAATACTGGAATATATCAAAAGCAATACTTGAACCCACCCATCTTTATAATTGAAAACGGTATTCGGTCTACCTCTGTAACACACCCTTCTCCTTGCAATTCCCTTTCAATGCAACGATACCGAGTTTAAATTTCGATGGAATCAACCAAACAATAAATTTTTGCTGTGTACTTTATGGATTCAATCGATTCTGGGTGATGACAGGATTCGGCCAGGTAAGGAATGACAACAGATCTTTGTCAAATATACAGAATGATACATTTCGAGGGGATTACATTTAGAGTATACTCCAATCCTTGAAATGAGGTATTTGTTGGAATTGTTGTAACGGTTGCAGGTGGGATACATAATGAACCCGGTTCTCAACCGAGTTCTAATTTAGGGTTTGTTCAAACTTTTTTTAAATAGTTTAATTACATATAGATATAAAATTTTTAATTTAGTCTCAAGAATCCAATGTAACCCACATAAAATGAATTTGCCATAGAAAATAATTTTTCCATTTACGTTTTTAATATTCTTCCCCAACAGCAACTCAGAGTAGAAATTACAGAAGATGTCTGCCATTGGCTATAGCTTACCAGGCTACCCTTATTTATTCCTTAATTTGTTTACCAGCTGCCATCGCCATTGGAGTCATAGAAGAAATTACAAGAATGAAGAGCTGCATTATTTTGAATAAGAACAAGTTCAACGGGAATCACAAGACTCCTCCGCAATATTATCTGCTCCGTTTGAGTGCAATGTGATAAATGTAAACCAAATTATTGAAAAATTTAAATAAAGAAGTCCGCATAGTAGAAAATTTGGCCGCTACCTTTGACATGAAGCCCTGAGGTCTTAATGAAACATTGGATGGGAGATTAGGGTGGCAACTTAGGTTTATGTTAAATAGTTTATTTATATATAAAATTTTTAATTTAGTCTTAAGAATTAATGTAATCAATATAAAATGATTTTTCCATTTAAGTTTTTAATTTTGGTTTTTTTTCAAACATTTTTTAGTTTAATTATATATATAAATTATAATTTAGTCATAAATATTTTTTATATATAATTTAATCAAATTTTATTTATAATAATAAATATAATATATATATATATATATATATATATATACTTCAAAAACATTGTTTATTTAATTAAATATTCATAATAATAATATTGTATTAATGATTACAAAATATTTTGTTTTATGAGATTACAGTGTTGGAGATTATTATGCTTGGAGTTTTAAAACTCCATTTTTAAGAAAAGATAAAAATTATCATAATATTTTTTGGAAGATTTTGCAATTTTAAATTTGTAATTTTTATAAAAAAAAAAAATTAATATTAATATAAACACAAATTTTAATAAATAAGAGATAGTAATAATATATTAAAATAATATAGTAAAAAATAATAATATTAATATTAATGATACTTATAATTTTAATATAAACATTAATACTAATATTTTAACATTAATAAATATTAATATTAACAATAAAATGTATTATTAATATTAATTAATAAATCATCATATTACTATTAATCTTATAATAATTATAATTCATAAGAATATGTAATTTTAATATTATTAATATTTTTAAATATTAGTTAAATAATAATTATATTAATATATATCAATTATATTAATAAAATTTTCAATGTCATATATTTTCAAATCCATTAAGGAAGTTTTTTTAAATTGATGAGAAAATTTATTAAATTAATTAGGAACTTTTTTAGATTAATGAAATTTAAACTTAAACATATCAAAAATTTTATTAAATGAACAATGTTTTAGATTGTATTTGTAAATTATTGGATTCATTTTCAATACACACTTTCAAATCAACTAATGTGATAGTAAAAATTTATAAAATGTTTATTCTTTCAAGTAATTAAGTTATACAATAATAATATTAAAGTTAAAGTTAAATATTTATTATAATTTTATGAAAAATATTTATTCATTATAAATGAGTTATATTTTAACATAGTATATTAAATGAATTTATATTAATAAATGATATAATTCAAGACAATTTATTTAATGCATACAACATTTTAGTTTATTACTCACTTATTAGTTAAACAATAAGATATCAACTACACTTTAAAAAAAAAATCTCTTTATAAATACCACATTAAAAATAATTGCACATAATTACATTAAAATAATAAAACATTCTTACTTATAAATAAAATATGATAATATAATAATAAAACTAACATAAAAATATGTGCATTAGAGAAAAACAAATTTAATGGTATGGATGAAATTTGATAAGATTTCATCTATCAAAGGCAATATAATTAATAAAATAGTTAAAAGAAGAATAATATTGCACATAATTACATTAAAATAATAAAACATTCTTACTTATAAATAAAATATGATAATATAATAATAAAACTAACATAAAAGTATGTGCATTAGAGAAAAACAAATTTAATGGTATAGATGAAATTTGATAAGATTTCATCTATCAAAGGCAATATAATTAATAAAACAGTTAAAAGAAGAATAATATTGATTAACATTAATAATAATAACATTTATGAATAAACATCACAATACATTAAAACAAGGTGACAACCATTACTGAATTGGAATGCACATAATAAAACATGAAATCAACCATGGTCAAATATCCTCAATCATAGTTGAATATGATAAGATATCCTTAACAATGGTCAACAACTGTAAAATAAATGCCGACCCAATTAACTAAGGTCAACCATACCCAAAGAAAGTCAACTATGCACAAACATATTCAAATGTGATTAACCATGGTCAACCATGATCAATAATAGTAAACCATGGTTAATTGTGTTCAACCATGGTTCCATGGTTAACAATATTACTAAAGTCAACCATATTAAGTCACCCATAGTTGACCGTAGTCAACAATGGTAAACTAAAGTCAACCGTGGTAAACAAAAATCAACCATGGTCAACCAAAGTCAAATATGATTAACAAAAGTCAAGCATTGTCAAACATAGTCAACCTTTATCAACCATAGTAAACTAGTGGTTAGCCATGATCTACCAAAGTTAACCATGATCAACCATTATCAAGTATAGTCAACCACGAGCAACCATGGCCAACCATAGACAATCATAGTAACCCATAGTCAAGTCAAGTCAACCATTGTCATTCAAAGTCACCTATGGTCAACCATAGTCAACCATACACAAGTCAACCAAATCCAACCATGGTCAAACAAAGTAAACCATGGTCAACAAAACAAAACGATGGTCAACCATAGTTAATCAAATTCAACCACGGTAAACCAAAACTCAACCATCACAACCAAAGTCAACCATGGTCAATCAATGTCAACAATAAACAACCATAGCCAACCATGGTTAATGATGGTGAACCAATGTCAACCATAGTCATATACAAATAGATATTAGTCAACCTTAGTCAACCATGATCAAACATATAAATAATCTTAATTCCTTTTTAATTTGTTCTTGGTTGACCATGGTCAATGATGGTTAACTAATATCTCTTTGCATTTCACTATGGTTGACCATGGTTCACATTGGTTGTGCATGGTTGACTTTGGTTTACCATGGTTGGCTCAATACTGGTAAACCAAAGTCAGTCATAAACAACCAAAATTCAACCATAGACAACCAAAATTCAACCAAAGTTTACCACGGACAACCAAAAGTCAACCATAGACAACCAAAATTCAACCAAAGTTTACCACAGACAACCAAAAGTCAACCATAGACAACCAAAAGTCAACCATGGCCAACCATGATCAGCTAAAGTCAACCATACTTTGCCATGGTCAACCATGGCCAACCAAAGTCAACTATAGGCCAACCAAAGTCAATGAACGTCAACCATGGTAAACTAAAGGTTAACCTAAGTCAACTAATGTCAACCATGGTAAACCAAACTCAACCAAATCCATCAATGGTCAGACAAATTCAACCAATGTCAACCATGGTTAACCAAAAGTCAACTTTGGTAAGCCAAAGTCAACTGTGGTCAACTAAAGTCAACTAATTTAAACCATGGTAAACCAGAGTCAACTATAGTTTACACCATGCTCAACCAAAGTCAACCATTGTTAACCAGAGTCAACAATTCTCAACTAAAGTCAACTATGGTCGATCGAAGTCAATAATGGTAAACTAAAGTCAACCATGCTCACTTAAAGTCAAATATGGTCAACCAAAGTTAGCTATCATTAACAAAAGTCAACCATGCTCACTTAAAGTCAAATATGGTCAACCAAAGTTAGCTATCATTAACAAAAGTCAACCATGTCCAACCATAGTAAACCATGGTAAAACATAGTCAACCATGGATAAACATTCTCAACCATAGTCAAACAATGGTTGGCCATGATCGACCAAAGTCAACCATGGTCAAGCATTATTAAGCATAATCAACCATGAACAACCATAGCCAACCATAGTAACCCATGGTCAACTAAAGTCAACCTTGGTCAATCAAAGTTAACTATAGTCAACCATGGTCAACCAATGTTACCCATGGTCAACAATATTCAATCATGATAAACCATAGACAAGTCAACCAAATCCAACCATGGTCAAGCAAATTCAACCATGGTCAAGCAAAGTCAACCATGGTTGACATTGATTTACCATGGCTGACTTTGGTTTACCATGGTTGACTCAACAATGGGTAACATTGGTTGCCCATGCCTAACCATGGTGGACCAGGTCAACCAGGGTCCACCATGGTTGACCATGGTCAAACATCCATGTTAAACTATGGTTAAGCATAGTCAACTATATTCCACCATGCTCAAACATAGTTAGCCATAATCAACCAAAGTTGACCATGGTCAACAATAGCCAACCATAACCAACCATGGAAAACCAAAGTCAAGCAAAGGTATCCATGGTTATCCAAATTCAACCATTATAAACCAAAGTCAACCAAATTCAACAATTTTTGACCAAAGTCAACCATGGTCAACGAAAGTAAAGAATAATCAACCATAGTCATCCATGGTCAACCATAGTTAACTAAAGCTAGCGAAAAGTCAACCCTTGTCATCCAAAGTGAACCATGGTCAACCATAGTGAACCATAATCAATGAAAGTTAACCATGGTAAAGTAATGTCAACCATGGTCAACCAACATTCAATCATGTTCAACTTAAGACAACCATGATCAACCAAAATCAACAAAAGTGAATCATGGTCAACCATGGTGAAAAATAGTCAACCATTGTCAACCAGAGTCAACCATGTTAGGCCATAGTCATCCACAGTCAATCATGGTCAACCAAAGTTAATCGAAAGTCAACCATAGTTAACGATTATCAACCCAAGTCAACCATTGTTAACCAAATTCAACCATGGTCTACGAAAGTCAAACATAGTTAACTTTGGTCATCCAAATTCAACTATAGTTAACCAAAGTCAACTTTGGTCAACCATAATCAACAAAAGTTGACCAAATTCAGCCATGGTTAATTATGGTTAACCGTAGTCAACCATAGGCAACCAAAGTCAACCAAGTCCATCCATGGTTTTCTAAATTCAACCATGTTCAAACAAAGTCAACCATGGTTAACTAAAGGGCAAGCAAAGTCAACTTTAGTAAACCAAATCCAACTAAAGTCCACTGAAGTCAACCAGGGTCAACTAAAGTCAGCCACATAGTAAACCAAAGTCAACGAGGTTTAATAAAAGTCAACCATAGCCAACCAAAGTCATCAATTGTCAACCATAGACAACCATAGTCAACCATTCTCAACCATAAGTCAACCAATGGTTGATCATTGTCAACCAAAGTCAACAATGGTAAACCATAGTCAAGCATTATCAACCATGATCAACCTTAGCCAACAATAGTAACCCATGGTCAACCAAAGTCAATCGTGGTTAACCAAAGTGAGTCATAGTCAACTAAAGTCAACCATAGTCAACCATTGTAAGCCAAAGACAACCAAAACCAACCATGTTCAAGTAGATTCAACCATGGTTGATTACAATCAAACATGGTTTACTATTGTCAACTAAGGTCAACCAAAGTCAACCATTTCCAACTACAGTCAACCATGGTCAACTATGTTCTACCATAGTCAACCATGAATATTCAAAGTCAATGATGTTCAACCATAGTCAACCATGGTAATCAAAGTCAACCATAGTTAAACATGGTCAACTAAAGTCAACCAAGGTCAACAATAGTCAACCATGATTAACCAAAGTCAACTAGAGTTAAGCATGGTCAAGTAAAGTCAACCAAGGTCAACAATAGTCAACCATGGTAAACAGTTATATTTAATTAATATATTTATTATTAATTGTGTGGCCATAATATTATTTTTAATTATTATATTAATAAAATAATTCACCAAACCTAACGAGTAGATCGACCGTCAACTAGCAAGTCATATTAATAATTAATATGGCTTATCGACGTATATAAACCACATTTAAATGTGTAACCTATGGTTGATATATGCCGATCGACGTATATAAACCATATTAATTATTAATATGGCTTGCTAATTTACATTGTAAATATCATTTTTTTTATATTCTTCTCTTTTGCATATCTATCAATATATAAAAGAATGTAACACAAAAAGAAATCAAATTATCTTATAAATTATAATTAAATTAATGTTTAGGTTTATGTATATGTTTAGGATTAGTTTAGTTTCATGCTCTTTTGGTTTAATTCATTAAATTCAGTCATTAGTTTTAATTTATTTAGTTTATTCATAAAACTTTTAAATACTAAAAAATATAAAAATCAAATACCAATAAAACGGTTTTATTTAATAATTCATTCATGGTTTTATTAGAATTTAGTTTGTAAAAAACTGCAAATATTTTATAGTTTTGATTTTAGTGAGCTGAGTTTAAGAAACATTAATAATATAAAATTAATTATTTTATTATAGGATTTTATTTTTTTATTTTTTTTATTGGGGGAATCGACTATCGGATAAGTCGGGGTGATTTGAACTAATAACCTCTGTATACACCACTACCTCTTATTTCACTTCAATTGCTAGTTGAGCTACCCCTCTATATACACCACTACCTCTTATTTCACTTTATTGGCTAGTTGATAGTTGAGCTACCCCTATGTAAACTAGATTTATTTTTGTTAGTTAACTTAGAGGATTTCCTTTATTATTTCATGTTTATATTTCTTTACCTGTAAATAATTTTTTTATATATTTATATACTTTATTTTAAAATTTCTTTGAAAGTTTAAAATACAAAAATAAAAAATAAAGGAATTAATGCATATTTTTACTTATACATTGCATTTAATCACATAAGGCATTTTATATATACTTTTATTTGTCTCATTCATAACTATTTGAGAGGTTTCATTTCCTTGACTTTTCATGTGAATTCGAATTCTTTTACGACATTAAACCCAGGGTCCATTACCGCTTCTTCTTGGCTTGCCTTACAAGAGGTTGAAAGTTTGACGTGGAGAATCGCCATTCTCCACGTTAACACTAAGGTAACTATCCATCAAGTCCCCATTAAATCAATGCTGAAAAGAGATTTGTTGCATGCTTACTGAAAGTGTACATTTATATTTCCCACAAATTGCAGCTTACTCAAAGAAATGGTACTTTCAAGTGATAACATCCTCCCAAATAGTTTCGAAGAGGCAAAGCAACTACTGAAAAAGTTGGGTGTTGAGTACATATCATATCACACTTGTCCAAATGATTGTATTTTATACAAAGGTGAATATGTTGACACAGAGATATTGATCCGAATTTTAGGGAGCATATGGTCTAAATTTGGATGTATAAGCCATAAAAGTATTAAATTGAGAGGCCACCCTCTCTCATCCATGATATTTGGTAGCACATAGTTTTGGCCCATGGTATGGCCTCAAGACACATTGTAATAATGCTATATAAAGGCCTAGCATGCCTTCTCATGAGAAGAAGTTACGCATTTGGTTTCTATCCTACATTTCTCTTATTTTATTGAGTTATTATTGGGGTATTGGTTCTGAGTGTCTTTCTTAGTATAGTTTGAGAGGTGAGGCTCAAAGAACCCTCTTTGAGCCTTACCCCTCCATGTGACATATTTATTCTATGTTTGTCCATCTATGTTATTCATAGCTCAGATCTCACTACTTTGTCTTTTTCACAGCTGGCTCATTGTTCGCTTCAGTTTTGAAGCTATTTCTTCTCCTCCTCTCTCAGCATTCAAGCCTTTTGGTTCTCAGCTCCCAAGATCCGGATCAGTGGTATCAGAGCGGGTTCGCTCTCCATCAGAACAAGGGTTACACTGTAAGCATCACAATTGGTCCACATGCACTACATGGTTTATTGGATTCACTACATCCATACATGGATCTGGATCTGTTACATCTATGCATGGATTCACTACATCCATACATGGATTTGGATCTGCTACATCCATTGGTCTCCAAGATTTTCAACAATCTTTCAGGGTGTCCATGCTGCCCACAGAGGTTCCACAACCTCTACAACAGCCCATGTTGCTTTACAAACCCTTGGCATCATATGTGGCCTGCAACAATCAACACTCTCACATTCAGAAAACTGTAGAGAGATGCCACGATCTCTATAGGAGGTTTCAGAAGCTATACCATAGCTCATTGGAAATCTCTTTTCAAGATCTAAAATGGGGTATTTCACAGAATCTGATTTGGCTTCCTGGTTTGAAAGATATGTTCATTTGAATCTCAACATATTTTTGACCCAAGGAGGCCGTGCGTATCACTGTTTTCAACGGACATTTTCTCACTGCTCAAGAAATATCAGATGGAGTTTCATATATGGATGGACAGATCTCTTCAATATTTCAAATGGGTATTTCACGGAATTCCATTTGGCTTCCTGGTTTGAGAGATATCATCAATTGAATCTCAACATATTTTTGACCCTGGGAGGCCGCGCGTTTTACTGTCTTCAACGGACATTTTCTCACTGCTCAAGAAATATCAGATGGAGTTACATATATGGCTAGACAGATCTCTTCAATATCTCAAATGGGTATTTCACGGAATTCCATTTGGCTTCCTGGTTTGAGAGATATCATCAATTAAATCTCAGCATATTTTTGACCCTAGGAGGCCGCGCATTTCACTGTCTTCAACGGACATTTTCTCACTGCTCAAGAAATATCAGATAGAGTTCCATATATGGCTGGACAGATCTCTTCAATATCTCAAATGGGTATTTCACAGAATTCCATTTGGCTTCCCCGTTTGAGAGATATCATCAATTGAATCTCAACATATTTTTGACCCTAGGAGGCCGCGCGTTTCACTGTCTTCAACAGACTTTTTCTCACTACTCAAGAAACTTCAGATGGAGTTGCATATATGGCTGGACAGATCTCTTCAATATCTCAAATGGGTATTTCACGGATTTCCATTTCGCTTCCTAGTTTGAGAGATATGATCATTTGATCATCAGCATGTATTTGACCCAATGGCCGCCCGTACCTTCATATTCAACGAAGTCTTTCTCTCGCCTCAGGCATATATAGAGGGATTTCCACACATGGATGAAAAACTCTCTTCGATATCTCAAATGGTTCTTCAATTTCAGTACATGCATCAGAAGCTATGAATGAATTTGCAGCAAGACATCAACTGCACCAAAGATCATGAATTTTCAATTTTTTTAAATCTTAATGTAATCATGGTTATGGGTTAACCACACAAAACCCATGGTTATGGGTCAACCACACAAACCCACAGTTGTGTATTGTAATAATGGTTGTGGGTCAACCACACAAAACCCACGGTTATGGGTTAACCACACAAAAACCTTCTCTTCCGTGGAAACAAGCTTGTCATTGCCACCATGGTTATGGGTCAACCACATAAAACCCACGGTTATGGGTCAACCACACAAAACCCATGGTTCTGAGTCAACCACACAAAACTCTTCTCTTCATTGCAACCAAGCTTGCCATTGTCATCATATTTATGGGTCACCCTTGAAAAACCCACGGTTATGGGTCAATCTCGCAAAATCCACGGTTATGGGTCAACCACACAAAACCCTTCTCTTCATTGGTAACTAGCACATTGTAACCATGGGTCTCTTTTTAGCATGAAATGATGGGGACCATCATTTTCTAAGGGGAGAGGAATGATCCGAATTTTAGGGGGCATATGGTCTAAATTCGGATGTATAAGCCATAAAAGTATTAAATTGAGAGGCCACCCTCTCTCATCCATGGTATTTGGTAGCACATAGTTTTGGCCCATGGTATGGCCTCAAGACACATTGTAATAATGCTATATAAAGGCCTAGCATGCTTTCTCATGAGAAGAAGTTACGCATTTGGTTTCTATCCTACATTTCTCTTATTTTATTGAGTTATTATTGGGGTATTGGTTCTGAGTGTCTTTCTTAGTATAGTTTGAGAGGTGAGGCTCAAAGAACCCTCTTTGAGCCTCACCCCTCCATGTGGCATATTTATTCTATGTTTGTCAATCTATGTTATTCATAGCTGATCTCACTACTTTGTCTTTTTCACAGCTGGCTAATTGTTCGCTTCAGTTTTGAAGCTATCTCTTTTCCTCCTCTCTCGGCATTCAAGTATTCTAGGTCTTAGCCCCCAAGATCCGGATCAGATATGTCCTAAATGTAGGCATGCTAGGTACTAGATATAAAAAAATGGGTAAGGCACATGGTCCTCCTCATAAGATATTGAGGCACTAGCCTATAATCCCAAGGATTCAAAGGATTTTTCACTACAAAGAATTATCCATATTGAAGGGTGGCATGCCTTGCACAAAAGTGAGCTAGGAGTCAGGCGAATTCATGTCAATTCAACAAACATGAAGCATATAAAGGATAGATGACCTGATAAATTCAAGGAGGAAGTACGAAACCTTTGATTCAACATAGCCATGGATATAGTTAAACCCATATTCCCCCCAAATCACCAATTATTGTGTTTGGGAAATGGTAGTGATCAATAGCAATATCTCTCCATGGTTGTCTATGACTAACATACGTCTTATGTTAGCTCTTATAGTTCCAGGTAGAAAACAAGTGAAGAATATGGATGTCTACCTCCAACCATTGATCGACAAATTCAAGCAATTATGGGAAGGGATACACGTATACAATGTATCAAGGCCCATATCTGTGAAGAGGTCTTTTATGTTGTATGGAATATGTGCATACACCATGCATGATTATCCGGAACTAAGAGTTTGCGTTGGTAAGCATGTTGATTGATTTTCTTATATCTATAATGTTATTTAACAAACTTAATTTGGTGCAATTGTCTTCTTTAGCACTAACATGTTCTATATACAATAACATCGCATGTCTTTTAACAAAAGGGTATCATGGATATAAATGTTGTGGACCTTCAATAAAGGCTAGTTGGTTCAACCACCTATGAAAGCTGGTGTACAATTGCTTGAGGGTGTTCCTCCCAGAAGACCACCCTTATAGAAGAGCAACACCTTATTTCAATGGTAAACTAGAGACAACCCAGAGACTTGAAATAATGACATTGGCACACTATAATAGGGCATATGAAACACAGAAGGAGAAGGAAATTGTATAATTTTTCAATTCAAATGGGGAACCTATGTTCAAAAATCCTGAATTTTTTGACACTTATCTTGAGAAAATGCACGTTGGGATGAAAATGAAAATTTTGATTTATGAGCTTCCATATTGGGATAATCTTAACATTTCCTAGTTATTGGATCCCATGCATACATTAAAAAATGTTTCTTCTTCTTTATGGAGGCATATATCATAAAAAAAACTAACATGTTGACTGTTAGGAGAGATCTTATTTATTCAAATACTAAAAAGAAACATTGGCCAAGAAATGAAAGTAGAGGATAGGTTGGAACCTCTTGTTCTTTTAAAGAAGGTGATGTCCCATGGATTATGAAGAATGTTGATCTTTCTTTGGCAAAGGATGTTATATTGACTGTGAAGATGCCTTCATTGTATGATTTGACTCAATGACACTGCTTCACAATAGAAGAAGGATTGTTGGGGTTGAAATAACATGACCATATGAACCTTATAAGGGTATGTATGTCAATTACATGCTCCATTTTCTGCAGTTTAGGTTCTAATATGCTATGCATTCATAGATTTATGCCAATTAATTTCTTGCATGTTTATTTTGTAGTGTCATTATCCTTTGCTCGTGTGTGGTTGTGTGAACCATGAATTCCCCTGGGATCTATAACAAGCCATATCTAAATTATTTACATTTGTGGGTTGGATTACATCAACGAATATTCACATGGATAACATTCAACAATGACATCAAGAGATTGCTAAGATTGTTTGTATGTTTGAGAAGGAACTTCCCACAATTTTCATGGACTTACTGGTCCATCTTCTAATTCACCTACTTGATGAGGTTGAATTAGATTGGGTGGTCTCATGTTGTTGGATGTTCTTCTTGGAGAGGTACATCAAAAAGTTGAAGGGGTTTATTAGATAGAGGGAAAAACCTGAGGGGTCTATGACTGAGGGATACATAATATATGAGTCATTCTATCACACTAGAGAATATATCAAGCAAATAAACCACACACCAAGCATAGTGATTTGGGATGAAAAATGAGATGATGACAAAAGTGAAGGGGAGATACCCCAAACTAACGAAAAAGGGTGCATTATAAAGAGTAAGTCACTTATATCTTATCAATTTTATATAGATTAATTGTATACAGTGAAATTGATAATATATATATTTTATTTCATACTAATTGTTTTCATTTCATGAATACATCAATGAATGCAGACATTGATACCATCAATAAATTTGTTCTTTACAATGCAAAGGAAACACAACCATGGATCACGTTGTATGAACAAAAGAGAATGAAATGGGACAGTGTCAGGAAATAATTTAGACGGTTGAATGGTAGAGGCATCCCTTATCATGATCAAATAAAAGAAAATATGCCAACAGTCTATCCCAATAGTTGGGTGGATGACCAAATGAGAGAGAAATATGGTGCATTTGGTCGTTACCCACGTGGTGAAGAGAATGCACTAAACATAAGGATTGGGTGCAACAAATCTTTAATAATCACTTTGTGTACATTGTTCATTTTATAATGCGCTTTTGAATTATAACATGTATTATGATTTTATTAATGCCCGGCTTACTAAACATATAATAACATCCATTCTTCACTTTTTTTAGGTGCATTTGTTCCCATCTATGTGGACATATGGACATCATTTTCACACTGAGGATACCAATGATGGACACATCACATTTGAATGTGGAGCGGAGGTTGAGGTTGAGAAATCTAGTTGTGCTAGCCATCGTGATCATAACATAATAGAGGGGAATCTAGGTTACATTGGAAATATACAAGAGCATGCAAGTGGACTTCTCATCTTTCCAATTTGTTATTTTCAAGTAAAACTGGTGGGATAATTTTGACCGAAATAATGTAAAGGAAGATCATGACAATGGGCTAATATGTATCAACTCTAAAAATATGTGGGATGAAAATAAGGAGCCTTATGTTTACACAAAACACTACAACCAAGTGTTCTTTTACCTAAATGTGTTGGATAGGGATTGATGCTTCATCCTATGACACGATCTGTGATCAAAACAATTTTTTGAGAACAACAGTGTTATTATGCCAAGCGAGGAAGAT
Source organism: Larix kaempferi (assembly GCA_027924585.1). Classification (NCBI taxonomy): domain Eukaryota; kingdom Viridiplantae; phylum Streptophyta; class Pinopsida; order Pinales; family Pinaceae; genus Larix; species Larix kaempferi. The sequence goes on from BSBM01000887.1 coordinate 124,472, forward strand.
AATCTGGGTGATGGCAACAGATAATGATATGCACATGTTTTATTTTGACATTTATGTTATGATAGTGGCATTTTATTATGGGCATCTGTAATTGATGAATTATGTTTTTCCTTCATTTTATGATGTTGGATATGAAAAGTTAACCACCATTTACTACCATCTAAGCCAGTCACCAAACATACCTGCATCACATGCATATTACCCCTAGGCATCAAAGTCTTCCTGGAGAGACCTATATTGTGTATAATAATATCTTTTATGAAGAACTTTGTAATTGTGAGTAATAATTTTATTTGTGGTTGTATCCAATCTTGGGTGTTCACACATAATTTTATTTTATGTGTTGGATGTAACATTATGATTGGTGTTTTTTATTGTAATGGAAGTAGATTGTATGTTGAATGCATTTATTGTGTATTGAATGTAGAGAAGCATATTTTTAATGTGAATAATAATGAATATGTGTTTCCTATCATGTTATATAACATTACGATATTTACATATTATGTGTTACCACATTAGCTTAGTTGTTTTAATTTGAAATTCAAAGCCCATGTGGAGGTATATGTAGAAAAATTGACTTTAAAAAAAAAAAAGACTAATAGCACTTATCTCATCCACAGTTCATGTGTTATATGTTATATCCCATTTTATGTGGCTATGCCTTTAATAACATTGATCTAATTCATGTATCATGTATTATGTCACATCTCTATTTATTTGGTTACTTTGAATTTAAGTTTGGAGTAATCAAACATGTTTTATGCAATGCATAAACTATAGCAAATTCAATTGTCTCTTTTTAATGAAAGGATGCAATATATTATAATATTATATTAATAAGTGATGAAATTGTAAATACATAGAGACCTATTATACTACAAATTTATCATTTTGAAAAGAAATATTGTTCTTCTTTTTATTTATTTATTTATTTTCTTGTGATATTAATCAATAAGATTGTTGATGTTTTTCCTGCTATTATTTAGTTTCTCATCCATATAAATGTGTGTGTGTGTGTGTGTGTGTGTTACACTCATTGTAACAAGATATTGCACACTAATATTTGACATAGTACTAATAAGGTAAAGTAAAACTAAATGCTTAAATATATTTATAGTTTTAAAATTTTAAAACGAAATGTTACTATATTTATTGAAATATATTTAAATGTATTAATAATGTGTTATAGTTTAATGTTATGCTAACAGTTTATTTAGTGAGATTTAAATTTTAAGATAATAATGGAATGCTCATGTTGTAGTGTAACCTTTAATAGTTCAACTCTTTAACAATTTTCAATATTTAAGAGTGGAATTAGAACAATAGCATGCAATGATAACTCATACTTTTTGTAACTTTACCATGATAATGCAATGGCCACATTATTGATTCTTCAACCCATATGTTTTTTTTATATAAAGAACATTTTTTTAGAGAAAGACGAAATAAATAATGACACACAAACAAATAATTTAAAACAAATTTGTTACTATTTTTCTGCATAAGCTTATGAATGAACAATAAATCCACACTTAATCAGCCTTAAAAAATATATGCATTCAAGCCACGAATACAGAATAACTTATGATTTATTTTATTTTTATAAAAAGCCACGAATACAGAATAACTTATGATTTATTTTATTTTTATAAATTTTAGTACTACTAGATGTTTTAGTTGTATATAGTTTTCTATTCCTTATTGTTTATATTTGTACCTATTTTTATATATTGATTATATCATTTAGGTAATACACAAACACATTTACACATACATCTGCTTCATACATTTATTGAGTAGGTACCTCAAATATATGTGTAAATCAATACATATTTGTTTTTTTGAATTATTATCATTTCTTATGTGCTGAAGAAGATGTCTTTAATTCACACTTATATTCATAGTCTTTCTTTTTAAATAAAATTAATTTAGTATATAAATTTCATTAAACTAGTTTAAATAATTTTTTTTTTGTCGAAATAAACTTTTAACATGGTAAACTCATACTTTAACCAATTAGCCATATAAAAAAACCAAACAAAAATGCATTTCTAAAACAAATAGTTAGATAACTAAATTTAATATTTTATAAATATCATGTCAAATGATTATTGCAGAAACATGATATTAAATGATCTTAACTATAGTCGAACATTATAATCGATCTCTAATTTAGGTCACTGACACCCAATACATCAAACAACCTCAAACATAAAATCAAACAACATCAACATCAAATCATCAACATAAAATTTATAATTTAGATCAAACAACATCAACATAACATGAAAAGACATAAATATACATGAATGATATCAACATGATATACATCAACATAAATATCTATGTCATATGCAACAAACATAATATATACCAAAATCATAATATATGTGAAATATACAACTCAAGTCAATATAAAGTCAGATATATATGTGTCACAGGGGATTCACCTTGTTAACCAATATCTTATCACATTCATTCATAAAGGGGGTTTTTAAATTGTGAAATATAAGGTCAATATATTGTAGGTATTGGGGGGGGGAGTAGGGTATGCATGGTTTATATGTATTGGGGGATATAAAAAGGGGTATCTAGTAAAAATAGGGAATATCTTGTAAAAATATGGTTTTTTAAAATTGAAAATATATATTGGGAGGGGGGCTTAACAAAAGGATTTTGTTAGGTATTTATAAATATCTAGTGAAAATTAGGGGTATTCTTTAATATCCCAGAATGAAGGCACTATGGCATAGTTTCACTGAGTGAATACCTCGTGATATGTGTGCTCAATAACTGCTATGAGCTAGAGGATCCCCCATTGGAGCTAGAGGCATCAGTACCTCCACCACCATAGCTAGAAGCATCAGTATCTCTACCAAATGAAAATGCAGAACGAAGCAAATTTTATATCTCTCCATGAGAAACTGCATGAGTTGAGGAAACTATCATATCTATACAATTGTCCAATGGTGTAGGAGGTGGTGGTGTGTCGACTTGGTGAGAACGATATGGTGGTCAATCTACTCAGTGTGGAGGAGAGCGTGGTCGACTAACCCATGGAGGAGGATATTATGGAGGGTCAACTTGATGAGAAGGAGAGGGTGTTCGATTGACCTGTGGAGTAGGATATGGTGGTGGGACGACTCGGTGATGAGAGAGTGGTTGATGGACCTATGGAGTAGGAGATGGTGGTGGTTCAACTCGGTGAGGAGAGAAGGTGGTCAATCGACCTATGGAGGAGGAGATGGTGGTTTATCAACTCTTCCAAGAGGAGGAGGATATGGATGAGGAGGAGGTGGTGGGTGTTGTTGAGCTCCTTGAGGAGGAGGAGGTGGAGAAGGAAGAGGAGGTGGAGGATTGCCACCTTCATCATATGAATCTGAAGAGCTCTAAGCAGGACTCCACCTTTACAATAGGCTAACCACACTGACAATATGATGCATCAATGATTTCACATCATGTGTGAGGTTCCTCCATATTTATATGAGGTCTGGGTTTCATAGGATCTGGTTGGCCTATACAAGGCGTACTCCCCCGTCAAGTCAAAAATTCAAATAACCGAACTACCACCTCCTGACAGAATCTATTATATATTCTGCATCAAAAGATGGGTCTTTGTAATTGAGGCACCTTATCATCCTTAGCCATGTCCTTGTCATGTTGGGGAGGCATCTTCCCAAAATAAGAGACAATATTTGCAAATAGTACATAACAATAATTAGACAATTTAATTAAACAATTTAAAGAAAATGTTATGATAAATGACATATACATTAAATTAGACAATAAAATGATTCACATATTTAAAGCATAACGCTAATTTCACCTCTATCATCTGGTGGCTTATCCTGGGTAAATAGGATGTTGGGACATCCTCGCCAATCCATCCTTGCATATGGGTAAGGCAAACATCCATGGTGTGATCATGGTCATTGGAAAACAACTAAATTCCTCTATAGTGATCCTACCTAGGAAATTTTTTAGCACCTCTTGCGAAACATCTTCCCCCACATGTGCATACATGTCTCCATCATTGATCTGGGAGGGTGGAAGTCGAACGATTACTGAGTGACCATAAACCTATCAAAAAATAAGTAAAAAAACTCTAAAGAAAATGGGAAGCATTTCCTCCCATCAAACATAGCACGACATTGATCCTAAGAAAAACAAAACTATCAAAAAAAAATGGAAAACCACCTAATGCATCTAGGGATATACACTAAAGAATCAACATAATATAACAAGGGGAAACTAATGCATTTCCCATTAGATGTATACTGGGTCAGCGCCTTGAACAAAGAGAGAGGAACCTAACCTCCTCTACACCAAATGAATCTATCCACAACTGACCATTGGATACCTGGAAGTCATCAGGGGTAGTGGCATCCTCACTAAGATATATCTGAACATATGTCGGCTAACTGGCTACTAAAATGTCAGGCGAGACATCGGGGAAATGGGGAAAATCCTCCTTTCTCCCGGAGAACCCGGTAATCAAAGTAAATGTCCTCCTCTCGGGGATGGAACATCAGGACCACCATAAATGCATGTCCATACTGGTCCCAACAAGGGATCAACAACCTCATTAATCATGTGTATCCCGTCAATTCTGTAGCCTCCTCATAAAACTTTAGGCCAATAGTCCAAAATAAGGCTCAATTCTCTATTGTAATAGGGTGATGGATAAAATACCTCTCCCTCTCATAGGCCTCCCACTCTCGTATAACATTGTATAAGTCGAGCCGGTATTCTTGGTCCTACTACTAGTCTCATTACTTTTGCCTTTGAATCACATATAAATTTCATTAGAAAAATAGACACAAACACATATATACACACATGAAACATAAATGCGTCATCAATTACGGTTTTAAAATATAATCACACCATGACCGGTGCTTTTACAACATAATCACACCACTCGTGGTGCTCTAAAATAACCACACCACAATGTAGTCGGTGTGGGTATGCTTCAAATTTCATATTGGTGCATAAATAAGAGTGCTCTAAAATGACCACACCACAATGTAGTCGATGTGGGTATGCTTCAAATTTCATGCTGGTGAATAAATAAGCGCACTGTCAACGATGCACTTAGATACATCTAACGCACCGATATATATATATATATATATATATATATATATATATATATATATATATATATATATATATATATATATATATATATTGATGCTCTTTATATATAAGTATGCACTAGACGCAATGGATAAACATATCAATGGAACCGATGTTTTTAAAAATATAATTTACAATATTGATCTTTACACTGTGTGCTTTGGATACAACAACACACTGCTAGTGGTGCATCCATATATGTACAGAGCACCGATATCTTTGAAAAAATATATCTATTTTTTTTGGCTTCGTATATTTTCGGTGCATTGTATATACCTGCATGCACTATCGACGCTACGTCATGATATATAGAGTACTGATATATTTGAAAATTAATTTCTTTTGTTATTTTATTCATGTGTTGTATATATACCTCTAGTGATGCACTCATATATATATAGAGCACCAGCATTGTTGAAAAATAATAATCTATTTTTTGTATTTGGATATGCATGGTGCGCTTGATATGACTATATGCACTGTGGATGGTGCATTGTTATATCTACAACACTGTTGTGTCTGCAAAAACAATTGTGATTTTTCTATTTATATGATGCACTTTATATATAACGACGCATCGATTGTGGTGTGTTCATATATATATATATATATATTTTTCCCAAGAAAAAAGCGTAATTTTATTTCAGCAGAGGTGAACAAAATTACATTCTGAATATGCATTACAAGAATGCATGCTAATACCATCTTAATAAGTGGCAGTACTGAATACTTTTGTATCATCTTTACATCCATCATGTGTGATCAAATAATCACCGATCAAAACCAAAAATATAAGTTTCATAGTATATGATTCAGTCAATCAGCTCCCCGAGCCTCATGAAATCCTATCCAAAAATAAACTAAAAACAATAGTCCTGGAATGTTCATAGATAGTGAGATAAATATTTTTCGGTTCAAAAAAGATTTTCAGAGGTATTCTTTCTCAAAGGTTTGCCATTTCATCAACAAATGGCCGATGATAGTACTCATATAGTGTCCCCTCATGAAACTCCTTTACCTTCCACACCCCCATTGCCAAGGCCCTGCCAGCTTTAGAAGCCTTGTCCGCCTCTGTGTTATTCTACCTGTATACATGTCTGCAAGAAAAATGCATGAATGAGTGCTATAGATCTTGAATGTCTTGTAGAATAGCAAGTCTAATATCTCTACAATGTTGTATACCAAGTGACCAGTTAGTAACATTCATAGAATCACCAAATACATTGATACTTTGACAACCAATCTCAATGGAAAATAAGAGGAGTTTGAAACGCATGAGTTCTGCATAATTATTCCCGCCACCCCCCAGGCCCCAGAATAGGTGATAGTAGTGAGATATAGTGAGATGTAATATAGCCCCTCCCCCGCACACATTATCCTGCGCAGATCCATCATAAAATCCCCAAGGGATGGTACGGTCAATGTCTACCTCCATAACCACCCTCTGTTTTGCAGCTCTAATATGCTGTGGGATAGCAGTTAGAAAGCCACAAATGAGTGTCGCAGAAATAGCAGGAGTATATGGTTTATCAGAGAAAAGGAGGTTGTTTCGTGCCAGCCAAATCCCCCAAGACACCATCAATGGTAAAGCTTTTACCAATTTTCCAATTGGATCATTATACCACTGAGCCCATGCCTGTAACAGTGAATCGCCAGCCGAATTATACTGGGAATGAGTAATTAAGGAGCATTCTGCCCAAACTTGTGTCGTGAAGGGATAGTGTAAAAATAAGTGTAAGCAGGTCTCCTCGGTCGCTTTGCATAAGATACACCACCCCGGTCCCACCCGATTCTTTCGCTGTAAAAAGTCCCAAGTAGGAACCGAATTCTCAAGAACATTCCACATAAATAATCTCTGTTTCATGGGACATTTTAATTTCCATAGTGGATTCCACCACCAAACCAGAGCACGGGGATTGTCAAAATAACTAATGCTGATATACCCACTCTTTGGAGAAAAGATGCCATTCGGAGCCCCTTCCCAAACCAGACTGTCATCCCTATCGCGGATAAGGATTTGTGAGAGAATAAGCGCCCTATAATACAACCTCAATTCCACCTGTTCAACCGCTGTCAATTCCAGAGTGTTAACATTGAACCATGATTGTATCCATGGACGATCCAAAACCGGATCAACAAGCTGTGAGAGGTAGGCAATGCCCATGTCCCGAAGTGATGCAATCAAACCATCTGATAAGAGATGTTTTCCTGCGCTCCCATACCAGGGATCTTCCCCCACCCGCAATGAATGGCCATTTCCAATGTTATAGGTCAAAAGGTCACCGACAACAGAAAAAGAATCCACAACAGCTTTCCGGATGATTGATCCTCCTCGATGAGACTTAACAGGGTTCCGAACCCAGTCCATAACAGTTGCAGGAGCAATGTATTTCTGAATGACCACTTGGGTCCATAAACTATCAGTTTTTAATATCCTCCAGACTCCTTTGGCTGCCGGAGATTTGGAGAAAAAGTGAATGTTTTTTAGTCCCCACCTCCCAAAGCCTTGGGAATTGAAATCCTTTGCCATTCAATCCATGGGGATACAAAATCTCCTTTATTGCTCCATAAAAATCGAAAGCAGATTTTCCGAGCTTTCTCCAGTGTTCCTTTGGGAATCAAAGAGAGGGACATCCAGTAGACAGGAATGGCCTCAAGAACTGACTTCACCAATACCAGCCTTCTTGCTCTTGAGAGCCACTCATGGCTCCACACCTTCAAACGTTTATGGAGTTTCTTAATAAGCTAATGCCAATCCTGTTTAGTATATGCATTCGGCTTTAACTGGAATCCAAGGTAACTAATGTTAACATCTAAAACCGTTAAGGTGTAAGGGAAGACCCTCCTTATGGACGCAATCTTAGCATCTCTTAACAAATCGACCGACAGGGTAGATTTTCTGTCATTTATCTCCATGCTGGTAGCGGTAGAAAAAAGCTGAATAATACCCTGAAGAGTTTCAATGTCACCCTGCGAGCCGGTACAAAAGATGAGAATATCATCCACAAAAAGTAGATGAGAAATATATAGATTCGGCGCCACCTGAATACCGTGTAGAGTGCCCTCCCTACAAGATTCTTTTAGGGCCCTACTCAGCCCTTTTGCCACCAGAATAAAAAGTAAGGGTGACAAAGGGCATCCTTGATGGAGATCTCTCTCTGAATGAAAGAAAGGAGAGGCTGCCCCATTTATGAGTACATCAAAAGAGATCGTAGTAATACAACTCATTATCCACCTGATAAAATCCACAGCAAAGCCTAGATGAGTAAGAAGCAAATGAATGTAAAGAAAACTCACCATGTCATATGCCTTTGATAAATCTATCTTGATAATGGCTCCTTTTAGTTTCCGTGGTTTCATACTATGTAGAACTTCTTGAGCCACCCCAATAGCTTCATGAATTTGTCGACCTTCCAGAAACCCAAATTGTTTCGCAGAGATATGATTGGACAGAATGAATTTCAGTATCCGGGCTATTATTTTTGATACCACCTTATACACACAGTTTCACAAGGAGATAGGTCTGAAGTCACCTAGAGAGGAGGGATTGTCCGTCTTAGGGATAAGAGCTATGAAGGTAGAATTCAGGGTGGTCGGGATTCACCCAGAGATTCGAGTATCTTCGACCATCTATAATAGATCTTCCCCTATGAAATAAAAAAGAGCCAAGAGAAATTCAATGGTCCACCCATCCGGACCCAGACTTTTGTCTTTTTGGAAGCTCTGAAGAACCCCCTTCAGTTCCTCCTAAGTAACATTTTCCATCAAGGCCTGATTATGTTCCTCTTCAACAAAACATGGAAAAAGATGAGCCATCCGAACAACTTCTGCCACGGTTGCCTGTGCAGGAGATTTGAAAAGATTCTAGAAATGTTCTACCCCCCCCAGCCATTTCCTCAAAAGAGGCTCGTGATTCCCCCAACGAGTCCTCAAGGCTCCAGATAGTGTTGGAGGCCTTCCTACCTTTCGCATAGGCATGAAAAAATTTAGTATTCTCATCACCAGCTTCAAGCCAAATTGCCCTACTTTTCAACCTCCAAGTTTCCTCTTTTTCCAGCAATAAGGTGTTTCTCCTGCCTTCCAAAGAAACAATATGGGCCTTTTCCTCCATGGACCCCAAGCCCCTAGTCCCAGAATCATAGAGTAGCCTCAGATCCATTTCGATCTGTTTCAATTCCCTGTCTTCCCGTACTCTCTTCTCATGTGCCCAGACCTTGATAGGTCCTTTGATCCTTTTGATGTTAGCGGTAAATTGATGAGAGGCCGAAATCACATCCCTAGGGTTGAAAGGTACCCACAGGGATCTGACCAGATTAGTGAAGGACTCATCTTTCAACCACATATTATTGAACTTAAGAGGCCCAGTAGGTTTAACGGGTCCCGATCGAAGTTTGATGAAAATAGGAAAATGATCGAAGGACCACCTCGATCCCACCCACTGCCTCATGAGGAAAAACCTATCCACAAAAGAGTCAGAAACCAAGAATCTATCCAGAGGTTTCTCTACACCGTTTTCTCCAGATCTGTTATTCCTCCAGGTAGGCTTGAGGAGGGTAGGCCTGATATCAATCAGATTGTGGGAAACCAAATTTTGAGTAAAATAACCAGCCAAAGGATCAGAACGAGCTCTGCTACCCCAAATTTTAGACGAACCTAAAGAGAAATTAAAATATCCACCCAACAAGAGATCCCCATCCTGTAACAGAGGATTTGTGAGAAGAGTATCCCAGAAGGGGATACGATTTAAATAAGGACCATAGACATTTACCACTATAAACAATTCACCAATATCGAGGGTCGAACAGGACAATCCCTGGACGGATTCCATCCTCCATAGATTATGAAACTTAACAGTTCTGACATTCCAGCCAATAGCCAGACCACCAGCTCGACTACGAGCATCCAAAGTAGCAAACAACCAACCGCTGAACCAACTTTCTAACAAAGACTTCACCACCGAACCATCACTCAAGGTTTCTTGAAGCATAATGATATCCGGGTGTTTAAGAGATACCACTCTACGCAGTGCTGATCTTTTATGGGGACCAGCTAGACCCCGACAATTGAAAGACATAACCTTCATTAGCATCCCTTCTTTTGGGCACGCACTGCTCTAAGCGCCCGATCAATAGTCACTTGTTTTCCTTCCAACAAGTCCATCTTAGCCTTGGAATGAGCCTTAGATAGATGTGATTTCCTTCCACGACCCTTGCCAGTATGACCCACCCCAGCACCCAGCCCACCAGGAGTAACCTTTGTGAGAGATCGAAGGAAGTAACTAGAGTCGGAGGAGTCAGTGGGGGAGGGGGAAGAATGCACATCCTCAGGGGGTACATCGAGAATCACCACACCAGGGACTGAAGTAGTCTCCAAAGTGCATGCAGGGCCTAGTTCAATAAAAGGGGTTTCCACCGGAGCGATAGATGAAGATATATTCAAGTTTTTGAGAGCCTCCAACCAGTTCTTCTTGTCCAACGAAAAATTATTTAAAACAATATTAAAGGAATGAGAGTTGATGGAAGGAGAAATACTCGCAGCAGTAGCCACCGAAGGTTGATGAGGTACCGAAAGTGAATCCCAGTGGAGACTTTAGCATCGGATATTCCTTCCTCCAGCGGTGCTTCCTGTGTCGGTCCATGCTCGAAACCAGTTTCATCCCCCTCAGGAAAAGAGGGTTCCGAAGATTGGTGTCCCACAGGAGGAGGAGCCTCCCCAGCCATGGACTTAATGTGACCACCACCATTTCGCCGCCGCAAGGGTAACTTACACTCAGCAACCGGATGTCCATATGCATGGCAGTGGCGGCACCTGAAAGGGAACATTTTCATAATCGAGCTTCTGCACATAGGAATAGGGCCCCCAACTGAGTGTGACATCCGGGGCCAGACCATCCCTGATATTCAGATTAACCAAAATACGAGCCACCTTCCGCTGATGGGTCTGTAGAAAACTGTATTCTCCTTCCAAATATGTTCCTATTAGGTCCCCGATACCTTTGAAATGTCTCTCTGACCAATAGTGAAGAGGTAAGCCCGGGAGACGAACCCAAATGGGAACCAAATCTAGCCATTCATGGCTAGCATCAAGCATCGAATGCCAGGGTTTTAGCATAACCGGGAAGTGATCCCAACTCCAATTAGAGTTTAGTACCCATTGTGCATGTTCCTCGTTATGAAAATTGAAGGCGAACTAGTTCCGGGTCAATTCTACCACCTAAGGGGTATAGCCCAACTGTGCTACCCAGTGTTCCACCACCCAAGCCTCAATGGTGCGTAGAGAGAATGACCTACCCAAATCCTTTCCAACCAAAGTGATGCTGGTCATCTTGATAAGCTGATGCCACTCAATGTCTTCACTTAGGGCATAGTTGTATTTTGTGTGGCTCAGTTTCAACCATCATTTTCGCCCACGCTTCGCCGGATTGTTTGAGTCATCTGAGGAACGGTCACCCCACTCATCAGAACTGGTACCTGAGCCCACAAGTGGACTTGCAAAACCACACTTTCATGGGTCCCCAAACATCCTATACCAGTTCCCTCCTGAGGCCCCTCAACTCTCTAGCCAAGATACAAAGGGTCCGATAAAAATATACCCGGGTCGGCCGCTCCAAAATTCTCACCATGAGCAGAAAAAGGAACTCCACCCCCAGCCACCGAGCCTTCAATAGCCTGAACCACCTGTGCTGAAGACCAAAGAGGTGCCGTCGTCTCCCTCAATGGTGAAGCTGAGGAGAATCGAGGAGATGGTTTTGTCAATAGTAATTTAACTGGCGATTGAGCCAGAAATGCAGATGGAGAGAAACCAAGTTCCTGACGAGCCTCCCCCTCTGAAAACCCAGTCTGCTCATAATCACCATCGTTTGCCACATCACTCCACATAGCACCAGATGTTTGTGTCCAAATCGACAACCCATCCATCGGGTCATAGGAGTAGTCCACCTGGTCGTCATAGTTTGCCATTGTAACGGGTATTTACACAGTAAAAACAGAAGGTAACTGAGACAGTAAAAAGTAGGGTTAGTGAAAACTGATGCTGGATGATAGTCTAAACCCCCCGATTCCAACCTGCACGCCTAGCACAATGCTCGCCGATCGAGAGCCCATGTGAACTCCACGTCCCGCGTCTTTGACCTCATATATATATATAGTACCATTGACTTTGAAAAAAAATGAACATAATTTTTTAAATTTATACATTTCCGATGCTCTTTATATAACTATACACACTGAGATATTCAAAAATTAAAGTTATATTTTTGTTCACTATCTAGTTCTCTTTTTTAAATTTATACATTTCTGATGCTCTAGTTTATATAACTATACGCACTGAGATATTCAAAAATTAAAGTTAATATTTTTTTTCACTATCTGGTTCTCTTTATATATACAAACGAACCAGTAGTGGTGCATCAATATATTTACAGAGCATCAATTGTTTTAAAAATATATATTTTAATATTTTCAATGACGGTTTTTTTAGTTTACTAAAACACACCATCTACGGTGTGTTCTTTTTTATGTTAATGCATCGTCAACATTGCATTAAATTTTTTATTCAACATCCATTACTAGTGTGCTCCGTGTTTACACATAGTGTGCACTAATATTAACGGTGCAAGCTTAACTGAATAAGTGCATATTTTTTTATTTTATTTTTAAATGGAAAATTTAAGCTAAATTTTGATTTTTAATCCACTAAAGAGGTAAATGAGAAGGTACTAAAGAGAATACCCAGACTCTTGCCTGCTTGGGAGGCATGGTTTCTACATACACAAGAAATTATATTTTCCAATAGTATGGAAAAATTCCAACTTCACCAATGAACCAAACGGTAGGAAAGATCCAAGAAGGAGCATTGAGTGGAGGGGGCATTAGAGAGAAAGTACGACACTGATGCCTAGGTGATCCTAGGCAATATGTAGCACTAACAAATGAGAAAAATGATTTTTTTAGTGTCATGTTTTACCCTATGCTGTCGCGCCCAATTTAGTGGCTCACCGATGTGCATTGTATATGTGGCGCACTGGTGTGCTTCAAGTTATAGAGAGAACCGCTGGGTGTTTATATTTTTACAAAACAAAAAGAAATTATATTTTTTATTATAATCCAGTGCATTGTATTATGTTTCACACCGATGCGTCTTTGTATTTGAAACATACTAGGGTGCCCTACTCGAAAAATAAAAAATAGGTTTTTTTTTTCCAGTCAAGGGCGGGTTTTTCTAACATAAAGCGATGTGTTGGATTATTAAATGTATTAGTACATCTGTATCATTCCCATGCACCGAATAGTTTTGTTGGGATAAATAAAATAAACATATTTTTACAAATTGCATCAAGGTATTTTTACATTGGTTCTTTGTTTTAGTTAGGTGCATCAGTGTGTCCATAGTATTCTCGCACCAATGTTGCTAGATAGATCAGGAGCACCATGCATTTTTTTAAAATAATCAGAATTGATGTTGTTATGTCTTTTAATCAGTGTGTTTTACTTCTTCATGCATGGGTGCATCTATGTCCTTAAGACACACCATAAAGTTTATATATATATATATATATATATATATATATATATATATATATATAATTGCATCGATCTATTTTAACTTCAGTGTGCATCATAATTAGGTGCACTAGATCATAGGTACTCTTACTATTTGGGTGCACTGGCGTTTCAAGTTATGTAGTGCACCAGTGTGTTTGTTATGTTTATGTGCATCGATTAAAAACCTCTACTCTCCCGCCTCTACTAGAAACCTTTGTTATAAACGGATAAATGGGATCTTTTGTGAAGGGTCCACAAAAAACTCCACTGGAAGGTGTTTTCCTTGTAGTTCCCCTAAGCAATGTGCCAACCAATAGTCAGTACCCCATGAATTGTTTTTTAGTGCAACCATTACACACATGTGACTAAAAAAATGAAACAAAAAGTATATGAAAATTGTTAAAAGCATAGGAGCACATAATAAGAAATAATTATATAGGCATATCACAACTTGTAATGAAATACTTAAACAAAATATATTCGTACATGCTTGTTCAAGATCTGATACATGATTTTAATCTATAGAAATGAATGTTAGTCATTGCCTAGAGGGGTTATTTCAACAACCATGTGTTCCTCAAGGCCAAGTGATACTAGACACCATGTATGAATGAACTCTATTGTTTCACACTCATCCCATTCACCACTATTTTTTTTAACAGTAACGGTTGAAGAGCTTTTGATTATATAAAAATGAAGATTACAAAAATATTAGGAAGGATTGTTCCCAGAGTAGAACAACATCCACCACACCTTGTTCATCATTTGCTACCTTATAACTGTCATGAAACTTTCCTAGTCTATGGAGGCTATAGCTCCTTACATACTATCTGAGAAGACGAGAGCATAAATAAAACATAGCTAATAATTTACTTTCTGTCCAAAAGGGATCTACTAGTAAAATATTTCAACATAACAAGGACCTTGAACCAAACATTCCTAAGACTTGAACCTCTATCCCTAGTACCAAGTTGTAAGGAAAACCAAAAATTTCAAAAAGAGAGAGCATATCACATCCATCAACAGAGAGCAACCAGTAACCAGATTTTAGGAACGAAGACGGGTGTCTTGGAACGCGCCTTCTATAAATTCTGCACTCCCATCCTTCGCTGAACTTTTACCGGCTTGCAGTCCAGTAATAACCATCTCATTTTTTAACTTGTCGAGCTTCCTTCCATCTTCCATGATTTTACTGTTTACAACCTCCAAATTTGCTTCCTTGATGACCTCGTGGGGATGAATTGCGCCCATGGCTTCTTCCAGATTACTAACCCTCTCAACAATCTTGTTATTGTGATGTTTGACCTCCGAATGAGTTGCTTGAGTAAGAGAAAAAAGACAAGTTATTTCCTGTTTCAACTCTAGGTTCTCAATTTTGGCCAGTCAAATTTGATTTTCTAGATCCTTAATATGATTCATAACCTCCTCAGATTTATAATTGCTACCATTCCTCTGAACAGGGCCAAGTTTGATGTAACCTCCCCTTTCTAGGGTGGTTTCCGGCCGCTCATCCTTCCCAACAATATCATAATAACATAGGTCATGCACAGGGGAGCTTTACTTGGTCTTCTCCATGCACAGCACCATGAACACCTTCCGAAACCGGATGAAGCCAAATTTGAGCTCCATAGAAACTACTGATAAGTTTCTTTGCAGCGCAGGCAACTATAATGGGCCTCACTACCACTCAGGTTTGATGGCCCAGGAATGAAATTTTCCATAACTCTGTAATACTCCCAACACCAAACAACATTAACGAAATTGAGGCCAAGATCAGTGCTTCCAGGAACAAATTGCAGATGCCAAACAAAGAAAATGCAAATGTGGTCAGGAACATTCCCTCCGGGGTTTAAATGCAGTCCTCGAATCCAACAATCCTCCATCGTACCTCGCATGCGAGCTATCTGGCTGGATCATGGGGAAGTCCTTGAGCATTTAAGAGGGGTTAGTGAGGGGATCCAGAGGAGATCCGAAGAGTGGATAGGAAGGATACGAGTGCTTCTACGGTCAATTAGGCCCATAGTCATAAGGAAAGGAAGTAGTATGTTTACCCTAGCCTTTAAGTTCCCCTTCACTAAGTTCCAAGGAGAACTCAAAGATAATGAATTTCCATATTTTCTAGAGATAATAGTTTCAAAGTTAGGGAATCCATTTGCCATTGTAGGTAACATGATCACACTCTAGAATTCCATAACTCAAACCAACTACTTTATTAGCCATGATATCCACCTGCTTGTTAAAGTCTCTCAAAACATGAAGGAATTTGACAGCTTTAAATTCTTGGACTATGCACTTGAGGAGATAGTGCATCTTTGGGAGGGATTCTTCCGGTTCTTCACTATATTTCTTGCTTCTCTTGTGACAATTAGCGAATCGCCAATAACCACCATTTCCTCAATTCCCAATTCCTTTGAAAGATCTAGACCTTTAATTAAGTCAAGCCATTCCACGCCATTATTCGTCTTTCTCCCAATGCCCCGGGCGTACTCTCTCTACTTGTTCCCCTTGGAGTAAAAAATAACTCCACCCGCACCTACCAGCCCTGGATTTCCTTTCGAGGCACCATCGAAGAAAAAGGAGCTGCAACCTAGCTTTTTCCACCATCTTTGAAAGCCGTTAGTGCTCATCCTCAGTTTCCAATTCGGAGATCTAGGTTTTTTGGGGGGTTTTATCCAGAAGAGAGAGGGAGGGGGCACAAGAAATTCTGAAACCCAGGCTCTTTCCTCGACTGTCAAGGGCTCCTTGTTGATGCTGTGCATTCCTCTCATAGATAATGCCTCCACCCATATGGCCTCTGCCGAAGTAGTTATCTTGCACGGGCTCGGGATTTTCCCTTTGAAGATCTCTTTGTTTCTCGTTGTCCATATCTTCCAGCAAATGTATCTATGGAGAGCTTCCCAAGATCTAGCAAGGTCCAACTTTTGGTAGAAAGAGCCCTGATAGTAATCTTTCCAACATGTAAAAAGATCATTCCAGTTTGTTGGCATTATGATATTAACGTTTAGGCCTTGGAAGGCACAAAACCAAACCTCCTTAGAGAATTTACATTCACGGAAGGTAGCTCAAGGGATTCTTCAGAATCTTTGCAAAGTATGCAGAAAAGAGGACCTTCAATCCCTCGTTTCCTCAAATTATCTGTAGTTAAATTTTTTCGATGGGAAAGAATCCAAAAGAAAACATTAATCTTTGGTAGACCATCCTTGCACCAAATTTTGTTCCACTTTATGTCCTTTTTTATTCTATTATTGCTACTATAAACTAAGCAGTGTCCTTATTTAACCGTGAAGGAACCCAATTTTCCCCAACCCCTCTTGTCTTTGAGGTGTCTATGATTTGGAGCTTGTCCATGCAACACGGAGAGAAACACGCCATAGTTTATTTGGAGATGATCCGGAATCTCAAAATTCTTCCACCCAGCCTATCTACCCCTATTGGTCCAGGTTGAAATGTCAGATAGAGTGTTGATGTTGTTGTGATCGAACCAATTCTTAAGATCTGTGAATTCCTGGAGGAAGTGTACAGGAGAGTTTGATCCAAGTCTATCATGCCAAATCTTTATCTGTTTTCCATTTCCTGCTATCCAATGAATGTTTTCTTGGATGATGTAAGCCGCCTTTTTGCAGAGATCCCAAATTGGAGTCCCATTTCTGCTCATGTTATTTTCCTCCACGCATCTTCTTCTAGAGCCTGTCATGTATTTTTTCTGGAGAACCTTCTTCTACCAAGTGTTTTCTCTAAAGATTATTCTCCAAAGGAGTTTTGGGCCGAGTGCTAAATTCATTATAGTTGGGTCTCTTACTCCTGCTCCGCCACAATGCTTCGGGCTACAAACCGTATCCCAATCTATCAAATGGAATTTCTTTGAATTGCTAGCCTTGCCTCCTTGCCAAAGAAATTTCCGAATTTCTCTATTGATTTCCTGTATAATTTTTTTTGGTGCTAGGGATATCGAACAAGCATAAATCAGAAAGTAGAAAGGATGGATTTTAAGAGCCATCTGGTTCCCCAAGAAGATATCTTTTCTTTTCCTTTTCAATCAAACCTTGTCAATCCGCCACCCTTTTTTTCCCTTTGAATATTGGGATGCCCAAATAAAAAAAGTGATTCCAATTTGTTATCCCTTCGAATTGTAGTATTCTGGAGATCATTGCCATGGTTCCAGGAGGGAAATTCCACCTATATACTTTTGATTTAGAGGCATTTACCTTGCCATCTGAGGCTTTGAGGAAAGTGGAGAGAGCTCTTTTGAATCTTTCTGCTATGACCGTAGACGCACCCCCAAGCAGAATGGTGTCATCAGCGAATTGTGCATGGTTTGTTGCTCTGACACCTCTTGCAATTTTCAATCCTTTTAGTTCCATTGTCTTGGTAGTGCTGGAGCTTTCTACTTATAGAATCTGCGACCAAAAGATAAATATAGGGAGACAGGGGGTAGCCTTGTCAAATTCCCCTGGAGGCTTGGAAAAACTTGGTTGGTCTACCATTTACCAACAGAGCAATCCAGGGGCTGCTGAAGCAATCCTTAATCCATCTAACAAATCTTTTTTAGAAACCAAATTTTGACATAATTTTAAAGAGAAAGAAATGATTTACTCTATCGAATGCATTAGCCATATCAAGTTTTATAGCCATACCTTGTTGCATTCTTTCCATGCTGGAATGGATGGCTTCTTGGACAATAATGATGTTATCAAGGATTTGACGCTCGGATACAAAGTCTCTTTGAGAATTCGATATTAGATGGCCCATGATTTTCTTCATACTGGTGGCCAGGATTTTCGAGAGGATCTTGTAAGAGGTATTACAAAGAGAAATTGGCCTAAAGCAATCAGTAGACATAAGTATTTTTTTCTTTTGGTATCAAGGCTAGGAAGGAAGAGTTGGTATCCCCTCCAATCTTATCCTTCTTCCTTGTCCAATTTAACATTCTTTTTAAATCTTCTTTAATGACGTCCCAAGCTACTTTGTAGAAGTTTATGGTAAAACCATCAGGCCTAGGATCCTTGTCAACATGCAAGGACTAGATTGCTTCTTTGATCTCAAACTCCATAATAGGTTTTGATAAATATATGTTCTCTAAATCCAGGATGAGAGAAGGGATTCCAGCAAGGAGGTCAACATGAGCTAAGGGGCCAGTCTCATCATTGTCAAGATAAATATCTTGGAAATGCTGGAAGATATGAGTCTTAATTTCCTCCTGCTACACAATCCGAGTTCCATTTTTATCTTAAAGTTCCTTGATTATGTTAAAACTGATCCTTGCCTTAGTTTTCTTGTGAAAGTAATATGTGTTACTATCTCCTCCTTTTAACCAAAGTTGTCTAGACTTCATTCTCCACTCTTCTTCCTCTAGTCTTGCTGCGCTAAGGATCTTTTTGTTCAACTCTTTTTCCTGGCAGATGACCACCGAGGTAACTTCCACATTTTCCATATCGAATTGCAGAGCAGCAAGCCCATATTAGAGTTGGTTTTCATGAAGCATGTGATTTTTAAATCCGATTTCGCCCAGCTATTTAGCGCACGTTTCTCAACTTGGACTCCCAAATGAAGCTAGGGGATCCCACGCAATTATAATTCCAAGCATTTTTTATTATACCCAAATTTTTTTCGTCTTGGATCCAAATGGGATTGAAGCGAAAAGGGATGGGTCCAAGGTTTACAGGGGTGGAAAGCACCAAAGAGATAGGCTTGTGATCCGAAACTGCAGATGGAAAAGCAAAAGAAGCAGGAAGAATATATTTTTGTAAAAAGGTGGAGCTTACCAGGAATATATCAAGCCTGGCCGCTATGTGGCCGACCCCAAGCCTTCTATTGCTCCATGTGTACTTTCCATTCTTTAGTGGCGGATCCAACAAATCCATCTCTGAGATCATGTCATCCAACTTTTCCCCATAGGGGTCTCTAACCTTCGATCCTCCTCTTTTCTCAATCTGAGATTTAGTTGTATTGAAATCTCCAGCAATTATGAGATATTTTCCTTTCAGATCCTCTTTTAGAGAAGAAAGGTTTTCCATAAAGTTTGCTTGTCTCTATAGTGCGTTGGCCCATAAACATTGCAGACATAAAAGGGGTTTGGGTCATCTTTCTCATGAAACTTGGTGAGAAGCCAGTGGTGATTTTACTTAACCTCTTTGATAATGTACTTACTTGAAAAAAGAGTCATTATTCCCCGGGATGCACCTCTGGAGCTAATAGCGTTTCCAGGTTTTTTTTCCAAAAGAGACGTGGGAGTGCCATAACCTCCACGTCACTCATTTTTGTCTCTTGGATTAGCATGATATATGGCCTTTCATATTTGATGATTTCTTTTATTTCTTCCACTTTGATCGATCCTCCCAAGCCCTTGCAATTGCAAGATACATTTTTCATTACTTCTTGACTGATTGAGGTCCTGCTCTAGACCTGCCATCTGCTTTTCCTGAATTTTTAGAGTTTTGAAGAAGTTTTGTTTCCTCAATGATTTGCTTCCTTCCGAGTTCCAATTCTCTCTCTGCTTCCTGCTCTCTGTGGTATTTTTGTGATTTTCTTCCTCTGGTGTTTGGGAGTGGGCCTGGTTCATGCTTCTCCTGCGATCCTTTTGAAGTGGAGTATTCAGGAGAAAAAACAGCTGAAGGGACTTTACTTTGTTTTACCATCTCATCCTAGGATCCTCCTGGAGGTGGGGAACCCTCATACGCTGGATAAAATATGTATTCTCTGGGAGAAGAGGCGGGAATATTGCTGGTAGCTAAGGCGTCATGAAGCTCTGTACCCTCTTCGACTAGGAGGGCTTCTGTCGTAGTGATCTCACCTTCTTCTACATTCAAAGCTTTAAACTGATTGCTTGTTGAAGCTCCCTTTTCTACTTGAGATGGTGCTTTTCCTTTCTCTGGCTGTGACTCCTTTGGATCAGGGTTTGGAGCAAGCATTTTCCTTCCTTTTTTTAACTTGTTTCCACCCTTCTTCTTGGATTTTCTTAGGGTTTTCCTGAACTGCTTTTGGACAGTTTTTGACAAAATGTCCATACTCATGAAACTTCTTGCATTTGAAGGGTAACTATTCATAATCCACCTTTTGCGTGTTCTCCCATCCATCCATGCAAAGACTTACTACTTCTGGTAGGCCTTTTTCCAGATCTACCTCTACATAAATCCTTGCACAAGAGAATAGAGGTCCCTTAGGTTTCGCCTTGTCAATGTATTTTCCATGTGAGTTCCTGATTGCTTGAAGGGTTTTGTTGTTCCAACAGTGTAAGGGAAGATGGGGTAGATGAACCCACACTAGAACCACAGAAGGCACATCCTTTTATGGGTCAAAGGATAAACTCCATCGGTTTAGGTATAATCCTAGAGGGCCCATGAAGTAAGGTCCACTTATGAAAATGAGGTCCCTGTCATCTTTTTTTTTTAACAGGAAGGTGAAAAAACCTTTACCACAGAAACAATTTTGTAAGCCCCTTGAGATCAAAGGAATCCAATTTTTTTTAACCCAAGAATCCATTGTCTTTGGCGATGGCCATATCTCGTTAAATTGACCGATCAAGCCTCGTTCACTCAGGGAAAGGGCTTTCAGCCTTGAAGCGGCCGACATGATATGAATACGTGGAGAATCTACCCTCTTGACAAAACTATCACCGGTAACAGGCGCAAAAGGAGAATGCAGTGGCATGGAAGCCACCAGGGCCCTGAAGGCCTCGTCGAGGAGTCGTCGGTGATCCTCTTGACTCGGATCCGGAGGGGGATCCATCCTTAACTCGTAGGGGGAGAACCGTGGGAAGAAACCCTAACCTGGCCTCGCGGATGCGCTTAAATATTCATCGAATCCTAATTCCCATTCACTACTATTACAGGAACAATAAAAATGCATATGTATTGTACATATTTCTAGGGCCAAGTTGTTTGATCTTCTCATTGAATGAAATTGATGAGTTCCATGCACTATGTTGACCCAATATGTGCGTGATCATTCCACATTTGTCACATCCCATTAAATTATACACACTTGGATTCTCCTTGTTGACTTCTCTCCCATCACTTATGCACACCATTGGACTATATACCCAACATCTCAAATTTTTCCAAGTGTTGTAAAATTCAAATATTCCCTACATAGATAAGTTTTTATGCATGCACCGACACTATCATTCTCTCCTTTTACATGTTTAGTCTCAAAATGTGCATATGTTCCATATATGTGGCACCCCCTATGTTATGTGCAACAAACACAACCAATGAAATATATGCACATTTTAAACTAACCTATGCAACCATTTAACCATATCCAATGTTGAAAAAATGGCATATCCTTATAATAAAGTGGTCATAGAACAACTAAAATCAATGTTGCACATAATGTATGACATCAGTATGGTTAACAATTATGTAGAAATGATACTCTCTAAATATCACCTGTGTCTCTTCCCTACTTTATAACCCATGGCTATAAGTGATATGGACCATTTAGTGGTTGTAGGGTGCAGTTTTTGGAAAAAACTACTAATAATATTGTTTGAAGGGGGAATGCATCTATGCATATTCTGAATTGCTTGTCTTCCCACCAATCCATATGGACATGATAAATGTAATGTTGGATATTTCCATGAATCTTAAGAATAAAATTGAATATTTAGCCTAATGGAATAAGAAATTAGGTGTTATAATACTGCATATATATGAAAAATACAATAATATAGCTTTAATGAAATTTTTCCAAAAGACAATGTCACATGGGAAGTCACTAATTTAATCATCCTACTTTCTTTCCCATCTTTTAGTTGATAAGTATCATATTGTAAACTCTTCTTGTCGACAATCCTCTTCCAAAATGCATGTTCTTCACTCTAATGGATGTAGTCACCCCATAATGCTAGCCCACCACATTCATTGGTAGTTCCATGTAAACAATGTTTTGCATAATATGTCTACTCATATTTCCTTATACACATGATTCTATGGATGAAGCATCTTGATGTAATTGTTGGTATTATGCTTGAGCATTCCTACACATTATTCTAATGTAAAAAACGATGTATATGTAAAAAAAATGATAATAATAATCAAACTATATGTGGTATCTGAAACAACAAGTGTTACATATGGTGTTGATTCTAACATACCAAGGTTTGTATTTCTCAAAATATCTATGGCCAAGCCTCAACTCTTTGTGGACAATTTTAAAGATGTCAAAAAGTTGAGTTTTACTCATGTAAATATAGTGTTTGATGTGGGGTTGATTATCCTTATAACCCCTCTTGCGTTGTAATACATCCTTTGTGTTGGAAGATGGCCTAGTGTTATCATGCCAAAATGAATGCACTAATCCCTTCACTTCTTCAACTAAATTCATGTATTTACATGTAATCCTGGCCTCTGAATGCCCATAACTTTCCCAATTCTCATTTTGTGTAAAAAATGTCTCTTCCAATAGAATCTTTTTAGCGTTTTTGGATGTAGTTTAACAATTTGTGATGTGCACTTAAGAAAACGACATTGTATTGTACTTCTACTTACAATTGATTAAGCCAATATGTGAAGGGCCACATTATTCATAGGAACGAGATTTTTTTTGAATGGATTTGAATGCATCAATAATAGATTTTACTAGGTTATAATTACTTGATTATGTATTTTTCAACGTTTTAATGCCTTATTTTATTCTAACCATTTTCAAACTTCAAATATTGTTGTGAGGTATTTATTTTTTTTCCAAAGAAAAAAGTGTAATTTCATTATAGGATAATCAAATTACATTTGTATAATAGCTTCAAAGAGCTCTTTCATGTAGTAAGCTTTTCAGCTTCGTGTATCAAAAAGTGCAGAAAAAGATAAGTCAAGCTCTTCAAGAGAGCTTTAAATCCCATTACTGATAGTACCAATATTGTTCCAAAAAAGTGCTATAAAAGTGTAAGCAAGAGTCCCAAAAAGGTGAAAGAGAAACGATGTTTTCTAATAATTCAGCAATGTCAAGACCTTCAATGAACGATCTATGATAGTGTTCATGGAAGGTGTCATTGTCCTGCTCCAAAATTTTCCATTGTCGAAGAGGTAGAGTCAGCCCCTTCCTTGACAAGTGATCAACAACCGAGTTCCTTTTCCTGTAAACATGTTTGCAAGTGAAATGGTCAAACATTCCGGTGATGCGCAGAGTCTCCTCAAGAATAGTGTTTAAAACCAAATTGTGACACCTCTGTAATTTGTTTATCTAGTTTATAATGATCATGGAGTTTCCAAAAACTTGAATGTGAGTGCAATGTAGATCCAATGCATAACGGAGTAGCAATTTTAGAGTGTAAAGTACAAAAAAATTATTTGTGTCACTGCCCATCCCCATTTGAATCTTGAAATGATGAGTAGTTGTGAGAAAAAGTATAGCTCCCACTCCGCAGGTGTTGTTTTGAGATGCTCCATCAAAATAGGCCCACGGGATGTTGGGGATGATATGTTCAGTAGTGGGGATACGAGGAATGGGAAGGGATTTCTCCTGAGGGAAATGGGAGAGGATAGAGATGCAGTGGTTCACCAGGATGGAGGGGGTGGTGGCCTTGTCCTGAAAGATTTGTTGATTGCACGCAAGCCAAATACCCATACGTTGTGAGGTATTTAATATTGTCCAATATTTTGAATTCCTATGCTTCATTTGTAGAGGAGGAGTAGGAATTATTGTCTCACCCTTTGAATGCTTGTGATCCCATGTTTGTTACCTTTCCTTTTCCTTTTTTTTTCTTCTATTTATTTGGGTGTAGAAGCCTTTCTCTTTAATTTTATACTTCTACCATGTAGATTCCCCATTGAAATTTGTGACATATTATTTTATATCTATCAAGATGTATTAAAAAATGGAGAGAAACAAAACTCAACAGTATTCTCTATGTAGTTGTAGGTTTTTTTGTGTCTTGGAGTGCAAGGGAAATTCGTTGAAATCCCAACAACATTTTTTCTTTATAGAATAACATAATGCATTTGCATTATAACACATATCGATTATGTTCCACTAGAAAAATGCAATCAATAATATGGCATATAATACGTCTAAGAATATGTGTTTTTTATAGAAGAATATAATGCATATGCATTATAAGCCAAATAAGATATAATGCATATTTTTTATGTTCCACTAGAAAAACCCCATCAAATTATAATTAAAATTTAAAATTCCTTACCCACTATAGAGACCAAACATATTTTTGCAACCATATAATTTTGAAATATTAACACATGTCCAAACATATAATGTTGTTAATATTCCTTCACACTCATCGCACACCAATTATATGTATTGATTGTGGTATCGATGCCTTCATAATTCCTTGACATTGGTGGGGGGTGAAATCGAATTTGTAAGACACTAAATAATGATCCCCAGTCTCAAGGGCCATATACAAGGCCTCAAACCACCACACATGACCTTTGTGCATGATATTTGGCCTCCCATTAAGTATATATGAGCATTTTTAGGAGGTATTGTGCACCATAAACATGTATCAAGGCTATGGCAATGATTAGGGTATGAAATCAAGAGCCTATGACATTGAATAATAATCCACGGGATTAAGGGCCATGGATGAGGCCTCAAACTACCACATATTCCCTATGTAGTGGATCTTTGGCTTCCCATTAAGAAAATGAGCATCATTAGGAGGAATTGTACGCCATAATCAAATATCAAGGTGATGATAATAGTTGTGGGATGAAATGAAGGATTATGACCTTGAGTAATGATCCTCGAGGTCAAGGGCCATGGAAAAAGCCTCAACTACAAAACATGACCTCTAGAGCAATGATCCTTGAGGTCAAGGGCCATGGATGAAGCCTCAAAATACTAAACATTACCTCTACATGGGATATTTGGACTCCCATTAAGGATATGAGCATTGTTAGGAAGTATTCGGCAACTCAAATAAGTATCAAGGACATGACAATGGTTGGGAGATGGAATCAAAGGCCTATGGAATTTAATAATGATACTTCGGCTCAAGAGCCATGGAAGAGATATCAAACTACCGTACATGACCTCTTGAGGATACATTTGGCTTCCCATTGAGAATATGAGCATTGTTAGGAATTATTGTGCACCAAAAACATGTATCAAGGCCATGACAATGATTGAGAGATGAAATCAAGGGCCTATGGACCTTAAAAATGACCCTCATGCTCAAGGGCCATGGATGAGGCCTCAAACTGTTGATTATGGAGCCTAATCTTCCTAATTCAGAGGTCATGTTTGAGTTGTGTTTGGATCCCATCCATAAAGGGGGGGTGTGGGGGGATTATCCCCCCACTATAGTCACCATGGGGGGGTCTAGGGGGGTGTGACGACTAATTTGGGAGCCCCCCATAGAGGGTGTTCAGGGGAGGTGCCCCTGTAGTGAAATTTTAGGAAAAATGCCTTGTAAAATGTTGTAATTTCATAGTCATGAGTTGGTCAATAATGAGTGATTTATGGGCCCATTTATTGGGTATCCTGTGGTATTTTTCCCATGGTTATCCCTCTCTAAAAGGAAGGAATTGTAATATGGCCATGTGTTGTAGTATTGTAAATATCTATGCAATTGTGTAAGAGATATTGTGTGTTATGACTGTGTATTGTAGTATTGTAAAGATCTTTGTGATTGTGTAAGAGAGACTGTGTATTATGACTGTGTATTATAGTATTGTAAATATCTTTGTTATTGTGTAAGAGAAACTATGAGAGAGTGAAGAGGAAATTGCACCGGATGTGTTATGGTTTGTATCCATTCATTTGTTGGATAGTATAATAAAAGGACTTGCAATTTCTTCATGGACGTAGCCCATATTGGGTGAACCACGTATATTGGTGTCTCTCTTATATTGTGTTTGTGTTTTATTTATGCATCTTATTTTATGCTATTGTTCTGCGATCCTGTTTTTCTAACACAAACTACCATAAATGACCTCTATAAGGGATATTTAGACTCTGATTGAGAATATCATCATTGTTAGGATGTATTCTGCACCACTATCATGTATCAGGCCCATGACATT
The DNA here is from genome assembly GCA_027924585.1 of Larix kaempferi. Taxonomy (NCBI): domain Eukaryota; kingdom Viridiplantae; phylum Streptophyta; class Pinopsida; order Pinales; family Pinaceae; genus Larix; species Larix kaempferi. The sequence goes on from BSBM01000887.1 coordinate 151,137, forward strand.
GATTGGGGGTTGAAATCAAGGGAATATGGACCTAAATAATGATCATTGAGTTCAAGAACCTTGGAAGAGACCTCAAACTACCACACATGATCTTTGTAGGGGATCTCTTTCCTCTCATTGATAATATGAGCATCATTAGGAGGAATTGTTCACCATAAGCATGTATTAGGTTCATGGTAGTGGTTGGGAGATTAAATAAAGTTCCTATGGCCCTAAATAACGATCTTCAATATCAAGGGCCATGGAAGAGTCCTCAAACTACCACATATTACCTCTAGAGTGGATCTCTAGACTCCCATTGAGAATATGCGCACCATTAGGAGGTATTGCACACCATAAACATGTATCAATGCCTTGACAATGATTGGGAGATAAAATCAATCACCCATGGCCCTAAATAATTATCTTTGAGGCCATGGATGAGGCCTTAAGCAAACAATATGACCTCTAGAGAGAATATTCGGCTTCCAAGTGAGAATATGAGCATCATTAGGAGGTATTGTGCACCATAAACACATATCAGGGCCATGAGCCTTCGTAAAAGGATTTCATAGAATTTCAAAGGTAGTTGTTAAGCATACTAAAAATTATTTCTTGATCAAATATTATTTCATCGTGGAACCATTATAGGAACCAAATTAACCAAAATAAATATTGGTCCATATAGATGGATTTCTCAAATTGTTTATGTACAAACGGTTGAGATTGACATGGTGAAATTTTGCTAACTATTAGAGTTTTTTGTGTGTGCGAGGGGGTTTCACTTAAGGGAATATCATGTCCCTAACTCCCTTCACCCATTTGCTCGATCTCACCAATCGTAGCACCATAAAGGTAGAGAGGATGGAGATAATGCTAACATAATTGGCCCGCAACCCAGCGTCACACTATATTTACAAGTAGTATTGGCTTGTATACACAATGTTTTAGGCAAAAAATACTCCCAAGTTTCTACCAAGAAATAATTGGTGGTATATGATTATTAGACCCAAAAAGCTAAACAATATGGTTGTGGGGAACCCCCAAGGACCATGATGACTGAGTTACAATATGGGCATGAATCCATATGTATATGGATAGAATGAGTTTATTGTGCATATAATTTAGGCTCTACAAAAAGGAGATTTGTCATAACTCATATAAGTTATAATGCATATGCACTATAACACATATACGTTATCATGCATATGCATTATAGAAAATTCACAATTTGGGAAGGATAAAGTATTCAACTTGAAAATATTATGAGCCTTGTAGCCAACATGACTAGTTTCAAATTAGGTTCAACCAAACAAACCTAAAGGATAGGACTAAAAATAACATGGCCATTGGTTTACCTCTAGATATTTGTAAAGGTGCCCAATTTTGATTGCATTTTTAACTATGAAGAACATAGTAATTTTTTGTAAAACTGAAGAAATTTGTATATCAAATTATGTAAATTCTAAATATATATGTTTTCCCTGAAAATATGGTTGTTTTCAATTTTAATTTACTAGTGATACATATCATGATTCCAAACACAATTCACTCTATTGTTTCTGTTAAAACATTAAAAAAAATTAACCTTTTCCAAAAAAAAATATGTTACACTAGTTGAAAACATGCTCTACCAAAAAAATTCATAATTTTCATTATGCTATGCCCATGAAGCATGGTGTGCACGCACAATATCATAATTTCAATTCACATCGACTTTATTATTTTACAAAAAATCTAAAAACATCACGAACAATTATGGAAAAATAGTCTTACACTGGTATCGAGTATCCCCTCCAACTCTACACAATTTCATAAACAAAGACTATCAATTACTTTGTATAGTGCTACGTGCACACATATATATCATATATCTTGTACTGAAATTTAAAAAATACTTTTAGAAAAACTTAATTTTTAAGCAATTACACAAATTTTTCATAAATAAAAACGATATATTATGAAAGCTTATTTGATTTTCTATGTCTTTTCTTTTTACATTGTCTTAAAATTCATTGTGCATATACCTCAAATTGTTGTCTCTCAAAATTAGAGATTTCCTATATTTTCAGTTTTATATGGAAACTGAAGTGCTTTGAAAGGTACTCATGATTCTGCATCAACCCTATATATATAGATACACTAGATCTCTGCGTTATGTCTGCCTTTCAAGATTTACAGCTTTATTTTGGCATATACATTCGATGGATCCCAAACTGAGTTTTAATATAAATTCCCTGTTTTTTTTCTTTTGCGAATGGAACGTCCTGGAAGGCCGAACGAACCCTATTCTTTACTCTTCCCGTTGGTTGTTGCCACTGTTTTAATGTTCTGTGCGCCCAGACTCGAACCCTATCCTATTACTGAATATCTGGCTACACTCTGCACCCGCCCAGATCAAGTTTGATCTTCACTTTCATATTACCTATTCTCCGTGATGATATGCAATTGTCCATATCGAAATTCAATCTTCATTACCTACCACTTAATCACTGTAATGAAACCCATTCACCCAGATCGTGTCTCGATCTTCTTTCCCTGTCGTGTTGCCACTGTGATGATATTTTTTTTTACACCCTGCTCAAGTTCGATTTTACCCTTGATAATTTCAGATGACCTAGGCACTAGATCAGACCAGTTCATGCGCCTTAAGGAGGGGTTCTACATTTGGTATACCAAATGTAACGCCTCTCGTCAGCAAGTTTAAAAAAAAAAAAAAAAAAAAAAATTTAACAATTTCAATGGAGTGAGTACAAATGCAGTAATATGATTGAGAGAAAATTATAAACAATGCACACCATGTTGTTAGTATGTTAATTATGCTTGTACTTTTATTAATCAAACACTTTTATTGAGTGTTCAAGGGTGGTTATTAAATTTGATGGATTGGAAGCCATGGTAGGGTGTTTCATGGGAAAATGATAAGCACTATGAAGTTTCTCAAAAAAATCTTAAGAACTATACAAACTTGTCATAAATCTTAGTTTGAGAGTCTTGATGTAATGTATTTTTTGCTCAGAATCCTACAAAACATCAAGGTTCCTCCAATTTTTATGGAAAGTCTATCTAGTGTTTAAGGGTTTCCGAATTTATATACCCATAACATTGAGATGATAGATGTTCTATTTAGAGTCTTATGTGTTTATCTCTAGTTGTCCTACATATTATGTCAAGATTCTAGCCAAAAAGTGATGATATGTTTCCCAAACATATATAATGTATTATGTGGATTGTATTTATTAATAGGTGGTTAGGGTTTATCTATTTTATATTATTTTAATGACAAGTGATTGAGATGACAAGTGGCCAATTTAAAAACTCTCCCAATTCTATAAATCATTATAAATTTTGATATAAATGAGTGCAATCATGTGTACATTTGGAAAAAAATTCTAATCTCTATCTCTTTAGCATGTCATTTGGTGTATTGTCATGTTTCACAAGTCTTTGGCATGTATCAATTGGTATCAGATCCTTAAGTGACAAATTATTTTTTTCCTTTTATTTATCAAACTAATAACACCCTCTTCATATCTATGCCCTATGTCGATGCTTACTCCTTGGTATATCATCTCATTGGAGTAAAGAATAAATCTTTTATTTAGATTTGCATTATCTTTCAAGGTCTATCCTTAGTGGATCAGGTCATTAAAAACATGTTTTCAGTACATAATATTTTCCTTATATTTCAACACTCCTTCGAGGTAAGCTCCTCAAAAAGTCAGGTGTCTCTCAACCATCACCTCACCCTTTGATCTACTCATTATTTTTAGGCCCACATCAATAAGTCGAAGCATTGCCAGACTTTTTAGCATCCATTGCCCCTCTCTACTCCCCAAAAAATATCTCTTCAACATCTAATATTATTGTCAACTTAACTAGGTATGTCTCTACAAGGACCTATAGATTCATTCTACCACATACATATTTCCAGTAGTTTTTTCACAATTTGTAGTCTCAAGTAACCACCTGGTATTTTATCTCCTCACTTTGTTCACATTGCTAGGTTTTTGTAATTCTCTAGTGGGTTTTCGTTGTCCATCTACTTGAGTCTTCTCTCTCGAGTTTACTCTCTACTAGATTAACTATTATGGATAGAAGATTTAGGAGTTGCTAAATTCTTTTTTGTGTGGATTTCATTACGATTTTCACTTGACAAGTCATAACTATTTGGCTCAACCACACACCAAATGCTCAAATTTACTCACTCGTCGACACTTATCACATGTATGTTTCAGTTCTATATGTTAATTAGATTGGTTTCCCTTTCTTACCTTAGACATTACCCAAATGGTGTTTGAAATGAATCATTTTTTCCTTCTAACCACCACTTATTCTATTCATTACCCTTGATTTATTATTTTCGCTCCACTACTTACAACTTGTTCATATCTTCTTACTCTCCTTAACTCTTCACTCAACCTGCCCCTCATAATACATGCATTATTTCCATCATTTTCCCTTGGTTTCCCTCCCTTTGGCTCGATTACTTCTACAAGGCATGAATGATCCATGTTCTCAACTAAACTCCATCTATACCCAATTTTTCACACAACTTTGCAATATTTTCAAAGTCATTAAACCCCTTGAGATTTAAATATTCCTCACACATATAAAGCACCTCATTGATATCCATTTGCATGATTCCCTCCATGGTGCACACCTCTTCTCCATACAACTTCATAGTAATCCCACCTCTTTTCAAGGCCATTTCACACCTCTTCTCCCTTTGACATCATCATATTCCCATCTCTCTTCAAGGCCATTTCCATAGAACACACCTCCTCTCCCTTGAACACCATTGTTGTCCTACCTCTTTTTGAGGCCATTTTGTATTTCCTCACTTTTCCATTAGGTTAATCTAAATATGTTACACCACATCAATGTTCTAGACCCATGTCCCTTTAGCGATCTCAAGCCTCTGTAACTAGCATGAGTATGGTCATGTTTATGGATTGTTTGGCTTTATTCCATTCACCAAATACATACATGTGCTATCCACAAAGATTCATAAACTAGAGCATCTTGATATTAACAATGCCATCTATTCAACATAACAATGTCACCTTGCCACTCTAGATTTTGTTGTTGATGTTGTTTCTACTCCCTTTCCCAATGTAATAGTGACCACATCTATATCATCACCACCACATTAGCTTGAATAAATTTCTTATCTCAAACCCCTTATTCTCAGTCTTACAATAGTATGCAATCCTCCCTTTGCTTCACCGCCTCCAAGGGAACCCTCTTTTATGACCACACATTATTCAACATTTCCCTTCATCTCTTCTATCCCCAATATACCCACTTCCATGGTATATCCGGTCAACTCTCAACATCCTACCCTTCCACCCCCTTCTTCAAATTCTATGTTGATAAAGCAAGAAACACAAGGTAACAAACAAGCAAATAGGGTTGGTGGTCATTCTTCTTAGACCCTTCGAACTATGGGTATTGTTCGACTAACATAGGAAATTTCCAAAATATTGAACATCTTCAGAAACCAATTACACAAATAGATCACATATCAACACTCCATTTTTTTTACATCGTTAAATCCCTCAAAGAGGGAAACAATCCATTTCCCCAGTCAAACAACTACTCGAGGCAATATATTATGCAAAAGAAAAATATTTTACATATAAGCAAATGACCCTCTGTGCCCTTTAAATAGAGATCATGGACCAATCGAGTGTTAATCCATGGATCAATAGTCATTCAGATCGAGGTGAAGATGAATCGTCATATCACTTTTTGTCTAGCACATATCGTGACCATTAGATTATGGAAGTACAAATGCATACTAATGCATATTGAAACACACTTTAACTAAAGACACATTATACTAAGTTGATCTTAACTAACTACTAAGTGTCTAAATATCATAACAAATGTGACAATCAAATATTTTGAGGCATGAATTACTAATTGGGATATTGTAGACCACATATTATCTTATTGAACCCATTAGAAGGTGATATTATTTTATCATTGTTTGAGTTCTATGCATGTCAAGTGCATTTCAAGAGTAATTTGTGACCAATTTCTAGTTTACCTCTCCTGGGAATGATAGTCTAATGATTATGAATTTTGTTGCAAATCAATTTCCAAACAATAAAATTAAATATTCAATGCTACTATGGATAGTGGACAAGAATATTTCACACATTTTACTTTCAACAGTATGAAATTTAGGGTTTCACTACCCATCCTTCAAATTCTAATTAGATTTTGAAAAGCACTAGAAACAAGATCTTGCACACATGGATTATCGAGCCCAGTTTCATTAATTGTCCTGTTAATAGTAAATTCCCCCCCAATCAAAGAAAAATAATATCTTACTAACTTATTTAAGAGAGTGATTGTGGAGGAGGTAATGACTATAGCATTAGATTCAACATTTTATGGCCATCATTCAAACCTCAATGATAGCTATGTTTTTTGTGTTCTTGCAACTACATATTTTCTTGGTATTTGTGAAATTTGCATTTATTTGATCATTTATCCACTTTGGAGCTTAAAATTCCTGGTGTATTAAACATTTTTCAAATCCATGACTATCGAAAACCTGGTATTTGTATTGGAAAATAATTTTGTGGCTACCTTTATCATAGTGGTGCAATGACATTAAGGGGCATTCTCCCAACGCTCTCTACTCAACGGATTTTTTTCTCATTTTACATTATGTGGCCCAAGGTTTATAACTACAATGGAATCACTCGCACATCCCTAAGGAGTCCTTCTTGTTATGTGTTGCTTACTGGAAATGAGTAAGTGTGAATTTTATATACACACCTACTAACCCTAACCCCATATGGGTGGAGTAAGTATGCATTTGACTTGGAGTAAGTGTGAATTTGAATGGCTATGTAACAAATATAAATGGTATAAATATTAACATTTAAATAATAAATAGGTTAATTAGGATAATTAATTAATTACTCAAGAGGTGACTTGAAAAGTCACCTCCCTTCCCACTCAAGGTATAAAATACCCGACATTAATTCTTGTAAATCATCTTATCATCTATTATTCATCAATTATCAAATATGTAGCTTTTCAAGAATTCATGGGATTTATAGAATTATTTGTGGGTTTTAGAAGTTTATATCACTTCAGTGGTATTAGAGCCTCATTGGTTGATTTGGACTTTGGCCATATATTTTTTTGGCTTGTAGCCATCATTAGGCTTTCCCTAAAATCTAGGACATTGTCCAAAAACGTAAAAAAACTAAAAAGAAAAGAAAAAGAAGAAAAGTAAAAACAAAGAAGTAAAAAGAAAAGAAAAAACAAAGAAGTAAAAGAAGTTTATATCGCTTCAGTGGTATCCTTGGTATTATCAACGTCATTTTGAACATACACAGAGGAATTACGATGTCAGACAAGCAAGAACATCAAATCAATACACTAAGCATCAAACAAAAAGTTACGTCCCACAAAGCGATCAAGTAGCTCCGATAAAAATAGATCTTGGATGGACCACATCAGAGACGATGCGATAGTTCTCCCTTGGGATTCATAACTCATATCGCCTCATTTCATCAACTGTCGCTAGTACTAAAGAAATGATCTAGAGATGCCGGTTCAAACAAAAAAATCATTTGTTTCCAATAAGCTTTGAGAACAAAGCTTCCCTTAAGGGGAAGGCAATGTAACAAATATAAATGTTATAAATATTAACATTTAAATACTAAATAGGTTAATTAATTAATTACTCAAGAGGTGACTTGAAAAGTCACCTCCCTTCCCACTCAGGGTATAAAATACCCAACATTAATTCTTGTAAATCATCTTATCATCTATTATTCATCAATTATCAAATATGTAGCTTTTCAAGAATTTGTGGGAGTTATAGAATTATTTGTGGGTTTCAGAAGTTTATATCACTTCAGGCTAGAAAAAAATGCACACTTACTCCTCCAACCCCCTCAAGGTGGGTGAGTAAGTGACCCTCATATATCTGCCTCTACCCACACCCTCGGAGGGTGGGGGTGGGGAAGCATTTTCTCCAATATTTGTCACCCCATCCACTTTCATTATACTTCTTTTGTCAAGGTGGGGTTAAGGGGATATTTTCTCCAATATATAACCCCATACCACCCTAATTATACTTATTTTTTCCAATATTACCTGCCCTCCCCCTGCACCCACCCACCACCCCCCTTGCACCCTCATTTTACTTTTTTTTCACCTCATTATACATGTTTTCTCCAATATATATCCCCAATTTGACCCTCATAATGAGGATGGGGGTGGGGAAAGATATTGAAGAAAATAGGTATAATGAATGTGGGGTTTGGGGGAGATATTGGTAAAAAATATTGGAGTAGGGGTAGATATTAGAGAAATAATAGGGAGAGATTTGGAAGAGATAATGGAGAAAATCAATATTTTCCCCAACCCTCACCCTTATTATGATGGTGGGGGTGGGAGAAGATATTATTTTTATAAGGGTGGAGGTGGGAGGAGATATTGTATAAAACCAATACCTCCCCACATTGGAGAAAATCAATATCTCCCCATACCCTCATTATTGGGGTAGGGAGAGATATTGGAGAAAACAAATATCTACCCCAACTGGAGAAAACAAATATCCTCTTTATGAGGGTGGGAGTGGGGATATATATTGTACTTGTCCAATATACCCCCCCACCCCACCCGACCCTCACCCCCACCCAATTAATATGAGGGTGGGGGTGAGGGAGATATTATAGAAACACAATATCTCTCACCACCCAACCTCATATTAATTAGGTGGGAGTGGGGGGAGATTTTGGATTTTAGAGATTATGGGGGTGGGGGTTATGGGAGATATTGATTTTCTCCAACATCCCACCCTACCCTATGCAAATGGGGAATAAAATCAATACCCCCCCCACCCCATGGTGGAGGTGGATAAACATACTGGATTTTGGTAATATCTCCTCCCAACCAATATTGGTTTTCTACAATATCACTTGCCACCCCCACCTTCATTAAGAGGGTGATATTAAAGGAAGATATTGGATTTCATGAGGGATGGGGTGTGGAAATATATTGGAAAAAAATGATATCTCCCCCAATCCCCACTCTCATGGGGTGAGATATTAGTTTTCATGATGGTGGTAGTGGGGAGAGGTATTGGAGAAAATGGATATCTCTCAATACCCCCATCCTCATTATCAAGGTGATAATTATGTTGGGATATATTTATTTTTTCCAATATATTCCACTGCCCCCACCCTCATATCACCCTGATAATAAGGGTGGGTGTGTTGGGATATATTGGTTTTCTCCAATATCTTCCCCCACCCCCACCCCCATAATGAGGGTGGGGTTGGTAGGATATATTGGTTTTCTCTAATATCTCACCATCACATCCACCCTATATAATGAGGATGGGTGTGTTGGAATCTTATTAATATTGAGAGTGGGGTGAATCAATATTAGTGCAGTTATGAACAATTTTCACTTCTTATCAAACTTAAACAGTCATTATATTATGCATTCAACATAAACAATAACATTCATCCACATATGCACAAAGACAGAACACAGAACACAAGTTTTTATGTGGAAACCCAAACCACGGAATGGTCTCTTATATTAAAAATATTACATTCATGGAAGCACCAACTTACGAAGTTCTCCAGCACCAACTGGAAGGAGGCACCAACCCCCTGGTTTTATAGGCTACGACCTGAAGGAAGCATTGACTCCCTAATTTACCAGCTCTGACTGGAAGGAGGCCATTGACCCCTTATTTTTATAGGAACCGTCCTGAAGGAATCACCTAATCCTTGTTCCTTGCCCCGTCCTTTCGCCCTGATATGTCTATTGAAGATACTTACTTACTGTTCTACCGATCGACGCACTCTTTAGATTAGCTGCAATTCATTCCGTTGTGTGCATATTTTGTATACTAAAATCTTGTAGTTGCTAAACCATATCATGTACTTCGATTCACTATATCAACATTACACACTTGATCTCATACTTCATAACCTTTTGTAATATGTGCACGCCAATTCAACGTACCGTTATTTTTATGTGCATTTGCAAACTCAACTAATACCGTGCATCCTCTCCTGTGGTTCTATTCTGACCTAGCGCATCTGTATCAGATAAATCACATCATTCTGCACATCCTCTGTTATGCTTCACTTCTATCTTAGCGCGTCTTAGATAGTCCATGACATTCTGTGTACTATCAATGATACTTCCTTTATGTTCTTATGCCCTTGTCTCAGATATAACACATCTTTTTGCGCATCATCTATTGTGATGCATATTTGTATTTGCACAACTGTCACAGATAAATTACATATCCCTGCACATAATCTATTGTACTGCATTTTGCGCATCTGGCTCTTCTATTAGATTATGTTGTTCTGGTTCCACGAGCCATTAATACCCCAATAATTATAATCTTTCCAAATCAGAGTACTACCACTTTTGTATCTTCAAGCTCACCTCAACTCTCCAACTTGGATTCTTATTTATACTTATCCTGCACAGACGGTATGTCCACAAGTTAGATGAATACATCCCTTATTCCTTGCTTCATGGTCAAGCTTAATTCACACTTCCACCACTTGTCATGATCTGAGCCACTGAGGTATCACACCTTGTGGGTCTTGCGTATACTTGGTTCTTTTCATAGTAGGTCTTGCACACTTTGGAACCACTTCGTGTGGGGTCTTGTTCCCTTGAAGTACCATCAATTTCTTATGTAGATATTACACATTTACAATACTTGTATCCATCTTCCGAATGGTGGGTCTTGCACTCTTCCAGGACTTGCATACCTATCCAACCGCTTCTTGCTCCCTGTTATGGAAAAAGTTGCACAAGTGCAGTCTTCCACTTGGTGAGGAGCTAAGCCTTGTAGGTTGCTTCAAGGCCTCAATACTTGGAGCCCCATTTTGTATGGTTGGTATTCCTCCAATTGATCTTGCAAGAGATTGTTAGTGTAGTTCACATTCAAACATGAAAATATTGATGAAAATAAAATAAAAGAGATGGGGGGAATATGCAAACTCCAACAACAACCAAAGGTATGCTAAACCACTCTTGTATTTCCCAATGGAATAGTTGTACAACACCTAGGAGGTGAAGGATTCAAGGGAATCCAACAATCTCCCTTAGGGAGGAATTTCTCATCCAAACTAAATGCTAAGTATGTGGAAGAACGATGGAGAGAAACACTTTCCCCTTGATGGTAGGTGGTAAGAAATCTTGGAAATGCTTACAATGGTAGGAAATGGTGGGCTATGAGGAAGCTCCAACTCAAATCTAGAAGCATAAACTTGCTCTAATTTCTCTCTACCAAATGCATGACAATGGATTCCTTGTCTAGGCCAAGAGGTGGCCATCAAACAACTAGATCCGAATGTGAACTCTCCTCCTTCATGAACTGGTTCCAAGGTACACAAGGGGGCTTATTAGTGCTCCCAAGTGTCCGAGGAGATGAATTCTGATCATTTGGGGGGATTGATTCTTTAATGCATCGTTGGGTGTGAGTGGTCCCGTCATCGAAGGAAATGTCCCTTGTTAGGAATTTTATTAAAATTGCAATTTTCCACTTTTTTTCCTTGGTTCGACCTTTGACTAGTTTCGATCTCTAGGTCCCAAATTTGCCCCAAATGATCCCAAATCTTCTGAGAAGGTATATGAATGATATTAGAACATAAATATGTGTTTCAGGGATTCCTTTGTACCTTTAAAACACTTCTGCAAATACTCTTTCAATTCTGGTCAATGTAGGTAACTTTACTAGTGATTTCCCTTTGACTAGTATTGGTCTCTAGGTCTCAAATTGACTCCAAATGCCTTCAAATCTTCAAGGAAGGTTTATGAATGATATTAGGAATTGAATATGATGTTCAGGGATAACATATGGCCACCAAAATATCTCCGCAAACTCTCTTAAGATTCTGGACCAAGTATGCAATTTTACTAGTAATTTGGGGTTCAAATCCCCCTAAGGTAAGTACTGAAAATGGCTTCCCAAATGCCTCCCAACCAACTCAAATTTATGAACAGAGGTATGTAATGTGTTAATTATGTTATTAAGGTCTCATATGCACCATTAATGGTTTATTACAACTGTTCTCACCCTCTCCCATTCAACAGCAAAAATCCCCAATTCGACCCTTGGGGAAATGGCACTATTTCTTCTCCCAATGCAATTAAACTGAGTAAAAATGCTTCAAATGCTCAAGTACAGTACATGAAACTTGTAAAATACATCCATGGCAGTCCATTAATCACAAATTCATCATAGAATCACCCATTCATTCGAAATCATCATCAATACATTGGTTCACAACAAGGTAGTGGGGAAATGGCATTGTTCTTCCATTAAAAATGAGATTTATACATTTCTACTTGGAATTTCGACCTGAAACTTTCTGGAGATGAAGAAAAGAGTATTTAATTCATATTAAAAAAGAAATGGGGCATTAAAAGCTCCCCCAAAGAGTACAATAGCTCACCAAAAATGCCCTCCCTCAAGGATCAAGAATATGCCATCAAAACTGGAAATGGTTGAAGGAGCGAGCTGCAATAGAATAAACCATGAGATGCCCTGTAGCTTACACCTACAAATAAAGACTCCATTAAAGCTCCAAATGAAAGGTCTGAATGGCCTTTCCAATTGCCAACTTGGATGGGAATCTTTCACCCTCGAAATTGGCTAAGCTAAGAAACTAGTCATCCACTAGCTCTCCCTCTTCACAAATGCAATTGCAAATTCTACAAATGATCAAAATCTATTCTCATACTTCATTTCTACATTTTATAACCAACATTAGCCTTCTAAGGGTCAAAATCATCTCAATAGATTCAATAGATTTTCATTTAGGAAATATTCCACATTTTCCACTTGTCTCCTAGTTCCAACCTTCCATCTTCTCCCAAATTCGATTTTGAGTCTCTTTGGCTTCTCCAACTCCCAAATTCGCCTTCTTTGAGCCTATTTTTGGGGCTGACATGTCATAGTGGTCAGATGTCAGAGGTCAGGTCTGCAATTTGTCATAGTTGTCATAGATGCTCCATCATTGGTGTCATAGGGGCCAGGGAATCTAGCCCAAGTGTCCACAAACTTCCACTTTGACTCTTTATCTTCCATGGAGGTTACCAATCCTTCCAAATTCGAACTAAGATGCTCAATGACATGTGTTATGACTTACCAACTCACCCAAGAGTGTTCACATTCCCATTAATTCGAATTTGCAAAAGAGAGATACCATGTATTATGAAAAATCAAGCTAGTGTGGGTCCCACATCCTCCATATGTCTCCAAAACCATTTGTCACTTAGGATTTCTCTTGAATTTCTTTATTCACTCTATTTATTAAATACTTGAACCCTTCTAATGTATAAACATCATTTATTATCCCCATTATTCCAAATCCCAAAGCTTCCACCCCAAACCTAGGAAACTAGTAATTTTCCTCCTTGGCAATTATTTGACCCTTAACATCAATTTTACAAACTCTAATGAATATGGCTAATGTGATTAGGCCATTGTGACCCAATTCCAAATTTGGGACATGACAAGTTCAGTGAACTCTGGTGCCGTGTTAGTGAGCCATCTGAGGGCTCTACCCATGGAGGTTGTGGCGATAGCCATTGTTCGTGTGTTGGGGGTTGCATCCCCAACCCAGATTACAAGAGGCCAGCTCCAACTGGTGGAGAGAGTGGTGGTGGGACAACATGTGGCGTGGGGTTCACTAATGATGTAGTCAATGATGTAGCATATGTAGAATTTACGACGAGGAGTGGGGTGACGCGCCTTCTGCTTAGGTAGTGTACTATACTCTTACTTCTTCAAGCGGTATTTGTATTTGTGGCCATAGGTAGTGGTGCCCCCAAGGGGACCACATGAGTCGCTGATGGTTTTTTTGGGGCGTATTATTCCTCGTGGTGGTGACGGTCCCATGGGGGCCTTTTTTACACCGTAGGTGCTGGATGTGTGGGAGGGTCATATAGGTCGGTCCTAGAGATATCCTTGGATCATGATGGAATTCCGGGGAGATCCTGAGCTTCCCGTTCCTCTTAGAGGATTCAACGCTACAATTATGGTTTACTAGTTTTGTACTTGTCACATATATATTTGTACATATTGTTTACTTTTTCACTTTGATGATATATATGTTTAGCAGGTACTTATGATGGTTTGTTGCTCTCTGATGTAGATGTAGGTCATGTGAGGCCACCTTAGAGGCAGATACCGAGGTGGGATTAGCCAGCTAGTGGAGTTGGACCTGCTATTGGAGGAGTAGGTGTTGCTGAGGGTGGTCCTATCAGAGGTACGGAAGCTGCTAGGGACCGGATGGCGATTTTGGTAGCTGATTTGGAGAGGATGCTTGGTGGGTTGACCGCTGGATTTGATGAGCGAGACTGGGCTGACCTTGATGATGATGAGGCGGCCTTGACACTTCATATGCCAATAGAGTGTTGTCTATCCTGGTGGCAGATCATGCGATGAGTTGTTGTTTCTTTCCATGTAGCACGGGAGGTGCGGAGAGGAGAAACCCCTCCTACACGACAACGACCATGATAGGGGCTTGAGCCAGCGCGAGGGGAGAATGTGCAGCCACTAGCCATTTTGGGTCCCCGAGATCCATCAGCTGGTGGGGTGTCTTGATGTTATGTAGGGATATGAACCCCAGTTTTGTAGATATACATTTTTTGATGGGCCTATGGGAGGCATTTTTTTTATGTATCCCCCATAAGGATACCATGTCTACACCCCCGGAGGGCCATTTTTTGTATATGACACACATATTTTTTGATGATTTATATATATATATATATATACAATTTTGGAGGCATATGATGGATGCATCACTTTATGTATGTGTATTTTTATTTATGTTTCCTATGTGTTGATATGATGCATATGTAGTAGTTGATACTTGCATATTTTTTTTTGGCACGTGTTGTCAACTTTTAGGACCTGTGATGGTGAAATACACGTATGTGTAGTCGTAGGTGAGACACATAGATATATTTACGTATGATTGGTATGTAGGGTTATGTAGCTGGTTGATGTACTAGGTGCTAATTCAATACCTCATTGGCGATGGAGTCAGTGGATGCATTGCCATTTCACGGTATATGTGTGAAAGTTATGGTTTCAAACTGTCGAATGAGAAGGCGCATGCACAGAAATTTTTGGAAGTGGAGCGAGTTGCGGACCCGGAATACATTATTCAATTGTGATACGACAAGTTGGGAGTCGAGGTGCACATGTGGATTCTGAATTCCTAGATGTAGGGCGTCACTTAAAAGACCTATTACAACATTGTACTCTACTTGGTTGTTTGTTAGTTACCCCAAGCATATTCCGTCGGTGTGGTGAAGTGTATGGGAGGGGGAGTATATAACCCAAGCAACAGATGCTAGATGTTTGGACCATCGATTGGAACCGTCTGCATAACCTATGTAGATGTCCGTTGAGGATGCTATCTCAATTTTGAAAAGAAAGGTGGATTTACTTTCTAATTTGAGATGAAATAAAAACTTTGCGACACAAATAAAAATATAAACAAGAGGTGTTAGATGTCTTGTTTGTTATGGGTTTAAAATCCCTTTTTTGGTTTTGTTAATTTTTTGGGTATGCTTGCGGGTGGTCTGCTTCTTCGTCGGAAGACATGGAATCGCCACAAGTGGGGACACCGGCCAAAGGAGATTGAACATCAATGGTGTCTGGGAAGGTCGAAACTTCCTCCCCGGTTGGTGACGCTTGCGGGGTTACATAAGGTGTTTGTACTTGATATTGCATTCTCATCAGTTCAAGATGATTTTTTCGTTTGGTGCACAAAATAGGGCACTGAAAGGAGTACTGGGTGGTTTCTCTGCAAGATCAACAAGTTCTAGGTACCTGTGGACGGAAGCATTCTTGGTCTTCTTGGGTGTTGATTTGCTCCATTATACATGCGATAGAACTAGGAGGGATCATATGGGTAGAGTTCCCACATGACGAGCATTCGTTGTGTGATGGTGTCATCATAAGTGTAGATGGGTCTTGTGACATTACATGCTCTACCAAGTTTTCTACAGTTGGCGCAAATTTTGTTGGAGGAGTGAGTGATGGTTCCACTGATGTGGTGATCAAATTAATGGATGCTACTTCTTGGTGTAATAAGGGGGGTTTCTCAATAGTTACTTGAGTGAGACGGTTTGTTGCCAATGCCTCTTAAAATCGAGGGAGTTATGGGAAATGGTGCGTATAGTGCCCATGCTGAGCACAAATGGAGCATGCGTGATTCATATGCAATGTTTTGGACTTAGATGTGGGTGAGGGAGGTGTGCCTCCTTTCACCATTGGTGGAGGATGGATGATGCTCATGGGAGTGTTGAGAAAATTCCTTAGCTCTGGTAGAGTAGTACATAGATTAGTTGCGTGGCATTACTTCCCACAAAGAGAACACGACAGTGTGACCCTTTGGGTGGGAGTATTGAACATAATTAGGGATTGTAACTCCTCGTGGTTGATGCCCCCTGCTTTAGTATTAATCGTTCTACTGAATTGGATGTAGGGTTTGGTGATAGGGGACCTTTCAACTTTGGTTGTTTGGTACCCCCATTAGCAGTCTTAGCGATGACCGATAGTGGGGTAGTTGCGGTTGTCATAGGTTGGGCTGTCGTAACTGGATGTAGTACGGGTATTGCATACGTACTAGCCGAAACATGGACAAACTCATAATGGGAGACTGGTTTGGAAGCCATATCTGGGAAGGGTGGTGTAAGGTACCACACTGGGATTCCCAAAGTTAGCCCATGTAGATTTAACTAAGCCATAACCGGCGTCCCTTGTACACTTGTGGGAGGATACAAGAAGGGGATTTGAAAAATTGGTGGCACCGATGGAATCAAGGTTTGTTCAATGCCATGACTCTGTGGTGGTGCTAATGACTGTGTTGAGGTGGAGGCGACTCCATTTGCAATGGTGAAAATTGTACACATTAGGCCATCAATTGATATAGGTATATTTGGTGGTGGTATCGAATACGATCCTAACAAATTGGAGTCCTTGTATATACTTAGAGAGATGTCAACATACACCTTGATAATATCCAAGTATAGTTGGTAGGACGTTGTTGGGATTGCTTGTGGTATTAGGGTCATAGCAGTTAAGTTGGTCGAGGTTGGTAACTACTTTCCCATTTAAGGGAAACATCATGATACATAAGAATAAGGAGGATACCCCCTTCATGGCGTACATGTAACTATGCCCCAAGAGGATGTTGTAGTTGAGCTCAGTGTCGATTACTTCAATATCAATCATAACCATCTTTCCCCCTAGCTCTATGGGAACATTTTGGTACAATCCTCTTGGTTGGTATTGTCTCCCATCACATGCACGAAGATCGATAGATGAGGGGACCAGATCGAGGAATCCTAATCATTTCCATAATGTTACAGACATAATGCAAGTGGATGCACCTTCGTCGATGATACAATGATGTATCATGACGTTTTTAACCATGACTGGAACTTGAAATGCGACTGATGATGGTAGTCGCGGGTCACCTTTGTCAATATCAAAGGTAATTATGTGCGAGTTGGATGGGTCAACCGCACCGAGTGCATTGAGTAATGCTTTTCGTTGTGTTGGGAAATACTGTAACAATTTTAATGTGGACATAGCTGTAGGGGATTGAGCCAAGTCGCCTACAATGCTATAATTGTGGGAATATTTCGTATGGGGGTTATTAGGGGTACGCATGAGTGGTACTTTCATAATCCATGGGATTTGTTCGGTATTCAGGCATGGTATTTGTAGAGGGCCCCTCGAGGGGATAGGACGTATTCCACTTAGGGGGTGTAAGACCCATCATAACCCTTGGTTCGCTTATGGAGATTTATATCCAATGTATAGATATTTTGGAAAGAGCCATCGCCAGGTGGACGAGGATCGTGTTCTTGTGTAAGTGCCCCTTGATTGGAGAAGGGTTGTTGTAACACCATTGTTTGTGGTTGGGGAGGATTTGTTTCCTAAGGAGGGTTCATCACCATATTCTTTTTAGCTTCCACCAACTGTTGGAATTCGGGGAGAAGAGGACAATGGTGTGTGTAGTGACCATAATCCCCGCAAATGGAGCAGAAATAATTGGTTCTCAGGGGAGTATTCTTACCTTTTTTGGGGGGATTGTTAGCCCCTACATTTGGATCATCCGTATTCTGGTTTTGCTGGGGAGGGGGATTTCCCCCTTGCCTTGGCTATTGGTTCTGCATGTTCTTACTTTTCTTCTTCCCCCGAGTCTTTGGATTTTGGGAGTTTGTGGTGTTCAATTGCTCAAATTGTTGATCTTGCTGAACATAAAACTAGGTTAACCCCCATGTGGGGGGAAGGTTGCTAACCAGTTGGACATGCAAAATGGTAATATGGATTATATCCTGATGGAGGGGAAAATTTCTTTTGCGCTCCGTAAGAGGTGGATGTAGGAGAAATTTGAACTAATGATGGTGTAGGAACTGTCATTGTTTGGCTAACGATATGTAGGACTATATGGCCCATATTGTAATTGACCAACTAATGGTGTTGGTACTGGTGTAGGGGGTATCGACGCAGGTGGCATGGATGGGTAATATAGAACCATGTTGAATGGTAGCGATGCGGTGGGATGAACCTTTCCTAAATGGGGAATGGACCCAATAATCCCATCCACCGAATGTGACATGTCCGAAGGTGTAGGATCCAACGACCGATATAGAAGGGCATCAAGGAGGATTATGTAAAGATATCCAGACTGTGCATAGATGAGGTCGAAATATTGTGCTTTCAAAATATCCTATTCCTCACTTTTTGGCATGGAGGTAGCGACATATTTAGCTATGGCAGGTTGGAGAGATTTGAAAAATCAATCCAACAAAAATGGAGGTTGCATTTAGATCTTACATAGTGTGCAACGTATACGCCACTAGTGGATGTTGTCCGCGATGTGGGTGGAATTATTTTGACAAAACTTAGTGAGAATTAAGAGGCCTAGATCATGTCAGATTGGCAGTTGAAAGTATGTAAGAAATGCGGTGTCCAATGTCACAAATGTGGAATGGGTGCCACTTTCTAGGTTTATGTACCATTTTGTTGTTGTTCGGGTGAGGGTACGCTGGAATAGGCGAAGCCTCACAGGGTCATCCACTATGCTATTAGATGAACACCATAAGTGGAAATACATAACATGGTTGGCGGGATCGTCTCCCTATTTTCCTTCAAATTTGGGAATATCAGAAGGAATCTTATCTGCCATAGTCGGCCATGTCGCATCATGAGCAATGGGGTCATTTTTCAGTTTGGCCAAATCAGGTAGATTTAAAATAGCCATAAATGGTAAGGTAGGGACAATGGGTCTTTCCATTTTGTTTTGGATGTGATTTCCATGAGGGGGAGACCCAGGTGGTGTTTTGAACAATGGTTGACCTCCTATAATAGAGGATGGGTCAAAGGGATCTGAGGGATCTCCTTGGGGAGAAGCCAGCGGGGTACTACTTTCGATGGGGGAAGAAGTGGTGTAATTGATAAACTCTCCGAGGGGAGAAAATGTATCTAACAAGGTTTTTCCTCGACCAGATGACCCTATCAATGCTTCCTAGGAATGACCACTACTTTAATTCTCTCCACATGTAATATAGGGAGAAGGTGTGAAAACACCCCTCGAGAGAGGCGATAGGCCTTGTAGTCTACGAGACTGCCTTAGGATGTTGTTTTGTTCCTCAATGGTGAAGGATTTGTGTCAATATGAGAGTGATAATGGAATAAACACAAATGAACAAATGCAAAAATATGTCAACCACAACATATGCAAAATGGCGCGACAAGTGAGTGATATGTGCAATATTGGTTTTAGTGCATGAGTTCCCACATGTAGGTTATTTTTATTACGAGTTAGTAAACTTGTAGTTAAAAAGAAAATAAATGTAAATTCCCTGTCCGAGCTAATGTATTTCCTCTCAAATGTAATTGGGCCTCCCAAAAGCACAATTGATGGTCATAATGGTATCCACGCACCAATCGACTAGTGGAGGTAACAACGAGCTAATTCTACTGGCGATGGGGCCAATGATCCAATCAAGAAGAATTGGAAACACCTCCTAACGACAATAGCTAACTTCCGGAGTCAATTGCACTCACAATTGCTCCTTGGTGATATCCTAAGTTGGGCCACTAAGATACCTTGAGTCAAGTGTGGATCAGGGGTTCAGCATGCATGGTATAGTTTCATCTCCCTACAACAAGCTAAGTGTCTTGTAGGGAGAGTAGGGAAGTTATACCTCGGTGTTCACCTCCTTGGTCATACCGACTTCTGATCTGGGTTCTGTTTTAACACTTGCTTATAGCAAGATTTTGTAAGTACCCTAAAGGACAACAATGCTATGTTTCCAAATATTACTAATGAAACTATATTGGTGGGAATTAATGGCTTCCTATCCCAATCAATCCTACATAACTAAACTGTTGTTTTGTGACCTCCTATGGAGGATTTTAGTTGGTTAAGACAATTACAATGTTGATTTTAAGGGGTTTGTATGTTTCACTTATGGAGTGTAAGAGGGGTATTTCACAATTCCTACATTTCTGATTCACCAAGCTCACATGAAATGAGAGGTGAAGAGCATACTTTGGATTGGAAGAGTCTTTAGGACTCTTATTGTGTGTTAGTGGAGAAAACACATGTGATAAAAACAAAAACAAATGATTCCGTTGGCGAATTAACTAAAAGAGTATATAAAGCAATATGTGCTTTTAACTCTAAGATATTCTCATGGCGCTTTGCAAAATCAAATTAATCTATCTAATAGAAAAGTGTGCAATGGAGGTATTTCACACTTATCACCCTTTTTCTGATTCACCAAGCTCACATGAAGTGCGAGGTGAAGAGCATAATTTGGGTGACAAGTGTCTTTAGGTCCTTTCTTGTGTGCAAAAAGTGTTTTCTACACTAGCAACATGTCGATTTGATGCATAAACAAGAAATGGTCCTGAATACTAGTGACAACAATGAGGCCTATTGAAAGCCTCAAATTTGGTTACCTAGTTAAGTTTCAAGATATATGTACTCTTAACTTCCTAATATTTCTCTAGGTGCACTAATTACTAACAAATTAAGTAATTGGGTGAATTAGCCTTAATTTAAGTTCACTAGTAAGCAACAAATGGGTTTCCAAACTAAGCTATGTAGATAAACAGAAAATAAGTAACAGTAGCGCGGCTAAACCAAACTCTATCATGCGTACCGCGTGGGTTAATACAAAACAGACGCGTTGTAACACAGATAATACACTAATATTCCGCGTGGGTGTGATGAGTGGTGTAGCGTGGATATGACACCGGTGACAGTGCTATGCGTGCGACTATCCGAGTCGAATCTGCATGGCAAAGACGTCAGGAATCGTGCGGCTAGGGAAAAAATAATCTATGTCCTTGATGGGGACAAATTCTAGAAGCAAGAGGTGGAATACCTACTCTCCTGCAAGTGAACAACACCTAAAATTAGATACTTAGCATAAAAAAACATAGTTTAAAAAAGAAATGAACAAAAATAAGTATGGTCGCCATTAGAACTGTTATGGAAAAAATTGCACAAGTGCACTCTTCCACTTGGTGAGGGGATAAGCCTTCCGGGTTTCTTCAAGGCCTCAGTCCTGCGAGCCCCTTTTGGATGGTTGGTATTTTTTCAAGTGATCTTGCAAGAGATTTTGATTGTATTTCACATTCAATCATGAAAATATTGATGAAAATAAAATAAAAGAGACACGAGGAAGATGAAAAATCCAACAACAACCAAGGGTATGCTAAAATACTCTTGTATTTCCCAATGGAATAGTTCTACAACACCTAGGAGGTGAAGGCTTCAAGGGAATCCAAGAATCTCCCTTAGGGATTCCTTTCTTGTCTAAACTAGATGATAAGTAGGTGGAAGAACAATGGAGAGAAACACTTGCCCCTTGATGGTAGGTGGCAAGCAAGCTTGGAAATGCTTAAAATGGTAGGAAATGGTGGGCTATGAGGAAGCTCCAACTCAAATCTAGTAGCATAAGCTTGCTCTAATTCATCTCTACCAAATGCATGACAATGGCTTCCTTTTATAGGCCAAGAGGTGGCCATCAAACAACTAGATCCAAATGTGAACTCTCCTCCTTCATGAACTGGTTCCAAGGTACACAAGGGGAGCTGATTAATGCTCCCAAGTTTGTGAGGAGTCGAATTTTGATCCTTGGGGAGGATTTATTCTTTAATGAGTCATTGGATGTGAGTGGTCCCGCCATTTTGATGGTAGCGTGACTATCGAAGGAAAAGTCACACGGACATTGTTTAGGTAACCTATGCTATATCGCAGGTTAACTGTGTAATACCTGCACTACCCTTTGTTTTGAATGTTTCTTGGAACTTGTGGACTCATGTTGTGTTTTGGAGATTTTAAGGATGCATGTGGTGAGGTGCATTATTTATGTTGATGAAGCTTTATTGGATGAATCATTGAAATGTCACATGTGTGCAATTTTTTTAGGCATTAACACTCCCGAACCTCTTGCGCACTCTCAAAACTTGTCCAACCATTTCTTTGGCATTACCTTTGAAGTGTCACGAATAGATGGATTGGGACTTGCGCATTTACCTTATGTACTTGTCCAAACTAGATGTACTCACTGAATGTATTAGATGTACTTCTACAAACTAGATGTACTTATTTAGTCTAGTTATGTACTTATTCAAACTGGATTCCATATACTTCTTCAAACTAGCACAAGGATACATAATCCCCTTTGACATCAGTTGAAATCAATGAAAACCAAATTTCAACAATCTCCCCCTTTTGAAATGATGTCAACACCTCATGAAGTTGTGCATGTCAATACCTCATGAATTTGTGCTCTTCCTTTATTATGTTCGCACACTGCATAGTACTCCCACTATGTGTACTACCCATGTGTTCTTTCCAGTTTGAACCTCATTTATTTTGTACGTCCTATTGTCGATGCTTTTCTGATGTCTTTCATTTATGTGTGATTCTCTTCTACTAATGCATGCTTCATGATATTTCTCCATTTTTCTTTTGTGTGTCCACGGATCAATACTTCTCTGCAGTTTTTTCATTTCTACGCAGATCGTTTTCATTGATACTACTTCAAGCTTCATGATATTTATCCCCCTTTGAAATCAATGGCAAAGAGTTTCTTTCTATGCACAATTTTATATTATCCTCTGTACTTATACTTCGGATTTTCACTTGTCTTCATGCAGTTGATTGATTTGACTACTCCCCCTGTCTTCGTGCTTTATTCTCTTCCTTTTGTTGGAGTTGTTGTGCAACAATCAGTCACCTTGCAATATATACATTCAACACTATCTCTGTAACTGTCTCGAATATGCTCCCCCTATATAGTTTCCAACTTCCTTCTCTCTATATCTTTTGTTCCTATCATATTAATCATTCACACTTCCTCATTCCTTCTCCCTTGCACAATTTTTCATGCCATATTCTCGTCGCACTTATTGTGCGCACTACAAAGTTCCATCTTCTTCCGGTTTGCATTGTCTTCCATGTTGATTTCTTCCAACATCCAAATTTTCATTTACTCCGCTATGACCAATATTCATCACATTTTATGACTTCACATATCTTTCCATGATGTCCAAAGATTCTTTCTTTATATCACACATATTTCCATCTTTCAGCCAACATGGAAACAAGGCGATGTGACTAATAACTCGTGCGAAAAATTCAACGTGTCATTTTCGTACTCGATCTTTTTAGGAAACACCATTTCGATCCCACAAAACAATGAATTGGATTTCTGTTTTTTTCCCTTTGCCCGATCTCATTAACTCATGCAATAAATTTTGTTGTCTCCCTAATTAGCTTCAAATCGTGCGGTCATGAATGCAATTAACTTCAATGTCTCTTCAATTTATTTTCGTGAATGCGGGGAACCACTTCAAATTATATAAATGAGCTACATATGGCCTTGTTCATCATCCTGGTTCATTCCCTATCAATCTTGTTCTAAGTGTAACAGCTTCTGAGTATCCTGTTGTCATCCACCATGTCTTCTTTCTTTCAGAGATTCAACAATTCGTTCGATAATATTTGCGTAACACTTCAGTCGAAGCAGGTGAAATTTACAATACTGAGAGTGGACATGGGAATTTGGAAATCCCAAATGAAAGAGTCTAATTTCATGAATTGGAATGCGTGGTTGTAGGTCAACTGGAGTAATACTAAGGGATTATCCAGTCTAAACAAGAGAGTTGACTTCTTGGAGAAGCAACAACAATAAATTCTTAACTTGCTGAACTTGATTTGAATGGAACAATGCAATGCCAATGCATCGTCTTCAACCCTGCAACTTTATCCATTGGTGCAATCCTCTAAATTCATCAGGCATGTTCTGATGGATCTTGAACTTCATTTGTCTCAGCAACCAACCAGTCATGACACAGAGCTGGAGCTCCAGCTACGACTCTTAATCAATTTTGTAATTATCAATTTTCTTCATTATGGATCCCATCATTGTAAAATTACTTTGATTGTAGTTAGGCCTTAGCATGCTACCTTTGATACTTTGACTCTATTTTTTGTGATAGAGGTCTCATGTAGTTTTGTAAGGGAAATTTTTGAATATAACACAAGCTTTGATTATGTATCTGTGCGGACCTTATGTTTGTTCATAAACAATACTTATTTGTACTCTTCTTTATACTATCACATGTATGAGCTCTTTGTGTGGCAAATTTTACTTCAACACATTTTTGCAAATAATTGGATATGCATATTTCCTTTGTAACTTTACATCAATGCAACAACAAAATTCAAATGTTTTTTAACTGTTATACTTACTAATACATTCCTTGAATTCGTAATGAATATCATGTTGAATTCAAGGATCTTACTTAACCTCTTAGATATTAGCAAGATGGGAAATAATCACTTGCTGCTTGAGACATACTTGGGTTTTTTTCTTCTTCTGCACATGCTTGAGGAGTTTTCCTTATCCACATCTTCATGTGTGCATATCCATTTTGATACCGTGCCTGACTATCTTCCCTTTTGGTCCTTGTGTTACAGTTGATGGTCATGTAGATTATTTCTATTTGGATGATTTATTGTTCTTCAACAATATTGAGCCTTGTGTCCAAAACCATCACATGCATGACATCTCACAGTTTGACAATATTTCGCAATATGACCATTGTAATTTCACTTTGCACACTTCAATGTATTGATCCTTCTTCTAGTAGTGTAATAGAAAGAATTGTAATCTTTGAAGGACTTATCATACCTGAATGGATTCATTTGATTTGGACTATACTTGCCATCACAAACCTTCTTAGTTGTTCTGTCATAGCCAAGTCTTGATTTGTCTGTTGGTGATCTTTGATCGTTCAATATCTTATCTAGGATTGAAGTGTTGTTTATGTATTTTCTCTCCATTTCTATATTAAGACAAGTTTTGTCAATTCTTGGATTTGCACAGTCCGGATTATCAATGATGTTACCTTTCCCTTTTATCTCTGGAAATTTTTCTTCCAAGTAACATATTATGTATTCCTTTGCGCAAGTTTATTTTTCAGTTGGTCATTTTTCTACTTTGACTCTTCTAGTGATGTATTCAATACTGACTCCTTTTCTTCAAGCTCCTTGATTTTATCTACTGCACAGTTTAACTGTTTTTCAAGATCAATTTCTTTTTCATTTACTCTTTTTTCAAGAGACTCTTGAACAACCTTGGCTTCCTTGACCTGTTCTTCATACTTAGACAACCGATCCTACAAGAGTTTGTTCTTCCTTCTTGAATTCTTAAATTCTTCCAAGGCACTAACCAGTTCACATCCCCAGACAACCTCTACAACTTCTTCTTCTTCAGATTGACCATGTGATCTAATTTCTGTGACAGGATTTGGAGGTGAATTAAAGGATCCACTATAGAAGTACTTGTCTAGTGTTCCTGATTGACTATGCACAACTGATTTGTTTTTCTTGATAGAGAGACAACTATTTTTCTTTTCTATTGTGCCTTCATCTTCAATAAATTCCCAAAAAAAAATTCTCTTGGGCCATCATCACAGTCACTCTATTCAGAAGAATCACTCTCTTCCCTGGAATACAAACCCTTCCGTTGTTTAGGGATCTTCTTTCTGTTCTCATATTTGTCTCGTGGGTGTGCCATCATTCGCTCATTGTAATTGGCATCCTCTTTAGTGTCACTATCTCTATATTCTTTATAAAGACACCTTGAAGCAAAATGGCCTACATTTCCACATCTAAAACATTTGAAGGGTAACTTACCCTTATACATGTTGCACCCTCTTTTCAACTTCCTCGTGAAATTTGCCTCTATCTCATCTCATTCATCATAAGATATTTTTTCATGCTCGTGTGTTTCTTTCTCGGTGGCCTTGAAGGATGCTTCTTTCTTGGTGGGATTTTCCCTTTCAGTTCTCATCTAATACATAGTAAGGATCCCATGAATCTCATCCTTTGTTAACTCTTCAAGATTAGATCTATATTCTAGCATGGACATCTTTGAGTCAAATATTGGGGGCAGAGTTCTCAGTATCGTTTGTGCAATCAATTCTTTATTTAGTGAAATTTCAAGACTTTTGATGTCATTGATCATCTCATCAATTCCAAGAAAGTTTGATGCATTTTTTTCTCCATCTTTCATTTTTAGAGACTCATATAATCTAGAATAAGTCTGAAACTTTTCCTTCTTGAATTTTTCATCTCCTTCATAGATATTCTTGAGTTTGTCCCATACTTATTTTACTGAAGAACACTAGATGAATTTAGTGAATTTAGAGTCTGCTAGACCGCATAACAATGCATTCCTTTCTCTTGCATTTCTTTCATACCGTCTTCTTTCAACTGGATCCACTGGAGCAGTTGCAGGAACATTATAGCCATTCTCAATAGATTACCAGACATCAACACCGAGGGATTGCAGATATACTTCCATTCTTATCCTCCAGAAGGTGTAGTTTAAGCCATCGAATATGGGTGCTCTGTTGCTGGATAATCCTTCCTGTTTGTCCATGTCTGCACAAGGATATATTTTCCAGATGTTAAGTTGTTACTGAAGATACCCTCTCTGATACCATTTGTTGGAATCTTATTAGTACTGAGAGGGGGGGGTGAATCAATATTAGTGCAGTTATGAAAAGTTTCCACTTCTTATCAAACTTAAACAATTGTTATATTATGCATTCACCATAAACAATAGCATTCATCCACATATGCGCAAAACACATAACACAAGTTTTTACATGGAAACTCAAATGGGAGAAAACCAAGGAATGCTCTCTTATATTAAAATTATTACATTCATGGAAGCACCAACTTCCGAAGTTCTCCAACACCAACTGGAAGGAGGCACCAACCCCCTGGTTTTACAAGCTACAACCTGAAGGAAGCACCAACTCCTGTATTTACCAGCTTTGACTGAAAGGAGGCACTGAACCCCCAGTTTTATAGGCATTGACCTAAAGGAAGCATCGACTCCTTGTTCCTTTCCCCATCCTTCCACCCTGATATGTCTGTTGAAGATACTTCTTTATTATTCTATTGATCCATGTAATCTTCACATTAGTTGCAGTTCATTCTGTTGTGCGCATCTTCTGTACACTGAAATATTGTAGTTGTTGAATTGTATCACTTACTTCACTTCACTGCATCAAAATTACACACTTGATCTCATACTTCGTAACCTTCTGCAATTTGTGTGTTGGTACATCATACTGTTTTATTTCTATGCATTTGCAAACTCAACTGATATTGCACATCCTCTCCAGTGTTGTTGTTCTGACCTCACACATCTATATCAGACAACTCACATCATTATGTTCATCCTCTTGTATGATTTGCTCATGTCTTAGCAAATCTTAGATAGTTTGTGATCTTCTACTTACAATGAGTGATACTATCTCTCTGTTATTATGCACTTGTCTCATATATAACACATCTTTATGTGCATCATCTATTGTGTTGCATCTTTGTCTTTGTGCAATTGTCACAAATAAGTTACATCTTCCTCTGCATCATCTGTTGTACTGCATTTTTTGCATCTAGCTCTTCTTCTAGATTATGTTGTTCTGGTTCCATGAGCCATTGATACCCCAATAATTATAAGCTTTCCAAATCACAGTACCTACCACTTTCACATCTTCCAGCTTACCTCAACTCTCCAAATTGGATTCTTATTTATACTTGTCCTGCGCAGATGGTATGTCCATAAGTTGGACGAATACATTTATTCTTCCTTGCTTCATGGTAAATCTTAATTCATGCTTCCACCACTTTTCATGATCTATGCCACTGAGGTATCGCACCTTCTGCATCTTGCACATACTTGGTTCTTTTCATATTAGGTCTTGTGCACTTTGGAACCACTTCATGTGGGGTCTTGTTCCCTTGAAGTACCATAGATTTCTTCCGGGATTATTGTGCACTTCCAATACTTGTATCCATGTTCCAATTGGTGGGTAGTGTGTGCTTCCAAGACTTGTATACCTATCCAACCACTTCTTGCTCCCAAAACTCTTGCACACTCCTAAAACTTGTCCAACCAACTCTTTGGATTTACCTTTGAAGTGTCATGACTAGATGGATTGGGACTTTCACATTTACCTTATGTACTTCTTCAAACTGGATGTACCCACTGAATATATTGGATTTTCTTCTGCAACCTGGATGTACTTATTTAGTCTAGTTATGTAATTCTTCAAACCATATTTCATATACTTATTAAAACTGGCATAAGGATATTGAATCCTCTCTAGCATCAATTGACATCAATGACAACCAAATTTCAACAGGGTGTTGGGGAAATGATGGCAAAAGAGGCATGCATTCTAGGGGGAACTCATTTGAGTGGATAAGGAAGCTTCAAAATGAACTTCCACATTGTGTAGGAAGGTCAAGATTCCTAAAAATAGGTACTCTCATCATGAGTAGGGAGCCCAAGTTAACCTAAAAAAATATTCCCATCGTGATTAAGGAGGCCAAGCTACCCTAAAAAAATACACTCACATCATTCATTGGGGGCGGGGTTAACTAGTCGAAGGATTTTCGTACAACTACAAGCCCCGTGAATTAAGAGGCCACACAATTATCCATTTTCTCATATTTAAAGTTTGACTTCAATCCTTCATTAAATATTTATCCTTTCTCCATATTTTTGTGCTTGTTTATGGTGGTTAACACTAAATTTTAATGTCTTTGTCGAAAAACTCTTAAGTGTCACAAGTGGAAAAAAGTGGCATGATAACAATGCACTTATGCATAAGACTTGGACAATAATTGCAAACATCTTGAATGGAATAGGTGCAGTTATAGTTGTACTAGAGGACTTATCAAGACTATGAACAAGATAATATAGTTGGAGACTATAAAGAACTTTGGTGTGATAAGAATGTTGTATGGAATTTTTACCTTATAATCATATTTGACTTCTTATAATGATGTATTAATGTAAAAAATGAATCTTTATAGGTCTTTCAATTAAATGGTGGTTAAGAATTTGAGTCATGAAACATTAATGGGATCAATGGCCCTCAATGATTGTGCTAAGTTTTTTGGTTAGTGATTAAGTTGAGTCTCATTTATAAGAGTGTGATAAATTGAGAAGGGGTTCCATTGCATGAGGGTGGATGTCTTATGCTGTTCATTTTCTTGTTATGTGCTAGAGTGGGACACATTGAACATGGAAAAATGGATGTGGATAAGAGAGTGACATATATATGAGTGGGATAAAATAGACATATGGTAATGTAATTGTTCCTACTCTTCCTTTCTACAACCCAATATGAAGAATATGTGCAATTCCATGCTCAATGTGGACCTGGCATATGGCATTTAAAATTTACATTAAAAAATCAGTGTCGACCATAAGTGAAATAGTTTAATGTGGGATATAATTAAAAAAACCAATATATATAAGAAGTAAAAAACATCCTCACTCAGAAATATATTGAGTATAAATATTGTTGAAAATTTTTCATTAATGTCAAAGCAAGTGGGACTTATGCCACTATGATAAGTCGAGTAAGTCGGCCATATTAGAGAAAGTGGGACTTTCACCATCATGTTAAGGTCGATATGCCATAAAAAAAGGAGAAGTACAGCTAATATGATGATCTGACCTCATTGCACAACATTTTATCGTCCTAAGAAGTGACTCAACACTCGTATAAATAAATGAGGTGATCAATCTATTTAGGCATCCATTCAAGCAAGTATGGAAATCTGAGTAAGTGCGCTAACTTCAAGTAGAAGATGAATTTTTGGGGCTTAATTGGTGAGAATGGTTTGTGTTGAAAGTGCGCATCAGAGTGCACAGTATATGCACATATTTGAGTGCACGGAGAATGATTAGAGTATATGGACAAGTATGTGCACACAATCAAGATGTAGTATAAGAGGATTTGTGAGCAGAATTGAAGCACAGTGAAAATAATAGTGCACGCAAATCTAAAGTCAGAGTACAACAACATCTATATCTTAGGTTGATTGGATGGGGAAAGGAAAGGAGATTGTAGTCTCCACTTAGGTTGGTGCCTAAAAACTGTGAGTTGGTGCTTGCGTAGAGGATTGGTGTCCTCATAGGTTGGAGCTTGAATCAACAAGTTGGTGCTTGCGCGGAGGATTGGTGTCCTCACAGGTTGAAGGCTACAGTCTACAAGTTGGTGCTTTCCAGTGGGATTGGTGTCCCAATCATAGGGATGCATGAGTGAGTCGATTCTCACATCATTGGAGATTGGTATCTCCCATATTTCTATGTAATTCATTTTATACATATATATAAAAAAAATTCTTCAAATATTTGCACACAATTTTTTTATTGATGTGGTTTTAAATAGTAATTGTTGCATGTTTAAAAAGTGAATTATTTGTAAATCTATGCATGATACTGATTCACCCCCCCTCTCAGTATCATTAAAAATTCCAACAATTGGTATCACAACGGGTTTCTTCAGGAACGACCTAATAACTAGAAGGAAGATCTATGTGTAGACATGGATTGTGAAGAATTTGGTTTGAATACGGATAGAGCTCCCATGTTCACTGGAACAAACTATCTATTGTGGAGCATGATAATGGAATATTATTTCAAATCACGTGGACTTGATATTTGGCAGACAGTTGTTGAAGAATACATTCCTTCAAAAAGGTTATTAAAATATGTTTCCAAACGGAAATTGAAAATGAATAACAAATTGGCAATGGATGCAATTGCAAGAAGTAAAGAATCCGAAGAAGAAGAGGACGACAACAGTACATACATCAAGGAAAGGGCCTTTGAGTATGAAGACAATTAAAATGGATAAGGTGAATGAAAGAGTAAATTAATAAGTTCCTTAAACACGTTAAGACAAATAAGAAGAGAAAATGAATGGATAATGGCACATCTGGTACAACTTGAAGAAAAGGCTCAAATGGAGGAGGCAAAGAGTACCAAGGATTTCCTAGTAAATCAATTAAGTAAGAAAGAAACAACATGTCAAGACCAAGAAGTCAAGATTACTGCTCTAAGAAAATATAACCTATCATTGAAAATAAGGTTGCAATATTCCCAAGAGGAAGCTCAAAAATTTAATAAGCAAGTGACACGGACCATAGATGAACATAAGGAAGAGCTACTTGAGGCTAAGAAGGCTAAAGAAGATTTAACAAAGAAACTATGTGAGAAGAATGAAACCTGCAAAGAGAAAGTGCTTGAGATTATTTCACTATATCAAGAACTGAAGAAGACATACGCTTGATTGGAAACAAACTCAAAGTTTGAAAAAATAACCATGATCTTGTAACACATCCTTAGCTATCAAAGATCATCACATGACAAGACTGGTCTTGGGTTTGAAAAAAATCAAGATAATCGTAAGGGCGACCTCAAATAATCTAAAGAAAAGATTAAGGAATATGTCAGTCTGGGAGGAAAGGAAATCCATCAAAGACTGACAAAAGCAAATACATAATGAAAATACAACCAAGAAGACAATAGTCACTCAGGTATGAAAAACCTTTTCCCGATTGTTGTTTCTCGTGCAACATAGATGGGCATAAAGCAGTGGACTATAAGTTTATGAGCAACGAAATCAAAACAATTAGTGGATCTACTATATGATGTAAGTGCAATAATTTTGGACATATTGCAAAGTCCTGCAACAATGTTGTATGTTAAAAATGTAACATTTTAGGTCACAAATCTCAAAACTGTGAGAATTTACAGAAATCAAACAAATTCTGGAAGAGAAAACAAGAAAAGAACATAGAAGGATAATCTTATCCAACTTTATATGCTACCCACAAAAGGAAATTTTCTTCAAATTAAGTAAAATAAAACAACATAAATGTTTGGAAAAGGATGTCAATAGATCAAAAAGGGAAAGTTGAAAATCAAACTGAGTCCTCTGCATTAAAAATTATGTTGAAGGATTTTGGAACTGAAAGTCTCTATACTTCATGTACTTCAATACATGAATAAAATAAATATAACGTGATCTGTTGCATAAGGAAGGTGCTGTGCAAGGTCACAAGAAATGCAGAAGAACAAGGAGTAGTCGCAAAGATATAAGTATCATTTATGAGAAGGATTGTGACAAATCATGAACATTTATGACAGGTCAGGTAGTGACAAGACTAAAACGTGACGTTATTAATGACCAATGGTAGAAGTTGGTTAAATGTATTTGGACCAAATCAAGGTAAATCCGAGTAATACGGAAGACAATAAAGATAACAAGAGAATGTAATGCTTCCAATGCAAGTATTTGACGTCTTACAAAGAGAGTCACTAGCCCCTACTGAAAAGATCAGTTACAAAGAAAAAAAAAATATTTGAAGAGGAGTGATGGCACCCAAGATACAGTGCAAAACAAAAAATCCATCAGTGGGTCTGCACAAAAAGATTACATAGACACCTGGGCCATCATCATCAAAGTCATTAAAGTTCCCTCGCGACTACATCCCACCAAGAAAACCGACTGCAGCATTTATTAATTTACCCACCATAGAGGACACAAGTGTACCAATAGCAGTGGTACCAGAGGGAGTGCTCGCTAGATAAAATATGCTAGACCAATTGTACAATTTCAGTTTGCTTATTATGATATAACCGATGAGGAAAAGTTTCCAAAGATGATCAACAACAACTACTTGAACAAGAGAAGAGGACCAGACCCTAATGAACCAGTTATAATGGAAGTTCAAACATGGGTGTGTGAGATGCAAAAATTAGGGGTTCTAAATCTAATGGATATTCCACATTTTGGAGGAATCCCACAAGTAAAAATGTGTGCAAAAATGTTGCTATCATGAATATATGGTGGATTCTTGTGGCTGAATAGGCCTATATCCATTATACTCAATTGATAGAACTAATCACTAGAATCCCTACTAGGGGAGAAGATTTGAGTATTATTTTGGACACGAAGCAGGAAAAGGCCCTTGCAAAGAAGGTAATAGAAAAGTATAGAACCCAAAGAGAAAGCATAGGATTTTATGTTTCCCACATAAATGATAAAGTTGTGAGATTCACAGCTCAAATTTTGGCATGCAATATGTTCCAGAAGATTCGGCAGGACGAAGGCTCAGCAATAATCATCACAGTCGCAACACAATGCGTGGAAGGGGTTCAATTCAATTGGTCAATGTTTCTACTAAATGCGTTTTTAGCCGACTGCCAACAAATGCAAGAAAAGGTACACCTTTTCATTATACCTGATTGTTAATATGTCTGCGCTAGTAGGATGGAAAGAACCAAATGAAAGTCAATTATTTGATAGAAACAAGAATCCCTTCTTAGATGCAAGGTACACACATTTGTGGTTTACCAAAATCACAGACAGGAAGAAAACATTATTAATTTCTTTATGTACAATGAATACATTAGAGTTATCATAAATGAGACACTGTGCATACACCCATGAATTATGGATATGTACAAGGAAATTGCAAGATTCAAAGTGGAAATGCACCATATCTATGTCCAAGCCAAGAGGAATCCCCAGAGACAATGGTTACCCACTATGTTCTGTTTCTTTGAGGAGGACATTACGTAGATCGTAAATGATTGGGATCCGGAATGGAGAATCCCCTTGATAGAAGAAGAAGAAGTCACACAACAGGAGAAGCCTATACAGTAGAACACTTCACCACAGGATAAATCTACAAAAAGAGAAAGTGTAGAAATATTTCATGATGACACAGAGAAAAATGCACAAACAAATAAAAGAACATGAAAGGAACAAGTGGAGGGGTCATCAAGAAAGAAGAGAAAATCATCCAAGCCAAGTTTTACTTGGTTCTTGACATAAGATGAAATGGATCAAATTGGCATGGAGATCAAAAATTTCACAAAGGATATTATGGAGAAGGTGGTAACAAAGGAGGAACTAGAATATCTTGTGACAAAACAGAAAGAGATCCTCGTAAAAGTTGAAGAAGAGTTTGCAACAATGAAAGAGATGGTAATGAAGACTAAGAAAGAAGAAGGACAAAGCAGTGCACAAACACCCTCATAAACACACACATTCAATGCATACGCACATATGGTTGAACAGATGAAAGACACAATAGAACCACAACAAGGTTTCAAGATTCCAGTTGAAGAACTGGTGTTTCCCACTTAGGAAATGCAAGAATCAGAATTTGCAATAAGTCCAGTAGAAATGATCTTGTCACGGTTACCTATGGAGGAGCTACATACACTGCATGCATTTGTTGGGAAGGAAATTCGAAGACAACATGAATCAGTCTCAATAGAATGGTACAAAGGCTTCAATGAAAAGGAAGCATTACATGAGGAATGTCAGAAAATGAAAATGGAGAATGAAGAAACTGCACAAAAGACAGACAAATTGAAAAAGGAAGTAGAGGAAATACAAAAGAAAATTTCCATATTACAGAAGGTAGTTGAGGATGTATGTGAGACACTTATAGATGTATAGATAGAAAAAAATTCCCCTTCAGAAGAGAAGGTAACTAAGATAAGTGAAGTTATGCAAAGTCTCTTAATTAAGATTGAGGAGCTCACAACAAAGCAACAACCAGGGACACCTCCAGAGGTCAGAGCTGAGCGAGAACACATATACGAAAGAATGGATATTTCCA
Source organism: Larix kaempferi (assembly GCA_027924585.1). NCBI lineage: Eukaryota > Viridiplantae > Streptophyta > Pinopsida > Pinales > Pinaceae > Larix > Larix kaempferi. Next base: position 186,218 of record BSBM01000887.1, read on the forward strand.
TAGGAAATATTAGTATCTTTGAAGAAAGTGTGTAGCTTTGGGGAAAATTGGTTGCTGACGGACAACTCAAGGAAGTGGATCAAAAGCTGTTATTTACACAAGAGTTAGAGAAAAAGTTGTGCGATAACTTGGCCATACTACCAACCGTTGAAAAAATGGCCAAAATGGGAGAATACAAGCAACAACAGCAGGAAGTCAACAGGATCAAGGATGAATGTCAGAATATAGCCAGCATGCTTGAACCACTACAAGATGAAATATTTTAGATTGTTGAATAGTTTGCGCAGATACTAGGGGAAGTTAGAGATGCTACCAATTACTATATAGAAACCCTAAAATTGTTTGTTAGTGAGCATGCAGAAGAAGCAATATTAGGAAAGAATCATAAATGAAGGATAAAGTTGCAACAACACATTCAACTCTATAGAAGTTCACAACAATGCTACAACCATAAGAGAAAATTTAGAAAATATCATTCTATAACAACAACTAGAAAGTAATACTTTTGGCATGGGATGAAGAAGAATTGAGGTCTGGCTATCATCAAGTGAGGATAAAAGAAGAATACATTCACAAGACATCTTTCCAGAAAAGTTATGGCCATTATGAGTTGACAGTGGTGCCATTTGGTCTTACCAATTCACCTACTACATTCATGTGTCTCATGAATAGTGTCTTCAACAAGTACTAGGATAAGTTTGTGATAGTGTTTTTGGATGACATTCTTGTTTATTCAAAGAATGAAGAAGAGCATGATGAACATCTAATAATGGTGTTGCAAGTTCTTAGAGAACACCAACTGTATGCAAAGATGAGCAAGTGTGATTTCTATCAAAGGAAGGTACAATATTTGGGTCATGTCATCTCAGAGGAAGGAATTGTTGTGGATCCAGAAAAGATTAAATCCATAATGAATTGGCATACTCCAAAGAATGTTACAAATGTTATATATTTTATGGGTCTTGTAGGATATTATAGAAGGTTCATTGAAGGATTCTCCAAGATAACTCATCCCATTACATCATTGCAGAGGAAGAATGTCAAGTTCGTATGGTCTGAAGAGTGTGAGAGAAGCTTTCAACAGTTAAAGGAATTGCTTACCAACGCTCCTGTTTTGAAGATTGTTGATCCAAAGAAGGATTTTGTAGTGTGCATAGATGCTTGCATTGAAGGGCTAGGTGGAGTGCTCATGCAAGAAGGATTTGTGATTTGTTACGAGTCAAGGAAATTAAAAGAGCATGAAAATAATTATGCCACACATGATTTAGAACTAGCAGCCATAATACATGATCTCAAGAGGTGGAGACATTATTTGTAGGGACGAAGATTCGAGATCAGGACAGATCACATGAGTTTGAAGAATTTGTTTTGCGAAAATCCTCACAGTGGATCCAAAGAGATGATGTAAACCTCACAATGAAAGAATTTAGGAAAATAGAAGAGAATAGAGCAGTAGAACATAGATCCAATGGAAATTAGATAGGAGCAGCATATTCACACATGTTTCATTAATCTGAATAGTAAAACAATAATGATACAATGCATAGGATTTGAATACCAAGGGTGTAATTCGAATTAGCTTGCATGGAGAGATCAAAAGATCACTGGAGTGTCATCAAATCACAACTAGAAGTCTTCATCATCATCAGTGGAGTCATCAATGCACAAGTAACTGTCAACCATCAGTCAAACTGAGTCTAACTGAGTGTGGTAGGTGTAACTAAGTGTAACTCGCACTAACTGAATGAAGGAGGCTCAATGGAGGGCGCATGATGGAGCTAACTGGAGTCAGAATGGGCAGTCTAGTCTCACTGGAGGTCCATCGGAGTGATACAGTCAATTGAGAGTCAGTCTAGCCTTAAATCAAGGAAAGAACTAAAGATAACTCAACTTAACTGAAGTACAACTGAATGGTAGGTGAGAGAGGGTGCATGAGATGCATGCAGGGTGCACTAAGCATTAGGAGGGATAAAACTGATCAGTGAGAATCTCACGCGGCTAGCTAACTGAGGGCTAGGTGCTGGGAATGATGAATGGAATGCATGCAGAATGCATACTACATGCAAGTCTGAAAATGAAAATGATGAAAATGATGGTAGGACTAGGATGGAGTATAGGAATATCCTAACATGTTTGACCAACCAAACCTGAATGCTAGGAAAACTAGGTGGATGGAATTTCCTTGTGAGTTTCATTTTGAAATTAAACATGTAAAGGGGAAAGAGAATAAGGTAGAATAAAATTTCATGTTGTAACATTAAGTATGTGCAAATAAGATTTGAAGACAAGAGTTCTTGAGGCCCAAACCAGTGATGAAACTTACCTTCAAATCAAAGGAAAATTGCAGCAGGAATATATTGATGAAAAGTGTGCAGGATATCAGCTTGGTGAAGATGATATTCTCCTTTGTCAAGGTACTAGACTGTATATTCCAAATTGTACAGATTTAAAGAGGCTATTGATGGATGAATTACATCCAATGCCATACTCTCGACATCCAGGATATCAAAAGACAATAACAACAACTAGAAAGAAATATTTTTGGCATGGGATGAAGAAGGACATAGTAGAATACATTTCTAGATGTCAAAAGTGCCAACAAGTCAATGTAGAACATCAACATCCAACAGGAATATTGTATCCTTTTTCCCATTCCAGAATGGAAGTGGGAAGTAATTTCTATGGATTTTATAACAGGTTTTTCGATGACAGTGAAGAAGCATGATTCAATTATGGTAGTGGTGGAAAAGCTATCAAAGGTAGCTCACTTTGTTCCAGTCAAGTCCACTCATAAGACAAGTGACATAGAAAACATTTTCATGAAGGAGATATTCAGATTGCATGCATTTCCCAAGGCAATAATTTCAGATCAAGATGCAAAGTTCACATCCAATTTTTGGAAGGGATTATTTCAGGATTTAAGAGCTCAGCTAAATTTTAATACACCATATCATCCTCAAACAAATGGCCAAACTGAGAGGGTGAATCAGGTTCTTGAAGACATGCTCAGAATGTATGTGACGGATAAACCATCCAAGTGGGAGGATTACCTACACTTGGTAGAATTTGCATACAATAATGGACAGCAAGCATCATTGGGAATGAGTCCATTTGAGGCATTGTATGGCAAAGGATGAAGGAATCCAGTGAATTGGGATAGTCTGGTAAATAGGGTGGTGCTTGGTCTAGATATGATCAAGGAAATGTAACAATGAATTGTGAAGATCAGGCATAATTTAAAGGCAGCCCAGGACATGAAAAAGAGTTATGCAGATTTGTAAAGGGTGCATAAGGAATTTAAGATTGGGGATCATGTTTATTTAAGAGTGAAACTAAGGAAAAGTTCCCTAAATTTTGGGAGTTGTGACAAACTGGCACTGAGATATTGTGGGCCATTTGAAGTCCTTGATAGGATAGGACCAGTTGCATATAGAATTGAATTTACTGCTAACATGAGAGCTCATAATGGTTTCCATGTTTCTTTGCTTAATAAGTATGTACATGACCCTAATCATGTGATTGATTGGAATGTGATAGAGGTGGAACCCGAGGGAGAGTTCCAAGTGGAGCCTATGCGCATCCTCAACAGGAAGGTCACATTGCTTTGGAACTGAGCCATCAGGTAGGTAAAGATGTAATGGAAGCACTTTAGTCTCGATGAGGCTACATGGGAGCTAGAGAATGCCATGAGAGAGGCATTTCCATTTTTGTTCAATTTTGAGAACACTGAGGACAGTGTTGTTCTAAGGGGGAGGGGATTGTAATACCCCCATTTTGACCCTTAGGATATTTTAGCTTTTAATATAAATAATGTATACATGCGATGTATGTTTTCCTAGCGTGGATCTCAAGGCCAAGGCCCCGCTAGTGGATGCTCGAATAAAAATGAAATTATTTGATATTATGTTAGACATGTGCCATTAAGCCATGGAAATTGTAAAAATGATGTAAATTTTAATAATGCAATAAAATACCAAAAAAAAAACTGGCTATGGAAGCAACCAACAAGAGGGGTCCATATGTATCCACTATGGAGAGGTGAGGGGGTTGTGGGATTGTGGAGCAGCAAGGATCAATATTCATAGTTACACAACCCAGTAGGGAAGGAAGAGGAAGAGTCGCGATTATGGAAAAAGCCACGTTGATAGAGGAATGCCAAAGGGCCTAGAAACGGGGTATGGAAAGGAAAAAAAGAAGGAAATTGAACAGGGGATCCCTCAACAGGGAAGCATGGGAAAAATAAAATTTGCAAGTGCGGTATGCCAAAAAATGGTAGGAGAAATAAACCAGAGGTGATATCCGAGAATGAAGAGGCAGGACATAGTCGTTTTAGCAATAGAAGACAAGAAGATCCAAGCGTGAGTAACAAAGAAGAATATATAATAGAGGTTGTAACTGCTTGATATACCCAATGAAGGCTAAAGTATCAAGGAATCAGTAGCTTGGACCTTTCTATGCCCACCCCGAAGAGCACTGGAGGGAAGGGGGTGCCTGAGGGACTGTGTAGCAGAGAAGGGGACCTTCCTTGTGTTGGGTGTGGTAGGTCTTGTGTGTGCCAAGACTATTTGAGTTAGTTTGAAATGCCTATAGCTCTGTGGTTTATCTCACTATCTTAGCATCCTACTCCTTTATCTCTTGGCATGCTTGATAAACCCAAATGTGTGTTGGATTAGCATGATTGTTGTGTGAAACCATGGCTATGAGTGAGCTTGTTTAGTTCCTCCTTAGTGGATACAAAGCCCATCTCGGGGGTAGTTTCTCAGCTGAAAGAATATAGGCCAGATAGAGACCTATGGTTGGGTGGAATGTTGCTCTCACATAGCCAGTTGCTTGGACAACTTCATCTTAAAGATAAGTGTTCTCTGTGTTTTAAATTATGTACATTCTATGGTTCTAAATGATGTTAATTTCCTATGTTATGATTACCTGTTGCATCAAGTACATTTGGATGAAATGAGCACATAGAGTTAAGCAGTAGGGAGTCTATGTATAGAGCTGATCATGAGGCTGGTCCATGTATGATTATTTCACCATTTGCTTGTGTTAATTATGTTGTTCTTTTTGCATGTTGTAGATGCATTAAATCAGATTTAGTTCCACTATGTATGTTCATCATGCATGGCACACACCTTTATATGGTTGTATTTCATCACTTGGGATGAGGAGATGAATTAGGCACCCCCTTGTTTTGTTCATGGTCCCTCTGTGGGTCAGAGGAAGGGAAGGGCCATGACAGAGTAGTGTAAGAGCTCCTTATAGGGAGGAAACGAGGCATTGATAAGGCTTGGGGCCACATTTTGGGTTGGAAGGAGGACAGGATCAGAGTCATCAGATGAGGCTGAAGATCATGCAGTTGCATAGATCTCGCTGAGAGATTTCCAATGGTACCAGATTTTCCAAAAATGGACTTAGGATGAAGAAGTTATGGGCCTAAGAAGTTGTAAATTTGGATTCTCGACTTTCCAAATCCGCATTGCGGATTGTGGATTGCAGAAGTCAGAAGGGTGTTTTTCTCCATAGTTGCGAGTTGGAGTTCTGACTTCCGTGTCCCGCAAGACAGATTGCGGAAGTCAGAAAGGTGATATTCGCGGATTGTGCAATTTAGTGTTCCAACTTCCAAGTTCCGCATTGCGGATTGCGGAAGTCAGAGAGGATATTTCCTCAGAACAAAGAATTGGAGTTCCAACTTCTGAATCCCGCATTGAGGAATGTGGATTGCGGAATTCGGAGGTGAATTTTTCCAGAGTGGTGGAGTTTGGTGTTTCGAATTCCTAGTTCCTCATTGCGGATTGCGAATTGCGGAAGTTGGAGGCATGTTTCGTCGAAGTTGGAATTTGTGGTTCCGACTTCCGAATCCCGCAAGGTGGATTGCAGATTGTGTAATTCAAAGGGATGTTTCTACAAAATTGTGAAATTATGGTTATGTCATTCCGAATTCTGCATTCTGGCTTGCAGATTGCGGATTTTGGATTGCAGACTAAGGATGGTTTTTTGCAGAAGTTATGGAAGTTTAAAGAAAAAAATTAGCAGTGGTTTCTAAGGTTGTCTCCCCTTGCCTCTAAAGGGCACCGAGGTGGCCATGTACGTGACATTGTGGAAACATCATCATTTCTTTGGTATCATCTTCAATAGATTTAGGGGCTTGCTCCATTGTGCACAACTCAAAGTGGGCATGTGGAAACAACCACGTGTCATCTCATCATGTGAGGGCCATGCTTAACAACTATGCCATAAAGGGACCACTTTGGATTTATATACACTTATGTCAAGGCACCTTCAAATCTCTTCAAGGCTTCAAAAAATATTCATCATCGTTGTCACATCATTATTACCATTTCCACATCATCATCACCATTATCAATCACAACATCACTCAACCATCTTATATGCTCATGACACAGATCTCTTGACCCTGTTGACATCAATGATAACTTTACTCAATAATCTCCCCCTTTTTCATTGCTGGCAACAACTTCAACTCTCTCTCCCCCTTTGAAAGTAATGACAAAGGGGTGAAGCAAATTTTCTCACCTGAACCCCTTGAGATTATGTTGGATCCCCCTGTAAATATGTTTCTTTTCTGTGACTTTGTTTTCCTGAACATTCTCTCTCCGTTACAAATGATAACTTTACTTGATTGTGAATGCCTTATGAGAATATATTTCCTTGTTGACAATGCTCCCCTTTGATTGTGCTGACTCCCCCCGCGTTCCTATATGATTTACCAAGCCATTGTCTTTTGCTTTATACAATACTTGACTTGATGTCCTTTCTTTGGTCTTCCTTTCCTGCTACTTAGACTCCCCCTCAATATTATCCATGATACTAGGAGTCTCTATGCCAAATTGTTTAGAACAATATATAATGTTGTTCTGTTGTAGGATCATGATCTGTAATCTTGACACCTTCATTTTTACTTGTTGATTTATCTTTATTACTTGGCTTAGTTGTATGGATGTACTTTGATAATTCTCTATCGACCTGTTCTTCTTGTTTTTCTTTCACATTTTCAGCATGTAACATCAATTCTTTTTTTTTCGTTCATATTCTTTGAAAATTCATTATCAATATACCAATGGATTCTTCTATTTTGATATTGTAAGGCAGAGCCACATTCCTCAACCTACAAGTATTATTGCTTTTTTTTTCCAAATTCTTTGTTGTTTTAGAATCTGTCTTGTTTCCCTTGAAAGCATTGTCAAGCCACTTCTGTAATTTATGGCTATGTGTCCAAAATTGTTACATTTGTAACATTTAGTTTCATAATTTAGAGCTCCAAATTTGTTATAACTTATGTCAAAATCCTCACTAGGATTTCTGAGATAATTGACTTCATAATGATTCGTAGAGTTCTCATAGTTATTTCCATTCCATGTGTTTCTACCTTGTGCATAGGATCTACAGCCTTATGCCCAAAATTATTACAAGAATAACAAAAGACATGAAAATTATTTTAGTACCTGGATGTGGTTGGTCTTCTAGTTGGTGTATATCTTCTGAAATCATGGTCTTCATTTTGAGTCTTCTTCATTTGTTGGCAGTTGCTTCCATGTTTCTTTGATTGCATGATCTTCTTCTAGACTCTTCTTTATTGTCGGTTTCTGTATAAACTCCTTTAGAGGATTGGAACCCTTGATAACATCTACATAACTTCTTTGTTATGCTTCACTTCTCATCATCATAGAGCTTGAACCCATCATTTTGTTTGTATCCAAGACCTAACTTATCATAGAATAGTCATTGGTTGTTGATGATTTCATCCAGTATTATGGTGTTGTTTCCAAAATTCTACTAGATGTCCTTCTTTTGTAATTATTTTCTGAGTGAGACTAATTTAGCTTCCAACTCTTCATGTATCTTATCCTTTTCTTCTAGTTGTCTTGTGAGTGTTTCTTCAATCATCGTGGCCTCTTCCAATTGAACCTTTAAATCTATTAAAATATACTTGGTTTCTTCAGGATTTCTACTAGAGCTCTAAGAGTCTTCATTTAGTTTTCTTATCTCTTCCTTGAGTGACTTGTTTTTTCTCCTTTATTTTCTTGGATCACGTAAGGCACTTAGCAATTATGCCTCAAGTTTCACTTCTACTTCTTCATAGTCTTCCACATTATCTTTAACAATTTATTATAATTCCATGAAGAGCACTCTTTTTCAGTGACTATCACTACCATCATCTTCATCGGATGAGGAGTTTTCCTCCTTTGAATAGAGACTCTTCTTTTTCAAAAATCTTATTTTACTTCTTTCCTTGTCTCTTTTATGATATTTTTCTTTCTTTCTTGGGAACTTCTTCTTCATCACTATTTGACCCTTTTTCATTAGGACATTTGAAAGCAAAATGACCAACTTTACCACATAAAACATTTGAAAGGAAGATTAACTTTGTACTTGTTGGTTCCCCTTTTTAACTTTCTCACAAAGTTAACCTATTCTTCATTGTCTGCATCATCACTGCAGCTAGAGCATGAGCATGATTTTGACTTTTTCTTGTTCTTCCTTATCTTCTTGGAGGCCTTGAAAGTTGCTTCCCTTCTAGTTATATTTTCATGTTCCGTTCTCATTTCTCATGTTGTAAGAATTCCATGTAATTCATCCATGCTTAAATTATTTAGATCTTGTCTTTATTCTAGGGATGATATTTTAGAATCAAATCTCATAGGGAAAGATCTTAGTATATTTTGAACAATTACTAACCTTTCAATATTTTCTCCTAGTCCTCAAATGGTATTCAAAATTTCATTTACTCAGAGAAAATAAGTTGCAATGTCGTCATCTTCCTTCATTTTCAAGTGTTCAAATTGTCTTCAACAAGTTTCCATTTTGGCCCCTTTAACTTTAACATTTCCTTCATACACATTCTTGATATGTCCCAAATTTATTTTTCTAAGGTACAATGCATAACCTTGAGATCCTGATAGACCACCCAGAATAACATACATTAGCTTTGAATTACATTCAAAGAATCTTCTTTTAGTGGTACCTACTGCTACAGTATTATCTAGTATAGTGTATCCATTCACTACGGCTTGCCAAATGTTTGATGGACAATCTACCAAGAGTGGAATCGAGGCTCGATCTCCCTAGCTTAATGTAAGTCTAGAACAAATCAGACAGAATATAGAATACTTTCCTAGATCTAATTAGATATCGAGTAGATAGATGCTTTACTTTTTAGATCGTTGATCCTTTATCCTTGATGTTTTCTCCAAGCTTGATGGTCCTCAGATCTCAGCTGCAAAACCTGTCAAGACAACACAGAGACAAAACAAGTAGTAAAATGCACCTAAACAAGAATAGATCTAAGTAAGCAATTAAGCAGGAAAACTATGCAAAATATCATCAATGCAATGAGATTTGGTGGAAAGCATTTATATTACTGTATAAAAGGGAAAGCACATAGGATGAAGAGATTACAACCAATGACTTAAAATAGCAATCCTTATCCAACCAAGCCAATGCCAAAGCCTCCAAAGGGATGATGGATCTCTCAAGGGATGAGTAGAGATCTCCCCTAAGCTAATTTCACTACCATGTAGATACCATAGACTTCCTCCCTTTGGAATGGGATTGAGCTTCACTTATATAGGACTAAGAGGATAAGATAGGAGAGAGATAGGGGATCTCACCTAAGGGATAGGGAACCGAATTTCAGCTCCCCTAAAGGCTAGGGATAGGGATCCAAATCACCATGCTTCGAGAATGAGCTCGAAGGTGCAATTTTAATCAATTAACTGACATCGTCGCAGGCTGCACGAGGACAACTTGCGACGTCGCATACTGCATTAGGACAATCTACGACGACCTCTCAAAACCTAGTAAGGAAAGGTTTGTATCTCTTCCAGTTTGATGACTTAGTTAAAGAAACTTTAGGGGTGTTTACACTGAGTCTCATGATGGAAAGATTTAGTTGTAATAGAATGCCCCCCAAAGCATGAAGCTGTTGAAAATTGAAAAGTGAAATGATTTGAAAGAAGGAATGGAAAATGGCTCGTCGAACGAAGGATGCTGCTGCAATACAAATGACTCTAAGTACATAGTCTCATATGATGTACAACATGGCTTCCGACCAATACATTGCAGATCCATGGTAGTAATGATTGACTGAACACAATCATGGCTGCTAGACACAAGCGTCGATCCATGATGAGATGATAACACAGCCACGACCAATACAAATGTGGATCTGTGTGATATGAATCAAAACAATCTCCATCGCAACCTGGGTAAAATATGACTCCCTAGGGTCTTCAAGCTGAACCCGCAATGATACAAATATATCCATGTGATTACAAATGTCTTGACGTCGAACATGGTAGAAACCACTTAATTACCGGTCATTGATGTATACCGTTAACAAGCGCGAGGTAAATCACCATTAATGTCAATGACCCCTAAGGTATCACAGTAAATATCATCAAGCATGAATAAATGAGTTGAAGTTGAACGCCGGATGAAATATTTCAATCAAGAGTCAATGATGTAAACTCATGTTGAAAGCGAGGTAACCTACCATTAAGGCATGCATGGCCAAGGTACTTGGTTGGTTTCTAGATTCAATCCTCAGATGATGTGTTGAAGTCGACAAGGATGAATCTGTCGAAGGAGGGCCATGATGAATCCCCCATCATTGACATGAAACACGACAAATGATGTTTTGAAGCAGATCAGATGGTACAATAACATGCAAGACTAACTCGGAGTAGACCGACATGATGGAAGGTGTACCAACTGCAGATGATGAATGGTGAGAGTATTCTTGAATATGGGCATGGCATGACTTGGCAGTAGTGACATGACGAGTGTGACACCAACTCCTAATGCAACTGATGGTGGAAGTATTCTTTGGATGACCCAAATGAATAATAAGACTCAGGAAGTAGGTAAAACTCGAGGACAAACGGATGATCCAAGTGCATTATGCAAATGCAAATGAGTGCCATGTTCAAGAATGACTAGGTACTGCCACTGATAAAGGTGTAATACAAAAGCTTTCCTTTTCCCCCATAATGACTGATGAGTGCCTCATGTGTTTTTTACGAGCTTGATGAGGGTAACCAGATGATCGGTATAGCTCATCTCATAGATGAGTCCAATCCCAAATATTTTTCAAACCTGGGAGAGGAGGGGTTCATCCCATAGCGGGCCCTTCAATGTGAAAGTTTAACAAGTCCATAGAAGGTAAACTCGGTCGTCATTTCATGTTTAGAGAGTCTGAAAAGAACTAAAGAAGACTCCAACGGTCCTTTTTCGTAAAGTTAACCTCATCGCCCGAAAAAGAGTAAAACAATGTGGGAGAGGACTCTTCCAGTCATGATTGGCTGGAGTATTTCTTTTTCATAAGTAGTGCCCCCTGGTCCAAAAAAAAGGGGTAAACTATCACCAGGGATATGACCATTCAAATTATTTAACAAGCGTGAACGCAACAAGCTCGCTTGGTAATATTTTCATATTTCGAGAGCCTGAAAAGACCTTAAAGATAGACTTCGGGGGGGTTCCTTTTCCGTAGGATTTTAACGAGCTCGAAAAAGTGATAAATCATAACTCGGTGACTTATTCTCATGGTTTTAAGAGCATGAGAAAGAACAAAGAGTAATCTCATCATCATTAAATAATTGGAATCTAACAGATGAAAAATAACAACAAAACATTCAAGGGGTTGTTCATACCTGAGATGATTGTTACGATGTGAAAACGACGCAAATGAAACACTTACCATCTCCTGCATGCTTGAAAACTAGGTCAAATAGTCAACCAGGCATTCATATGTAGTAAAAATGATCCAAACTATAGCAAATAACCTATAGAGCATCTAAATTTGAAAAAGAATATTCCTTTTTTGTTTATAAAATAGAAAAAATGACCAAATATAGTTACCATTGTTATTTGCCAAATTGGGGAGAAGAAAGTGCCATTTGGAGTAGAATTTCATTCGTCGATTTCCAGAGCTACGAGTGACCATTTCACGAACTGTTCGAAGCAGGTAAACCTAAATCTCATCCAACATCTTTCTAGTGGTTTAGAATTTCAATTTTTGTTCATTTTTTAGGTTTTTGGGGTTGATTTGTGAGGGGTTTTTGCGCCGTCGGGTCGTCGTAGGTCTCCCTTATGGGAACTCCGATGAACCTGGGTTGTCACAAAACCTGTTAAGGTGTCTTGCAACAATGTCGCCCTGTCTGCAATGATGGGGTGCGATGGCGGAAACGTCCATCTCATAAATCAAACCTAAGCCACAAGAAAAAGTCTTAATGGTTTGGGTGAGGTTTAATGGTGTTCAAATGCTCCCTTTGACAGGTTTGTGGCCGCCAACATGGTTCTAGAATGGCATGAGCGTGAACATGAGGTGGAAGATGTGCAAATAGAAAATGATCCGGTGTGTGTGGAAGCATTGAGGAACTGTGGGCTAATGAAGTTCTTCTAGGTCCAGGGCATGAGGGCCCAAGTCCCACTATTGGAGCATATGCTTCGGAGTTTGGATTCCTCGCAGCAGTACTTCACGATCGGGGAGCATGTATTGACTATAGATGTTGGTGACATCTTTTTCTTGACAGGATTATCCCGGAGAGGGGCTAATGTATCACTCACCGGATCATGAGGGAGTGACCGGACATTAGATGACTTGATTGCCCAACACTGTACTCCACATGCCTATGCCTCTAGTGGGAAGATTCCCATTAAAGAGGTGTGAGATCCTCCATTGTGTGCTGTAATCTTCACTATAGTGAGGATAGCAGGGAGCCAAGCAGCTCACTTGGCCACGAAGTCCCAAATGTTGTATGCGGAGGACTGTATGTCTCTGAAGGTGTTCAACTGGTGTGAGGGACTCCTCACCAACCTACGAGCTCAGCTGACCAAGTGTCGACGTGGAGAGCTCAAGCAGTCTGGGTATGGATCGATAGTGATCTCATTCTTCTTGAAGCGGGTTCCCCTCTTGCGCTCGCAGGTGACTTTGGATGACAGGGATCCCAAGGATCCACACATGGCCCGATGGACGGAGGTGATGGCCCGCCATGGTGGAGGGGGTCCAATCATCGGGTATGGTTCCAGATTCTTCACCTAGCTGGAAGGGAAGCTAGTCATGATTTAGGACTACTTGTACAGTGGTACGAACTTTAGGGAGGACCCAGACCTCGTACTGCCAGAGGGAGCAGAGTGGGGAGAGATCGGTAAGAACAATGACCCTTGTACTTTTTATTTTGTGTATTTATAATTTTATTGTGTAGTGATGATGAGTTAACAACATGTGTGTGCAGATGTGGGCCCTTCACGGCCAGTGGGAGTTTCACTCCTCGCGAGGAGAGGAGAGGCACCACCAGTATCCTCAGCCATGCACGATGCCATTGTGGAGATGGAGGACGTCTATGAGAACCTTACTAGGTTGAAATTGGGCATTTCAAATGCAGCAGTGCATGAGTTACTGAGGCCCATGCAGAGGTACACAATTGGTGTGACCTTGCGCTTCAGTGAGCTGTGAGACCTAGGGGTGCATGGGATAGGCATTAGGCCTTATGTCATTATGTATGTACTGAGAGCTATAGAAGCCTCAGATTTTGTACTATTGAAAGCTATCAGGATTTAGATTTTGTATAGACTCACTGAAAGCCATCGTGATTCAGATTTTTGTATTGGCACTACTTTATCTTGATTATATATATATACAGACATTTTAGCGGCTTTATACATTATGTGTTTTAATGGATGAATGATGTGCTCTTGTTTCTGTGTTTGCTTATACAATGAATTATTTACATGTTATGTCTACTTTTACAGTTCATGAATATGCTTATGTGTGTGTAATGTACCAATCTAAGATGAAGTTGGCCATGGATTCGGCAACTGTGTTCACATCTTGTGGAATGTGTATGTATTGAATGGATTCAAAGGACCTTTCCAGAAGACAGACTCGTCGAAAAATGCAGAGTAGGGTAGGGTCGTGGATGGCGTAAAATCGGTTAAGATGAGAGACCACCAATTGAGAGTCCAAATGGATGACAATGTGGTCCATACCCAAGGAAATAGTGTCAGTTAGGGTTCCAATGACTGCCTGATATTCTGCAACATTATTGGTTGCGAAGCCTAGACACATTCCCCTTGAGCTAATAAGCTCATCGATGGGTGAGTACAACACCCAGGATGTCGAGGCAAGGTTATAGGTATGTCGGCTGGCACCATCCGCGAATCCATAGAAAGTTTCCATCTGCACACGCAGACAGAACATGGTATAAGTAACGAAACAAGACCTAAGCATGCAAAAAATAAAAGCAGCACACCACACAAAACACACGCCATGTATAGTATATACAAAAGTACTTATGCATGAAAGACTCGGGCATAGTACCTCTTTAGGTAAAGCCCATTGCGGGGTTCACCTAAATATATCCCATGATAGTCTTCAAGCTTGTAGGCTCCCTTCTCTAAAACACTCTTCACTATGTAGGGTCCATGCCACATGGACTCAAACTTTCCTGCCCCCAGCTTGTCATGTCTCTAGTCGTATGTAAGGACGAAATCACCCTCACTATAGACGCGGGGTTCTACTGACTTGTCATACTGCACTTTGATGCGTTTCTTATAAGCCTCATTGGTAAGAGCGACATCGCGGCGAGTCTCATCGAGTTTTTCCAGGTAGAGGAAGCATTCTTCCTCAGCAGTAGTGTTAGGGAGAAGTTCAACTACGAGTTTGAGGGATGGAATATCTCACTCAATCGGTAGGACTGCCTCCAATCCATAAACTAATTGGAATGGGGTAAATCCAGTGGCGGTCTTAACGGAAGTTCGGTAAGCCCATAGTGCGGAGAAGAGCATATTATGCCAGTTAGACTTGTGCGTACCCACCATGCGTTGGATCATGGTTTTCAAGACCTTGTTAATGGCCTTTACTTGTCCATCAGACTGTGGGTAGTACGGTGTTGATTTTTCATGGCGAAAACCCAATCTAGTGCTCAATTCGTCAACCATGTGGTTCATAAAGTGAGAACTGTGGTCGGTAACTATAGCTTGAGGAACTCCGAACCGTGCTATCACATGATTAAACATGAAGAGTGCGGCGGTTTTGTCATCGTCCGTGTATGTCGGCATAGCCTCAGCCCACTTTGTGAAGTAATTCACGACTACTATGATGTAACCATGCCCCCCGGATGAGGTAGGCTTACAATGCATGAAATCAATGCCCCATTTAGCGAAGGGGCCAACGGCAATAACCGGGTTTAACGGGGTTAGGTGGGTGCGCTTCTTAGTTTGGAAGTGCTGGTAGGGAGGACATTGTTTTACGGCCTCGATACAATCTTTAAAGATAGATGGCCAAAAATATCCTGTGTGAAGTATCTTCTGGGATGTAGCCATCCCAGAGAGATGACCAACACACTCCCCAACGTGACAGTCATTTAAGATATGTTCAACCTCTTCATGAGTGAGACAATGTCAGAGAATAGAATCAATACCATGACGATACAAGGTATCACTGATGATCAGGTAATACTTTGCATGATGGCGTATTCGATGACAATCGTCCCGCAAGAGTTGAGGGATGAAACGTTGGGTCTAAAGATATAAAAGGATATCTCCATACCATGGATCAGACGTGCGTATGAGGAACAATGATTTGTCCGGAAGTGAATAATTGGGATCAAATTCGACATCAGGATGGGGAAGATCACAGATCAGCTCGACAAACACCAAAGACTTTTTGGATAGCCTTTTCGAATAAGAGATCAAATTTCTACAATATCACGATCCAGCGTGAATACTTGCCCCCAAGCACCTAATGTGTCAAAATGTGGTACATGGGGTTCGAATTGGCGATGATGGTGGTGGTGTGAAGCAAGATGTAATGTCGAAACTTTTGGATGGCAATGACTGTCACGAGAGCGAGTTTCTCGACATGTGAATAACGAGTTTCGGTGTCAATGAGACCCTTACTTGCGTAATAAATCATATGTTCCTGTGCGTTATTGTCTTCTTGAACCAAGACCATGGCGATCGTGGTGGCAGAAGAAGCAATATAAAGGATATAATCCTTATAGTAATTGGGCGGCTGGAGCACAGGGGCATGCGTGATGACATGTTTTAGACTTTCAAAAGATCGTTGAGCTTGGTCATCCCATATGAACGAGACATCTTTCTTCATCAATCTCATGCAGCCCTACGTCTTTTGCGCAAAATTACAGACAAAACTCCTTAAGTAAGTTGCCTTCCCTTGCAAGTTTTGAAGTTTGATAATGTCGATGGGAGGTGGGAGAGCTACGATAGACGCCACCTTCAGGGGATTAATGTGGATCCCATATTTCGAGACAATGAAGCCGAGGAGGCATCCAAACTCGACACAGAAGATTCACTTGTGAGGGTTCAGGCGGATGTTATACCACCTGCATCTGAGGAATACCGCCGTCGGATGGTCAATGTGGTACTCGCGCTACCATGAATGGGCAAGTAGATCATCCAAGTAGGGTTCCACAAAATCCTTCACATCGTGAAAGGCATACGACATGGCCCACTTGAATGTGGCACCAACATTTTTAAGACCAAAAGGGAGCTTGCGATAAGCAAACGTCTCCCAAGGACAGATGAAAGTTGTCTTGTGTTGATCAGCTGGGTGGATCTCAATCTGGTTGTAGCCGGAAAAGCCATCCATAAATGAGAAAATGACACTTCTAGCACAATTATCAATGATTTGGTCGATAAAGGGAGTCGGGTAATTGTCCTTAGGACAAGCCTTGTTGAGATCCCGATAATCAATGCAGACACGAATGGTACCCTGCTTTTTAGCTACAAGGATGATGTTTGAGACCCATTTTGTCAATGGGACAGGGTAAATAAAACCAGCTTTCAAGAGCTTTTCAATATCTGCCTTGATTACCGCAATCTTTCGGGGGTGCACCGGTCGCAACTTTTTTCGGACTAGTTTAGTGTCAGGATAGGTTTGAATCGTGTGTGAAACAATAACGTGGTCTATCCTGGGCATCTCCTTATAAGTCCAAGCAAACACGTCTTGAAATTGCTTGAACAATGCCGTAAACGTTGTGATTTCTTCAGGGGAACACTTATGGCCTAAATGAATATGTTCCACTACACCAGGTGTAACCGATATGTCGACCGAAATGGTAGGTTCAATGTTGGCTAAGTTGCCTTAAGAGTCTGTTTGACATGTGAGTATCGAGGACTGAGAGCCAGAGTAAACATCCGGTGTAAATATGGTGGTGATGCTATTCTCCACAGTATATGATGAAGGAATGAAAGACGACCGATGGTGGAGGTATTCCCACAGAGGATCATCTGCACTCATGATTTCCATAATGGAATCATCAGAAGAAAAAATCTGGAGCAGAGGATTGGGTAGGGATGATGTCCGCTGTAGAGAACAAGAGGTGGAGGCCACAACTAAGTGGTCTTCTAGGGCTGACTGGATAGCCTCGTAAGTGAGTTCAGCTGGTGAAAAAGGCATAGTGTCTCCAATCAGGTGTGTGGTGGCTTCGACAGGTACAAGCCATTGATCAGTAGGGTTGGGGGTAGATGAAATCTGGGAGGAGATCATGCTCACCGTGGAAACATGATTTGGGGGATCTGAGGTTGGAAAAAATCCCATAAGGGATGAGTCCTTGATGAGGCCAACCCCCACGCTCTCATAAGGATGCGAAGATTGTCCAAGTAATGGAACATTATCGCCCGGATGAGTAGCGGTGTCAGGTGTACAAAAATCCAGTTGGTCGACAGTAACAAATCGTCCTTGATGGGGGAATTGTACTATGCGGAAGACAGATGATGCGACCACAGTCATGGCATAAAACCAATTACGACCAAGAAAATTTTTATAATCTACCAGGGAAGCGACCACTTCCACGTTAATGGTTGTGGTCTTGTCCCCCAACTCGACTGCTAAGGCTTCTAACAGCCCATGAGGTTGAAAGCCACGTCCGTCGAATGCTTTCAAAGTGGTAGGAGAACGATTCAACTCGGGAGAGCCAATGGATCTCCAACATGAAATCGACATGACTGAAGTAGAGGCACCTTCGTCCAAAATGGTATAATGGATTGTCTTCCCAATAATGTTTGTGGCAACTTGAAATGCCAACTGATGGGAGAGCCTTGGTTTAAAGTATTCCAGCCGGAACATGATGGTATTCGACGAATCTGGATCAACCGCGCTGATGGAAGTGAGCAGAGTCTTGGGCTGGTTAGGACAGTTCTGCAAGACCTCGAGCATTGACATAGCACAAGGAGCTTGTGCCAGGTCCTCTACAATGTTGTAGTTCTGAGCGGCTTGAGCATTGGGATTGAAAACAAATTTTCTAATCGTTCTCTTAGGCGGATGCAACACTAACTCGAAAGAGGGATTCTCTATGGTGAGAGAAGCGGGCGGTACGGTGATGTCGGGAATCGAAGTGGAATATTTTTCAGTGTTACTTCCAATGGGTTCCTTTAGCGGGACAGAGTCATACGAACGAGAACGAGTGTTCAATTTGATGGTCTCACTATGCATCATGAGAACATGCACGGTGGAGGATGCTTCTCCTTGGGAAGGAGAGGTGTGTGCAATAAGTTGTTGGTTTTGAGTGGGGAAGGGATCGTTGAGAACTGCGGTAGTAGAGTTTCCCTTGAGAAACTTATGAACTTCATCGTGGTGAGGACATTCTTTTGAGAAATGGTCTCCGCCACACAACAAACAAGGATACTTTAACTTCCTCTTCTGTTTGGTGTCTTCCTGAGTGGGCTTGGGCTCATGTTGGTTAGAAGATTTCTTAGGTTTCCATTTATTCTTCTTCTTACCACCAGACTTCTAAGATGAAGTTGATTGCACAGAATTGACCTCTTCGGTGGAAGTAGGAGTGGTGGACTTGGTAGTTCTATTTCCAGCCTATGGTGGTGATGGGGAAGAACCTTGGGGGTTCGACGAGCCACCAGTTTGAATAGAAGGCTAGGAAGCAAGGGAACCAATGATGCCATCGGCCTATGGTCCCTTGGGTGGTTTCACGGGATCGTACGTAGGGCGAGGTGCATCAGGAACAATTTCATATAAAGTGTCAGATTGAGCATAGACCAAGTCTAAGTAATGGGCATGGGAAATAACGTGTTCCTCAGTGACAACTCCTCCCATAGCTACGTCTCGAGCTATGACAGGTAAAAGTGACTTTGTAAACTAGTCAGCTAAGAGTTGGTCGAAAATATGAGCCTTAATTAGATGTCGTCTTCGCCTCCATTCATGAATATGATCGGAAATATGAGTGGCAATGTTCTCACAAAGGGAGGTCAATAAGTCCGTACCAGTCTCATAGCGAATGGGAAACTAGAAGTGGGTCAAAAACGACATAGCAAGAGAGCGAAAATCAGGAAAAGAATGGGGTGGTAGCTCAATGTACCACTTGGCAGTTGGGCCAGTGAGAGTCCGTTGAAATAACCTAAGACGGATCAAGTCGTCCATCAAGGAGTTGGATGAACACCATAGATGGTATGTCATCACATGGTTTTTGAGATCCTCACAGGGCTTTCCATCAAACTTGGGGATATCTAATGGTAACTTAACTGGAATGGGTGGCCAGTTATGCCTGTGAAATATGGGGTCATTCATCAGTCGAGACAAGTCAGGTAAGTCCAAAGTAGCAAAAAATGGCAGCTGTTGGTTCAGCTGAGGGTACTGATAGTATTGATAAGGCATGTATGGACTGGTAGGACCTTGAATTGACTAGTTATAAGGTGTCCCCGAATGGAACTGACCATAAGGGGGTGTGCCGCCCAAACCATATGTAGTTCCACCGCCATAATAAGGTGGTCCATTACCATAATAAGGTGGCCCATTAACGTAAGGTGGAAGTTCTCCACCACCACCGGCATAGGATGGACCTCCATCGCCTCCGCCGAGAGGAGGTGGTGGTCCGCCACTACCGCTGGGATAGGGTGGGCCTCCACCGCCTCCGCCGGGACTGGAATAGGGTGGGTCTCCACCGCCTCCACCGGGAGGAGGTGGTGGTCCGTCACCATTGCTAGAAGGGTAAGGGACGCCTCATCCACCTCCACTATGATAGGATGGTCCTCCGCCACAGCCACCGGGGTGGGATGGTCCTCCACCACCGCCACTAGGATGGGATGGTCCTCCACCACCACCACCACCAGGGGGGATGGTCCTCCACCACCACCATCGGGATGGGATGGGCCTCCACCTCCACCACCAGGGTGAGATGGGCCTCGATAACCAGAATGAGGTGGTCCTCCACCAGAAGGTAGGGGTCCGCCTCCTCCGGAATTGTGTGTGTGCCTACCACCTTCGATGGGAGGTGGGGGTGGACCAAACGTAGGTGGTGGAACTTGAGGGACTGTAGATGGGGGTTTATGTTGTAAAACATTTTGTTTCCCCCATAGAGTGTATGGATTTATGGGATAAGGTATCCCGTAGAGTGCGTTTCCAGGATTGAGTTGTCCTGACACAGGGTTAAGATAACCTGGATATGCTTGACTCCATGGTGGTTGAATTACATTGGATGGTCCCCCAACCTGGGATAATCCCATAGTGGAAGGTCCGGCAGGTAAGGACTTTTCAGTGGAAGGACCGATGGGAACTCCTCCTCCAATATTATGGTTAAGAGACGGGGGTTTCCACCCATCAACAACTTGCTGACCACTAAGTAAAGGTTGACCTAATACGGGTTGTTGATTATCTACTGTAGGATTAACATTACCCGTAAGGAAGGTAGGGGGTAAAGAGTATCCTCCCCGCGAGTTTTGGGGTGGGGAAGGGATGGGTAATGTAACCGTAGTAGTAACAGGCGTGTTGGACTGTTGTCCTTCAATAAGTTGGGTCATTGGAAGTATAGGAATGGTCTCCTATTTAGGAGATGCATGTGCAAGAGTTGATGGTTGACCAGCCTCATAAGTGGTCACGTGTTGTGTGGATGATTCCGGTGAATCAAAATATAACTGACGACCTGGGAGTGGTTGATAAGAATGTAACTTCGGGTCTTCTACCATTCGTGAAAAACTGTCTTCAAATTTCATCACCCCTGGTACATAATCAATCTAAACGATCACGAAGGGGTCTGAAGAGTTATTCAGGAGTAGGCCAACTAGGTGGGGATGCAACGGAAAAATGAGCCACTGGGTGGCCTAGAGATGATGTCCAATAAACTGTGGTTGGACCAACAGCTGCTGCAGGGCCGTCCTGGGGTGGATTTAACCATTCCACCGATCCAGTCTCTCCCGGTAAAACAGAAGGTAGGTGTTGTGAAGTAGAAGTCTGTGCCTCTTCACCTTGCGGGGGGTTGGAGGCAGGTGAGTTTGGAGGAAACAGATGTGCTCCAATATTCAAAGTGGGGTTTTCCACTTCAGTTGACACGACCATGGCTTGTGGGTCCATCCTTACCTTCAAAATTAACTCCTGGTTAAGGGGATATTCGGGCGATAAGTTCTGAATCCTACGGGACCTTCTCCAAGGAAAGTCATCCAGAGTGACTGAAACAAAAAGTTTCTCTTAGGGAAAGCTAAACAAAAGAATAGCAGTCCAGAAAAAATCCTACACAAACTAAGGCCACAAGCAAACTTATGTGATAGGAGTGGATTCAACAGTCTGGAACCTCACAGGATCATCAAGGCTTTGCAAATCGCTATATACCACAGGGTGATACAGTAAAATGCGACAAGGAGGATTGGGACCGTACCGTTTCCTGAATACCCGATTACCTGGACAGTACGTGCGTAGTAATATCCCCGAGTGTTGTTCTCGGTGTATTGCTTTGCCAAGATGGCCAAAAGTTTAGCTCAGTTGGTCTTAGGAATCCTAATGCTGTCTCCCGATATACGCAAGGTACGTGGGAGCACAAATCCGTAGTGGTGATGTCTAATGCACAACCGTATGGCATGAGACCTTCCTATATACTACCGAGTACATGAAACACCTTTCTATATATGCCAAGTATGTGAAACACCTTTCGATATACGCCAAGTACACGAAGTACTTGGTGGGTACGTGAAAGAGATTCAATATACCTGGTTGGTACGTGAAAGAGCTTCGATATAACGATAAGTACGTGGAAGACTACAATACCCCCGGAATATAGTGCTAGCAAGTAATGACAGCTGCCACGTTTTACGACGTCGGAACATGTCTCTAACTTACACACAAGTTACTAAAAACTTTACCCTAGTTCTACCGTTAATTTTATTTGGACGGTTAGGTGAATGCATGAGGTGAGTACATAATCGTAAACATAATGCAGGTCCTAAATACATGCAAAAAATGTATTTTTCGTTTGATGAACTCTATGTATGGAAGGAAATTTTTTTTTTCCAAGTGATTTTACCAAAGCAACCAAATGCATCACAATCCCAAAATCTACCAAATTTCATAAAAAATACTCTTTTCGCTTTTCCGTTTTTTCCAAGCAAAACTCAAAATATCAACAAGCATGACAACTAAATCCAAACATTTTCTTTTATCTTTTCGAATCAAAGTTTAAGAGATGAAAAGAGAGAAATTTCCTATCTAGAGTACTCTAACTTTTCAATTTCACTATGATAGCTTAACAACACTAAAAACCAAAAATGCATACAATTTTGTCAAGCATGGAGTCACTTTTGTAAAAACTTGATCTCATTTGAATTCTTCAAGAAAATGAATGATTCATAATTTCCGAAAAGCACAAATGACTAATTTTTCTTCAAACTTTCTCAAAATATTAATGAATGACAACTCCAATGCATGAAGTGATTCCTACAATGATTTTCAAATGCACTTGAAAACAGTAAAAATGATGCACTTTCAATTCTCCAATAATATGCCAAGATAATAACTTGATAACAATGATATTTTTAAGCGTGGATGATTTAAAAGAAATTTGATTTGCAGCACTCTAAACACTCAGGAAATATCAAGCAAAAGACAAGCACTCAAATGAACTGAAAACACTTCAAAACACTCAATCAAACAACTGAATGCAAACAAAGCTAAATGACCAGTGCAAAAAGGAAGTTTGGGATCAGATCTAATGCAAATATCAGATCAGGTGAGGAGAGGAGGGATGACAAGGTTAAGTGGATGAAGATGGGGATGGGGGAACTCAGAGTGTCCACCACGACCAAGCTTAAGCTCATCAAGAATGGGACCCAATACAGATCACCACAAAATACCAAACACTTTCAACACACAAATAAAAAATAAATCTCTGACTAGATCTTGCAGCACAGAGGCGTTCCGCACACCAAATCAAAACTCAAATAAAAAAATGAAGGGATTCCCTTATACCAATTCTAACTGTAATTTGACCCTTGTGAATATTGGCTTTTAATGTAAATATTGTATACATGCGATGTATGTTTCCCTAGCATGGAGCTCAAGGCCAAAGACCCGCTAGTGTATGATCGGATTTTATTTAGAATGGACAAGTATTTGATATTTTGTTATCCATGTGCTATTAAGCCATGGAATATTGTAAATATTAATTTTGCAATAAAATACCCAAACTGGCTATGGAAGCAACGAATGAGAAGGGGGCATGTGTAATCCACTAGGGAGTGGTGAGGGGGTTGTGGGGGTGAACCATATGCTTCCAAATGTCATTGGGAGGACCCATTTGACTTTCCTTGCTGACATTTATTTATGTTGTAAGGAAGTTGTTGAAGAATTCAGTCCATGGCTTCAATGGAGCATGGGCAGCCCAGAAATTTATTTGCAGAGTATGGGCTTTGTTTTCTTGTACCACAAGTCACTCTACCTTATGGGAATGCTTTTTTCCTCATTCCCATTCCATTGTTGAAGAACCCAACATCAGTTTTCATCGATTACAAATTCCTAACAGTGAGAAAAACCAGAAATCACAACTTTGCAAGAACCCACGTTTTGAAGAGCCATAAAGTCCAAAAATTGGTATTTGAAAGTGAAATCCAATGGGGGATCCATAGATATGAACCTTGGGAAAAATTGAGAGTATTAGATACCCTGAAATCCATTGGAAGACCCAGTTTTTACATCCCAGAAATGAAGTGACGGGATTGAGTTATTGGATAACAGAACTGTGAGAAATCCAAGTGTAAATGACTGAGCAGAGGTTGGGTTTGCTTGATAAACCCAGTGAAGGATAGAATATCAAGGAATTACTAGCTGGACCTTTCTATGCCCACCCTGAAGAGCACTATAGGGAAGGGACGCCTGAGGGACTGTGCAGCAAAGAAGGGGACCTTCCTTGTGTTGGGTGTGGTAAGTATTGTGGGTTCCATAACTGTTGAGCTTAATTGAGATTCCTATAGCTCTGTGGATGAGCTCACTGGCTTAGAATTTCCCTCCTTTGTCATTTGTATGCTTGATAAACCGAACTGTGTGCTGGCTTAGCATAGCTGTTGAGTGAAACCATGGCTGTGAGTGAGCCCATCTAGCTCCTCCTTAGTGCATACACAACCCAGCTCGAGGGTGATCTCTCAGTTGAAATGATACAGGTTGGACAGAGATCTATGGTTGGGTGGAACGTTGCTCTCACATAGCCAGTTGTTTGGACAGCTTCATCTCAAAGATAAGTAGTCCCTTTGGTTTAAATTATGATCATTATGTGTTTTGTTCTAAATGTTAATTGTCCATGTTAATGAAATGAAATTATTATCTTAATGCAATTGATATGAAGTTTGTGCATAGCATGAGAATGAGATTGAATTCTCTGCATGTTGAACCATCATATGCCTATGATAGATATGCTGGTGCATTACTTATTGTGTGTGTGCAAATACGATTTAATTCCGTTGTGTTTATATTGAGTATGAGCTTGCACACATAAGTTTTAAATTGTTATGAATTTATGAGTAATGTTTGGGGCTGAGATTTGAAAATAAGCTCGGTATGTTTGGTCATGTTTCCTTCCTTGCTTCGAATTGAGTGAAGGGGATGTTACACTAATAGATCGACGCAGTCTGTGTTCATACACAGAGCGACCGTCGCAGGTCACCGGTGCGGGAATTGAGATGATTTCGCAGTACACTAGTGGATAGGTTGTGATGATAGGCCAAAAGACAAAGAACAGAGATCAAATCAACGCTCTGGTTCCACTGCCCAGGTGCGACAGGCGAGATCCAAGTTCAAAGATCAACAAATCTCCAAGAAATTAGCACTAAAATGGTTTAAAAAGTGTGAGTACAGACGCATAGGAGGACTATAGACTCTTCAAAGTGAAGATCTGATGGTGAAAAAGTAGACTTAGGAGGCAAAATAAGAGTGGACTCGAGGCCTAATCTCCCTAGCTTAACGTAAGTCTAGAACAAATAAGACAGAATATAGAATACTTTCCTAGATCTAATTAGAGATCAAGTAGATAGATGATTTACATTTTAGATCGCTGATCCTTTCTCCTTGATGTTTGCTCCAAGCTTGATGGTCTTCAGATCTCAGCTGCAAAACCTATCAAGACAACACAGAGACAAAACAAGTAGTAAAATGCACCTAAACAATAATAGATCTAAGTAAGCAGTTAAGTAGGAAAACTACGCAAAATATCATCAATGCAATGAGATTTGGTGGAAAGCATTTATATTACTATATAAAAAGGAAAGTACATAGGATGAATAGATTACAACCAATGACTTAACATAGCAATCCTTCTCCAACCAAGCCAATGCCAAAGCCTCCAAAGGGATGCTGGATTTCTCAAGGGATGAGTAGAGATCTCTCCTAAGCTAATTTCACCAACATGTAGATACCATAGACTTCCTCCCTTTGGAATGGGAGCGAGCTTCACTTATATAGGACTAAGAGGACATGATAGGTTGAGATATGGTAGGAGAGAGATAAGGGATCTCACCCAAGGGATAGGGAACCGAATTCCAGCTCCCCTAAAGGCTAGGGATAGGGATCCACATCACCTTGCTTCGAGAATGAGCTCGAAGGTGCTATTTTAATCAATTAACTGACATCATCGCAGGTTGCATGAGGACAACCTGCGACGTCGCATACTGCATTAGGACAACCTGCGACGGCTCTCAAAACCTAGTAAGGAAAGGTTTGTATCTCTTCCTGGTTGATGACTTAGTCAAGGAAACTTTAGGGATGTTTACACTAAGTCTCGTGATGGCAAGATTTAGGTGTAACACCAAACATCAAGTCATTGTGATTGCAAAACAATTTCATCCTTATGCTCCAGAAAGCATAATTCATCCCATCAAACAATGGTAATCCAATCTTGGAATATTCTCTATATGTCTCCATGATTCTTACTGGGATCTACCTTCCAGTGGTTAGGCTATTTTTTACCATTTTTAACCTTAATCACATCATGCAACATTAACCATTAACAATTTCATTCATCATCATATAAAACCATCACATAAAATCATACACAATGCACAAGATATTTTACGTGGAAACCCAAACAAGAGAAAACCACATAATTATTTTCTTATATAATAACAAGACTACATTCATAGGAAGAACCAACTTCTTGTTTATGAGAACCAACTCAAAGGAGGATACAAACCCCTAGCTTACCAGCTCCAATTGGAAGGAAGCACCCAGTCCCTAGTTATCTAGCACCCGCAAGAAGGGGGCTACAACCCCCTGATCCATAGGATCCAACCTGTAGAGAGGAATCCAATCTTCAATGAGATCCAAATCACCCTAGAACCACCCTACCACCATGGTTCTCCAACACCAACTCAAAGGAAGCTCCAACTCCCTAATATCATAGGAACCAACCTACCATAGAACCACCCTGCCACCTTGATATGTATAAGAGTATCAACATGTCATTGTCTCTGTCTTCACACTATCAATGCCATCGTCTTCACATTATCATTGTCTTCACACTGTCACTGTGACTATCTTTGTCTCTATCACTGTCACTGTCACTACCACTTTCACTTTCATTGCCATTGTCACTATATTCGCACTGTCACTGCCACTATCTTCACAATATGCCTATGATCTAATTCGTAATCTTCCTTTGATCTGCTTCATAATCTACCTTTGATCTACTTCATCATCTAATTCATACTATATAGAAACCCTTACTTCCATAGGGCATATATTCAAAATTATAGAAAATCAATATTTGAAACTTGTACCCTAGGTAATTTAATATATCGACTTCATCTCCCTAAGGTTCACTATGTTAAACATCCTAAAACAAAGTTTATATAGAAAATACCAAAGTCACATGTTTAAAGTTGATTTCAGGATAATCCAGAAACCCCAAATTTGTGAGGTCATATCTATGAAAATATAGTAGACCAACATTTGAAACTCATACCGCAAGTTCTTCAATCTCTCTAATTCATCTCCTTCAAGGAGCACTATCTAAAGCTTTCTAGAACAAAAGATATAGCCAAAATTCCAAACTGACTTGTTTAAAGCTGATTTCAAGATCATTCAGAAACCCTAACTTCCTAAGGTCATACCTATGAAAATATAGCATATCAGCATCTAAAACTCGTACCACAAGTTCTTCAAGCTCTCTACTTCATATTCTCCAAGGGGGGTTATATAAATATTTCTAGAACAAAAGATATAGTAAAAATTCTAATATGACTTGTTTGAAGATGATTTAGAAACCCTAACTCCTCGAGGTCTATGTCCCAAAATATAGAAAACCATCATCTGAAATTTTTACCAAAGGTACTCACACATCTTACCTCTATCCCATAAAATATTTATGGCCTAAACCATCCTAGAACAAAAGTTAGAGCGAAAATTCTTATATGATCTGAAATAGATTTCACAACAAAAACCCTAGAACAAATCATCAAAAGATTTCATCTTCCATTGGAATGTTACCCTTCTTCACTTCATCTTCCCTTGGAAATCCAGTCCTCTAGGATGAAATTCGCTCATCTTCCTTGAGGATGGATGGCCTATAACTTAACCTTAATTCTTTCCTTCAACAATTTCAAGGTATTATTCAATGGTTCAATGGGATTTGAATTGGATTCTTGACCACTTCATGGATTCATCAAGGGGCTTTGACTTGTCTTATTGACCACTTCATGTCTTCCATGATTTTAGATACTTCCTCAATGGTTCAATGGGATTTAACTTGTCTTCTTGACCATTTAATGTCTTCATCAATACATTCCAAGTGGACATATCTTTATTGCTTCACGGGCTTATTCAATTTGCTTTAGATCCTTACTTTAGGGTTTCATGTCGTCATCAAGGGGATTTGGGGCTTCTTCAAGTTTTGTTTCATTACGATCATGTGGACACTTTAGATATTTAGTTTAGGGTTCAATGTATTCATCAAGGGGATTTGGGGATTCTTCAAGTTTCACTTCATTATGGTCAAGTGTACACATCATCATCACTTTAGGGCTAATTCTCATCATCATGGTCTTGTGGACACATCAACTTTGCTTTGGGGGCATCTTCAATAGCTTTAGGGGCTTGCTCCATTTGTGTACCACTCAAAGTGTCGTGTGGACACATCATCATTGCTTTGGGGGCATCTTAAATAGCTTTAGGGGATTTCTCCATTTGTGTACAACTCAAAGTGGGAATGTGGGAACAACTATGTGTTATCTCATCCCGTGAGGGTCATCCTTAACAATTATGTCATAAGGGGACCACTTTGGATTTATATACACTTATGTCAAGGCACCTTCAAATCTCTTCAAGGATTTAATCAATTTTTCTTTATCACTACCATATCATTGTCATCATTGCCTCGTCATGATCACCATTTCCACATCATCATCATCATTATCAATGACAACATCACTCAATAATATTGTAAGCTCATGACACAGATTTCCTGATCCAGTTGACATCAATGACAATTTTACTCAACAATTATCACACATCATTTTTAATTTCTTCTCGTTGATGCTTTACAATGTTTCTCCAACATTTATTTTCACTTAATTTTTTAATCTAATTTATCTTAGACTATATTATTCTATTATATGATATTATTTTCCTTATTATCATATTTATCATTTTTTATTCTTTCTTATTGATACTTTATATTTCTTAATGCTTTTCTAATATTTATTATCATTTGTCAAGTTTCATTAGTTTGATCGGTTTCTGAAGGTTCCATTTTTCCATGGTAGTGGGAAGAGACACTTAAATCAAACCATGTTAAGGGTTGGTGTGGCCCAGGTCGAGTACAATCCCCATGTGATTTTGACGACTTAGATGCCCCTAGATCGCTATTTCTTAGATCACAAACTAATCCCGCAAGTCACTGTCACAGACATACTAACAAACAAAAAAACATTTATTATCATTTAATTCTCCTTTTATGTAATCTATCGTGTTTACAACAACTACTACTTCTTATCTTCATATATATATAACATATTTTTAATCATATTTATATAATTATAATTACATCTATATTGTATATAATATCATTTCTACTACACCATTCTTATTACATTATATACATAAAATCAATATCATTATTTATTATCATTATGCATTTACATAATGATGACATTATATATTATTATTATATTTATACTATTTACTCTATTATCACCATTATCATTTTAAAAAAAAATTCAACATTTATTCTTACTTAATTCTCCTTACCTTTAATTTATATTGTTTATTATTATATATATACTACTCTATCTATTATTGTAAATATTATTTATAATTTCTTTATTATATCTGTCAAATTATACTTGTCAAAGGCATAGTATATAGCAATCGATTTGGATTCAAATATATTTGACTTTTAATTAACTTCCAAATTTTCATTCTAAATTTTTATATAGTTACCTATTGTTTTATAAATTTTAATTATTAAATTAATTTTAAAATAAATAAAAATTTATATTTTAAATTTTATAAACTTTATAAATTATATAATTCTTATTTTTTTATTAGCTATTTTTATTTTTGATTGGTTACTAAATTTGATTTGACAATTAAGCCCGTTTGAAATGTGACTTTTCTAAAATTAAAAATAAAAATAAAATATTAAAATTTATAAACAATTTAAATAAGACATCTATATAGTTTTTGGCGTATGTAATAATTACTCAAGACCCTCGGTCTACAAAGATGGCAGCTGGACTCTCGGATGACGTTTGCAACCCTCGGCTTCACAGTAACCAAGGTAAAACTGAACCAAATTACCCATATTTACATCTCTTCAAGCCCGAGTTCAAGTGTCGATTCATACATCAATTAATTAAGGGAAAGTACGAGTAACAATAGTATAGTCCACGATGTGGACAAGTGGTGTAGAAATCAACCGCAATTGCAGCATGGCCTCCAGATGGCGATAGTGCCACAAGCGAACTTAATGTGGGAGTATTAGTGATATAACTTTTTCAAATTAATACATTAATTTATTGTTTTGTTATTTCTAAACGTTGTATTTATTTTCTTTTTTATGTTAGTTTTAAACCTTTTATTCATTAATATGGGTTAATAACTCTTTTAAACATTAAAAACACATGGATTTCATAAATCAAATTAATTTTATTGTTTTGTTATTTTTAAACTTCGTATTTATTTTCATTTTTATATTAATTTTAAATTTCGCTAACAACTATTTTAAAAATTAAAAGCAAACATATTTCATAAATCAATTTAATTTTATTAGTTGTTTATGTTTTGTTATTTTTTAATTAAATATTGTATTTAATACTATGAATTTATAATGTCTTTTAAAGATTATTAATACATAGATTCTATATTTTAATTTCAATTATTATTAGTGGTGTCTTTTTTTCAATTAAATCCATTATTTTATGTGAATAATTATTAGTTATTTCAAAAATTATAAGATTGTTTTTTATATATTTTTATTCCAGCTGATTTTTTGAAACAATATTTTTACAATGTTTTTTAATGTTTTACATAATTTTCATATTAAATATAATATTTTGAAAAATGTAAATAAATTTAACAATTTTTAAAATGCAATATTTTGATTTTATGATTGAATTGTATTAATTAAATTTAATTAAGAACTTTTCAGTCCCTAATCCTTAACCTTTAATCCACTAACCCAATAAGGTCCAACATCTAATCTCTAATTGTTAATCCATTAATAAGTGTAGAAATTTTAATCTCTAATTGTTAATCCATTAATAAGTGTAGAAATTTTAATCTCTAATTGTTAATCCATTAATAAGTGTAGAAATTTTAGTCATAAAGGTTAGTGATGAAAATGCTAATAAACATAATAAGAATTCTCAACCTTTAATTTATTAAACTTCTAATTCATTAACTTTGATCAATTAACTCACCGATAATTTTTTTTTAGTATTTTAACTTTTCAATCCCTAATCCTTAACCTTTAATCCACTAACCCAATAAGGCCCAACACCTAATCTCTAATTTCTAATCCATTATCTCAGGAGCCTCTAACCTTTAACTCACTAACCCTCTAATTCATTCATTATATTTAACCACTAAGCCATTAAATCCCTAACACATTAACCCTCTAAATTTAAGTTAAACATGAACGACTAACCCAACTCATTACTATGAAGGTCCTAATACCTAACCCATTATCTCTCAAATCATTAGTCCAACCTAACCCCAACCACTCCATATTATAATTATTGCTACAATACAAACCTTCCTAACCTCCTAACCTGCCAAAACTATAGTGAGCTAGGAAAGCTTCTCTTCAAGCTTTTTTGAGCATAGGAAGAAAATTTTAAGGCAAACCAAATAATTCCCTTCTTTTCTCTTAAGGTCCGATAGACTATAGTAGCTTTCAACGAACATTAACCATCATCATCATCAACAACTACTTACCATTAACCCCACTAACGGACACATCCCCTCGTGATTAATCCACGAACTCACAAACCCTTTAATCATTGACCAACCAATACACTAATGTGCCTTAACCACTAGTCCATTAATGCTTTTACTTTTCGACTATATACAATTATTAATTAAATTATTTATAAACTATTTTCAAAAGGCAAGTATAAGTAACTTTGTTGCTATTTACTATTTATTGCATGGAAAGCTAATATATTAAAACATTTTTAAACTATTATTTTTAAACAATTTTCATCTTAATTTTTACTTTTGGACTATATACAATTATTAATTAAATTACTTATAAACTATTTTCAAAAGGCAATTATAAGCAGCTTTACTACTATTTTTACTTATTAATTTTCTAAATGTTTCTCAAATTTTCATTCTTATTTAATTCTCCTTTTACATAATTTATTTTATGTAATTTATTTTACTGGTTTACAACCACCATTACTCACTATCATTATAAACATGACATTTTAAAATCATATTTATGCATTTATAATTACATCTATATTGTGTAACACTGCCTTTTTTTATTTTATCTTAATATCACTTTTACTATACTATTGGTATTACAGTATTTGCATGGCATTAATATCTCTATTACTATTATTGTTATGCGTTGATATAGTAATAATATGCATTATTTAAATCTCTATATTTTATGGGCTATTTGTCTTATATATGTTAAGATATCTCGTTATATTATACAATAATATGCATTATTTAAAACTCTATATATTATGGGCTATTTGTCTTATATATGCTAAGCTATCTCGTTATATTATACATTGTATTTGTCTTGTATTGTACCCATCTTTCATTCGTATTATTATATTTTTTCAGTGAAAAAAACCTATATTATTTCTATTTATAGTGAAAAAATAGTACATATAATCAGATAACAATAGATAGTAAATTTATCAAAACCGAACATAACCTGTATGACAGTTCCATCGGAGCAAAACCTAGTGACATGATCCTAAAATAGTTACAAGAATTCAAGCTACAAAATATAAGCTTCAAGTAGGAGACTGAAAATAAGTAAAAATCCAATCAGATATCAAAGATTGGAATGGAGCCCGAGTCCAAAGTGTCTGACTCGAAAAATTCCTTCCAATATATGACTTCAACATCTCCCTCATAAGCTGCTTTGGATAGTAGATTTTCCCTGTGGTTGAACTGTCGATAAATATGCAAGGGTAATGTGATCAAATTTCCTTATTAATGCTTTTATCCTCGTGCACCAGTGAATGAGAGGTAGATTTTCCAACTTGAATTCTCCCCGAGCCCACTTGATAGTGACTCTGGAGTCTCCGAAAATTGCCACATTTGATAATCCGAAGCAGGAAGCAACCATCAGGATACACCAGAGCCCAAGTAACTATGCTTTCATATTGTTACCACGACCACAATTCAACTTTAGAGAAAATAAATGATCAGGATTGATGTGAATAATTCCCCCCGTAGCACATAAAGCCCCAGACGCGGCCCCGTCAAAGAAGATCACGACCATTTGTTGTGGTGGACTGAAAGGTGTTATAATCCTTGATCTCTTCTTATCTTTCTCTGCACACTGTTCATTAATCTTGTTGATAATGATTTTGAAAGTCCGGTTAGTACAAGGACTACAGCCCTAAAAAATCACCTGATTGCGAGTCTTCCAGACGACCCAAGCTGTAACCATTGGTAAGAAGTGTAATGAATCCGTATTCTTGTGCCAATTAAGAGAATTACGGGCGAAAGTATCCTCACCCCACCAAGTAGTAGGAACCCTGAAATGATTGCACAGTAAGTGCCGGAGATCTTTAGTGAAAAAATGGTAAACAAAAATGTGGTCAACAGTCTCTGCTCCACGCATGCAGAGTTGGCAAATATTTGGACCCTCCCATCCACGACTGATCAGGATGTCCCAAGTTAATAGTTCTCCTCGTAGTGCCCTCCACATATGAAATTTGATTTTTGTGGGAATTTTCCAATTCCAAAGAATTGTATACCACCACTCACCCGGATATAAGCAATAAGAGCTAATGATCTCATGATAGGCTAACCGGGCCGTGACAGTGCCCAATGCACAGTTTTTTTGCCATATAACCTTATCACTTTCAGATGTGAGTCTGCAGCCCGAGTCGTTCAATAGCTTTGTATAATGAGTCCAAACATTTGCATTGTTACCATCAAATCCCAGCGTAGACACAGTTACCCAATAACCATGATTCTGACTGTAATCAGTATTCCTGATATGGTTGAGTGAAATGTAACTAGCTCGGTGGAGGGAGCACATGATCCCATCCGGCAGCCTATAATCGACACCCAATCCAAGGATTGGATAAATTCCAACCAAAATGTCAAGACCCATACCTGCTTTCCAAGCCAAATCCGTGGCCATCCAATTATAGATTTTAAGAAACCCGGTCCAAATAATAGAAGCATTATGTGAGTGTTTCAGAGGGTGACGCATCCACTTAATAACATCATGTTTTAAATACTTGATCTTAATCACCCTGGAACACAAAGTATTACCAAATAGAGCCCTCCACATGCTTTTCATTCTCAGTGCCATGCTAAACATGGTGAGATTGCAAATTCCCCAACCACCAGAGCAAGTCGGACGAGCTATAGAATCCCATTTGGATAGAACTATCCCTCGACGAGAGACTCCACCAGACCATAAGAAATTGAAAGTCAGTCTTCTCAATTCATTAAGAATAGAAACATGAATAGGATGAAGTGATAGCCAGTAGATCGGTATGCCTGTGAGTACCGCCTTAATCAGTACCAGTCGTCCCCCAATGGACAACAACCGAAAAGTCCAGTGTGCAATCCGCTTCTCGAATTTCGTAACAAGCCACAACCAGTCGCAACACCTGTAACCATTGGGCTTTAAAAAATAACCCAGATACATGAAGCCATCCTCCAGCTGTTGGAACTTATAGGAAAGTAAGGCTTTTAAGGTAGCAATCTGCATTTCAGTAAGTCTAAAATGATAAACACATGACTTATTCAGAATGACTTTCATACCTGATGCTTCTAAGAAAGAAGTAAACATAACATTGTAGTTCTGCCATTCAAGAAACGTATCCATCCCCCCAATAAGGACATCATCAACGAAGAGTACATGGGTGAAAACCAACTCCCGAGAGATTTTAATACCTGATATTCTCCCATCCATTCTAGAAGCATTGATCGATCTGCTCAAACCCTCAGTAATTAATAAGAATAGTAGGGGTGATAGGGGGCATCCCTGTCGTATCCTTCGACTCATGCTAAAAAAACTAGTAGGTGCACCATTGATGAGTACAGAAATACAGGCAGTTGTAACACATGCCATAATCCAGCGTATGACTAATGGAGGAATGCCAATCTGAATAAGAACCAATTGCAGAAAAGACCAGTCAACTCGGTCATATGCCTTTTCGAGGTCCACTTTAAGGAACATGGCATTCAATTTCTTCAATTTCACTATATGTATAACCTCCTGCGTGATCCCAATGGCATCAAGGATCTGTCGGTCTTTGAGGAAGCCGAATTGTTCTGCAGAGATATAAGTCGACAATAAGGGTTTAAGTCGAATGGAGATTATTTTAGTGATGATTTTATACTCCATATTGCAAAGTGCAATAGGGTGGAAATCTCCAAAACTCTCAGGCTTTCCTTTGTTTGGAATGAGAGTAAGAAAAGTAGCATTTGGACCACCAGGAATATAACCTTCAGTACGGGAGAATTCCACCATGTCCAGGATCTCAGGTCCCATAATGTCAAAAAAGTGAAGGAAAAGCTCAACAGTCTAGCCATCCGCGCCTGGGCTTTTGTCCTTGGAAAATTTTTTAAGGGCAAGTTCAACTTCAGCAAGGTTAACCGCTTTCCCAAGCTGCTCAGCATCCGACTGCGAGACAAAAGAAGGATAAAGCCTGGCAATACGTAACTGTTGGAGTAAGTCATTTTGTTCTGTATCATTATATAAATTGCCAAAATGTTCCATAACAATAGCTTATAAAGCATCATGTCCTGTAATATGAGTGCGAAAACCATCCGTCAGTTCCCAGACCGCATTCGTATTTCTTCTATGTGAAGCATAGGAATGGAGAAATTTGGTATTTCCATCCCTATGGCTAACCCAGATGGCACGGATTTTTAACCTCCATTCTTTGGTCTCCTGAAGCAATAGTTCCTCTTTCTTTTTCTCAAAAATCCTGATGAGATCAAAATCATCATCCAATAAACCCACTTCAATGTTTCGCTTATGTAATTCCCTAAGCTGAGATTCCAATGTAATGCGTTCCAAGCCGTCATCCATATTTTTTTGATGGACGCATTGAGAGCAAATACCCTTAAGTCGATGGAGTTTTTGCACAATGTTGTCAACAAGATTCAATCCCTCCTCATTACAGTAGCTAATCCAGAAATCCTTAATGGTTCTGCAAAAATCCTCATTGCTCAACCAAGAACAATTGAACTTGAATGGATAATGGTGTTTTGAATGACCCAAATCAAACTGAAAAAAGACCTGCCAGTGGTTAGAGAATTTGTGTTCTCCTACCCAAGACCTATGCCTCTCCAAGTCGTTGATCAATCCAGACTTAATAAAAAATTTATCCATCCTTTTGTGGAT
This sequence comes from Larix kaempferi, assembly GCA_027924585.1. Lineage (NCBI taxonomy): Eukaryota > Viridiplantae > Streptophyta > Pinopsida > Pinales > Pinaceae > Larix > Larix kaempferi. Next base: position 222,520 of record BSBM01000887.1, read on the forward strand.
ACCTGCCACCCCTGCTCGACCATTAGTCCACGTAGGACCAGGCACACAGGGCATCACATCAACACGATCATAGGAGGTCAACATCTCATTAAAATAATCAGCCATATCGTCTATATAGGCATGGGTATCCCAGATGTCACCCGCATGTTGGGTGAAGTGGAGATCAACTGCAATCAAAATATTGGAGATATTAAGAATACCCGAGGTCCTCAATGTATCCCAGAAACCCCCACGATCTTTATAGGGCTCGTAGATGTTCAAAACAGTGAAAGGAAAATTTAAACACAAGCATTTTCCTTTCAAAAACAGTCCCCACTGAGTTTTTTATGTATGAAAACTAAAGAAGACTTGGTTCCATCCTGCAAGCAGTCCCCCCGAATGTCCCAAAGCGTCTATGGCCGAGAATTCCCAGCCTGGGAGAATCGAGGAGATTTTACGCACTGCAACCAAATCAGAGCACATCGTTTCTTGAAACAATATAATATGAGGCCTAGTAGAATGTAGAAGGTGGGATAAATCCCTATCCCTAGAAGCCTTTCCCAATCCCCAGACGTTAAGGGTCAAAATTATCATTAAGGAGCCACCAGTGGAGGCATGAAATCTCTAAGTGCCTTAGAACAGTGAGAAGAAGAGGTTAAGTCGCTTGAATCTTCAGTGGGTGCCAGTCTAGAGGAGAGTGGGGTATATTGCTCAGAAGGACCTGATTCCCCCCTGGCTAGACCCTTCCATCTGGTTTTCCGGATGGTGACATTCATGAATTTGTCCGGAGTTATTGGTTTTAACTCGTATTATTATTATTATACACTTTGTGACCAAACACATTTACATAATCTTCGACCACCTTTCTTTTAGCCTATCTTTTTCATATTATCTACCATACTCTTATATGTGATTAATGAAAATTTCCCATGCCGTGAATCCAACAATCATTCAATTTATGTTAACATAATTCTTTTCGAGCTCATGACTCTAATTGATTCCTGAAATTACCAAAAGTGGTATAATAATTTATTTCATGTGTCATGTATAAACACTATCACTGAATACCCAATCTTCTTATTCATTTAATAGTATACATTCATTTTTCAATAAACATTACTTTATCTTTTCAAACAACAAATATTATATAAGAGAGTCGGAAAAACATTGTAACTCTATTGACTTGGTGGTCAGCACATCCTTTGGGAATTGTGACATAATTTAACAATCTCCGGTGGATCCTTAACTCTAGCAGTTGTGTCAGAAACTAACAATTGGTATTAGAGCCAAAAAGTCATGGGTTTGAGTCTGCTCAGTTGGTGTTGAGGGGGAGATTGTTGACTTGGTGTCAGCACCTCCTTCGGGACTCATGACATGGTTTAACAACCTCCTATGAGTCCTTAACTATGGAAGTTGTATCGAAATCTAGTGGGGTGTCGAGGGGGAGATTGATGACTTGGTTGTCAACACCTCCTTCATGACTCGCGACGTACTTTAACAGCCTCCCATGGATCCTTAACTTTGGTGGTTGTATTGGAAACTAATAGGTCGGCCTTTTGGTTTAACGACAAACATGGGCCAACAAACCCAACCAACCTTAGTTGATAGTATATCAACAAAAATATTAAGGAATGATAATTAGAAAGCAACTCAATGTTGAGAATGGAACAATTCACATATTTTACAATAATTAGAAAGCGACTCAATCTTGAGAATGGAACGATTGACATATTTTACATTTATAGCCATCAATGATCTTGTATTTTGAGACATCATGGTGGCGAATTGACTTCCTATCCACAATTGATGATCCATTCTTGGTCAGTGGTACTTTCCTTTGGTTTCAGTATGTTTCTAATACTAACTTCTAAGAAAATTAAATAGCATCTCTTACGCAATCAACTATAGTTACACAGTATAACTTTTCTTTGGGTAAGAATGAGCAAGTAGCTTCATTCATCATAGGCATCCTACTAATATGACCAACAACATCATCCACGAAGAAAAAAGGCAACATAAGCCATGTCTACAACCCTCCTTCACTACTATTCAAACTCTAAAATATCTCTCAAGTGATGCACAAGAATAACCTTGAAATAAAATTTACTATACATTGCACAACCACTTAACTAGGAAAATAATAAATTTTGAATCACCTTTATGAGTAGTGCTTCTTCCTACCAAGTGTTATGAGATTGAATACAATATGAAAGAGTAGCAATCTTTTGGAGTCAAGAATGCACGAAATAAAACTACAGTAATCCCATCTACTAATGTGTTCTTATAGTGGTAGTAATCATAAAATCATAGAGTCGAAAATACCAAGCATACATAAACCCTACTATAAATAGAAACATAATAAAATAGTTGTGAACCCCTAAAAATCAGAACAACTAAAATTGAAACCTAGCCAATGAACCCAACATGCACCATGTGTCTAATGGGTAGGCCAATGAACCCAACATGCACCATGTGTCGAGTGGGATATCCATTCCCTAGTTGTGAAAAGCTAAAGGCGATCCTGAAAGGAGTTGGAAGAGATAGTGATGGTAGCAATCGACTAATTACACAACCCTCTTGAGGTTTCACACAATCATAATGGAAACTAACTCTACATGGTTTATATGCCCATCTTCATAATGAAATTTACAACAAAATTAACAATTCATTAAGAGCATATGATGCAGACTGACATGACATCGAATCATTGTCTAGAGCCAAGAATGATAGACTAATGTGAGCATGGGTCATTGATCGCCTTCTTTTTCCATGGTTAACAAAAACCTATGGTATTGCAAAATTGTATTAGTATATTAACGTATGCCCATTTTAATTCAAATTTATGGAATAAGTAAAAGTTTCATTGTAAATAGTGTATCCATAGCCAAAGTATTCTATGATGAATTCCATAGTGACAAAGCTCATTTCACCCCTTCCATTGCAATCATTCTCATTAATACTACCAGCACAAAAGACAAACATTAATTGAACACTAATGACCATCACTGAAAACAAAAATATTAGAAACAAAATGACAATCACTGAAACAAAACCCCCAACATAACATTTACCAATGATGCCAAGAATAATACAAAGTGCAAATCGATAGTCATGCCAATTTGAGATTTGTGTTGTGTGGGATACATATTCCCCAATTATGTAAAGATGAGGGAAATATTGAAAGGACTTGGAAGAGATGGTGATGGAAGCAATGGAATAATTCCATAGTCCTCTTTGGGTTTCACACAATCATAACATAAACAAACCCTGTGTGGTGTATATGCCCACCTACACAATGAAATCAATGACAAAATTAGCAACGTATTAAGAGCATATGATGTAGACTTCCATGACCTCAAATCACCACCTAGAGCCAAGAACAACATACTGGTGTGAGCATGGGTCGCAGGTATGATATAACATGGGTTAGTGCATTGTCTTCTTTTTCCACTGTTAGCAGTTAACACTTAACACTCCCCACACTAATAATTGTTAACCATTAGGCACCTATAATAAGGTGTATGAACCTATGGCAGATTGGTAAACTTTTTGGAAATTAACTTTTTAAAGGACAAAGGATCTCACTCATCATAGAACATCTTGTCTATATACACTTATACACTTGTCAAGTGTTTCCTTAAATTTAGGAAGATGACTCTTTCCTCCTCTACCTCCAAATAAATTATAAGATATAAACACATATCCACATAAATATTGGTTTTATTTTATAACTCTAACAAAGGTGGATGAATATAGGCTTTTCCTCTCCGAAGCTTTCCTCGACCTATCATTGCTTATAATATGACTAGAGGGCACTTTTACAACACCGAGCTTTTCTTTTTTCAACCATAATGGGTAAATATGGGTTTTTCAATCGAGGATTATATTTTCAATTCAAGTTAAAATAATTTCATGTGGGCTCTCCTCGATAATTAATTCCATTGTTTTCAATTATTCCAAAACTAGAATATCAAATTATTATTTTTAAAGTTGAAAACGTTATACTCTTATTTACATATTTAATTATCTCAAATCAACTAAACCTTCACTTAAAACTAAAAAAATATCACTTTTATTTAGATATTTTTAATTCATATTATTATTATCTATAAAATGAAATAGAAAATTATTCATATAATAATAACAATAATTTAATTTTAAGGTTACGGGGAAGCCAAATATCTAAGGTATATGAGACTCTCTTGTTTGTGGGACAAGAAACTCCCTTCATAAAGTGATTTTACTATTAAATTTTATGGAGGTGTACATACCCTACACCCTTTTGGATTTGAACATGTGACCTCCTAAAAAAAAGCATTTCCTAAAGATATACAATTTAAAATATGCATATCTATATCTTAAATTTATATCAAAATTATTCGGTTAAATAAAATCTAAAAAAAACATAATACAAATTTATTAGTTTTAAAAACATTTAAGATTAAAAATTTAGTTACAAATTTAAACAAAATATTTAATTTTCTAAAATATACAAAGTCAATGAGAAAAAAAATTAAAAAAAATTAGTTGGAATATTTTTTTCCTTTTGTTGAATTCTTGTACAAATTATGCTTCCTATATTTTTCTATAAAAATTTACAACAATAAGGTACACCCTTAATTTTAAGCCGTTAGGGAACGGAATTTTCAATATTTAAAGCTTTAACTTCTCCATCTATAACATTTTTCAAACCATATATATTAATATAATATTAGATAAAAATGATCTTATCATTAAAAAAACCATAAAATTAATTATATATATATATAAGCTGGTATATAAGAAGAAAATAATTAAAGCACTACACTTACCAGAAGAAAATAATGGATAGGTTGTTGTCTAACTCTTAAAATTTCGAGATTGGGAAAAATACATTTTTCTTTGTAAAATCACTATTAGTATGTTGATTATGTTTGTACTTTTATTAATCAGACACGTTTATCATGTAGTGGAGAGGCCTTTGGACTTACAAGATTCCCATACCTCTAATAATCATGGTGTGCAAGGACATTGCCACTCTAACTTCTAGTACCATAAGCATGGAGCTCTTATGTAAAGAGACTTCATTTCACGGGCATGAGGAGTCCATCCTAAAATCGAAGTCTCACCTCTTCTCTCAGTCGTGTGGTACTACCCAAACTCCACTCCCAGGAACGAGTTCTTTTGTGAAGCTAATTAGACTACACCTACAACTTATTCTTATGTGTAGTTCTTATCTAACCTGATGATTTAACAAATTTGCGCCATTAAAAAGAATACATACCCAAATGACACACAAGTTGGCAATGATGACACCTTAATCGGGTGTGCCCAAGAGTTATATTATGATACGACAATATGTTTCAATAGCATTCGGTTACAACAATTCCGAGGGTGCACAAACCGCAACCTCTCTAGGAGTGCGCCCAAATGGCTGCAGCTCTGTTACAAAGAAACCCCAAGATAAAATTTCTCGGCAAACTTCTCCTCCTATCACATTCGCAGGTCCACCTCTTGTGACACCTATCTAACTCTGCACTTAGGGTGTCATCTCCTCGTAAGTCATGCCTTGTTTTTGTCTCATTATAGTTGCTTCCCTTTGCACTTGTTTTGTTAGATATGCATGTGTATTTCTTCTTGATTGCTTTATTTCCATGCCATGCTTGGATTATATATACACAGTCATGTGGTTCCTAAGGGATGCCTCCCTACCAATGCCCCTTCACACACAACCTTTCACTCTGATCAGGTGGACTCACATTTTGGTAGCTTCTACCACCAGGTAAGTCTATGAGCCCCTTACCATGCCTCGTGTCTATCCTTTCCTTCATTTTCAATATGATCACTCCCATAGGATACAGGATCCGAACCAAGCGTACTTTCCTTGGCCAAGCACGCCACTTGTTTTTTTTTAACAGAAACAGGGGAAAGATTTATATAGATAAAGGCTGTGCACAACCATTCATTACAAAAAAAAAAGCCAGCACTCTGCATCTGAGAAAGGAAAATCACAGAGACTTATAGAGTTTTTATCATGGAGTTCTATGCTTCCTGACTTCCTATAAATTCTGTTCTTACTGTTGGGATAAACCCTTACCAATTGTTTGCATAATATTAGACAAAAAAACATTCAGAGTATGAGAAACTAAGAGAACCTGCAGATTGGAGGATAATCCAAAAGGAAGAAGAGACTATCATTAACTGAAATTCTGCTGCTGAACTGAGGCCACATCCATCATCTCCTGATTTACAGTTGGGGCTTCCTGCAAAATGCTGCAATGAGTTTTGCAGGAAAAAACTGAGGTGTCTGCTTTGATACTATCCACTTTTCCCATCATCTCAATGATATTTCGGTCCATGTCTTCCATGCGTGACTCTAGGCAAGAGAGCCGGAAGTGAATGTACCTGTCTTCCATGGCCAATTCCTCAATTTGTTTCGCAGTGGTGCAGACAGCTGAATACGTCCTGGATAGGTAGGTTTTAATTTCCGAAGAGAGATGGCTTAACGTGGCTATGGCCTGTTTGACCCCTTCCATGCTGCGAGCTGACGAGGGAGAGTCGACTTCAAACAGTGCGACAGGTTCCTAGGTGATACGAAGACGTTGCAGAGCCGGAGCGAGGGCAGGGTGGGTAAGACTCTCCATTTTGTGAGCTATGAAGGCGACGGACGCTTGGGGCCTTAAATGCCCAAGCGTGAGACCTGAATGGGCCATGTGGAGGGCGCGTGGGTGGAAGCGTGGCTTCTAATCCAAGGCATGCCCAGAACAAATTTTGAAATGGTGGAGAGGGCCACCTTGTATATAGTTTCTCCAAGTATGAAAACCCATAAGAAAATAGTTCATTAAGGTATAAAACTATGTTTTAAAACATTGTTGAGTGAGGCTTGCCCCTTTTTCATAGTAACACCAACATTTGCTAGTTTATCCGCGATGGAATTGAGGTCTCTTAGCACATGGAAAAAGAGAGTATCCTTTGGGAGTTCGAGACTCTTGATTCTTTTCTGAAATCTCTGACTTTTAGCACTTTTGTGAGGATTACCATTGCGCATAGCTTGGATTACATGCCTGGAGTCCCCGAATACCTGCAAATGTTCCATGTTGAAGGTGACTGCAATTTCAAGAGCGTGATACAAGGCCAACCATTCGGCTTGATTATTGGTGCTGATACCAAGTCCCCAAGAGAAGTCTGCTACTTTATTTCCTCCGGGATAAAAAATTATCCCCCCCGCGCCTGCCACCCCCCCCAAGCACGCCATTTGTTGCACTAAAGTCAGGTGGGATTCTATCAACTAAGTGAAATTATTATCGTGCATGCCCTTCCTTGGTACAGGTGCCTAGCTCCTTTCCAAGGCGAGTGTACTTCATCATTTGTCAGGTGTTACTCTGCCAATCAATTGGTCCAATGGTTTTCCAACCTTCCCCTTTCGAGAGAATTCCATCGATGCATCCATGGTGCTGGTGTCTATGCCATAGCTTTGCACCGTCATATGCTTCTTTGAGTAATATTTCCCATGCACACCATCACTATCGACTCTCCATGCAATCTCCCGATGGGATTATAATAAATCATGAGGATCACTTGAGGTTTCACTTTTACAAGAGTGTGATATACTCCTCAACTAAGAATAGTTGTCGTCCTCAGAAACATCTACCACTATAATTTCTTAGTGAACTCCCTGTCACTTTGATTCTTAAACCAACTTTGCCATAGTTCTGTACTTGTCCTCTCATTCTTCAAACTAGTTGGGTGTTCAATTCATCATGCTACATTCCTAAGCTGACATATTCCCATCCAGCTTGCATCAAGTCCCTTTTCACTCTATTTAACTTTCATGAACACTTACGATGAGGTCACTACCTTTTTCACTATATGTCAAACTATCACCATAGTTTAACACTTCCTCAAGATACAAATTCACAGTCCCTCACTACGTCTGTAAGTCTTCGAAGTGCCTTCCTTTCTGAGGAACCCGAGGCCCCTACTACTTATGAAAAAGGTAGCGACCCACCTTGCGGTATCCTTTAGTGATGGTGGGTGGGAAATTGGAACCCACGACCACCACCCTCATCGATACTATCTTTTGGATTCCTCGAAAAGTCCATGTTATGCCTCCTACTTAAGTACATCAAGAGAGGCACATTTGAGTCTATTTTCCAATCTCCCTCTTTCGATAGCCTCAGAGATTCAAGGTCACTCAACCAACTCTGCTAAAGCGCACTGAAGTTGGGTTCGTCTACTTCCTTCCAAGGATGTTGTGCTTCATCTTCCCTGACTTGACCTTCCATCTTATTTTTCCCTTGTTGATTGGATGTTTTGGTCTATCCACTCAGATCCTTTTCCTACTCATCTAAGTCATCACAGTATTTCATTTCCATGGAAACGTCAGTTAGTCCATTGACCATCGTCACAATCAATTCCACTAGGTCCTCAATCCTAGCCACCCACTTTTCCAAGTTCTTCATCAAGTTGTGATTTAACGTTTCCAAACTTTTGTCTGGTGTTTGCTTTCTCTTCACCTTGTCTACATTCTCTTCATGTTGAGGTTGTGTTGTCTACTCACATGTGTGTTGATTCCATGCTCAATCTAGTCACTTTCTTGATTCGTTGTTTCTTCCTCATAGTATGAACAATGATTGAATCTTGGCATGAAAGAATTTCCAAATAGTCTAAGTGAGGCATAGGCATTGTCTTTTCTCTCCTTACAAATTTCTACCCCAATACAAATTTGAAATCATCCATGGGTACCATAGTGAATTTCACATGTCCAATCCATTTCCCAAGCTTCAAAGACAAGTTTTTTTCCACACCAACCACCTTCTCTACTATGAATTTCACTTCTTTAAAGGAAGTATGCCTCGGCTCCAACTGCAACTTGATATTTTCTGCAACTTATTCCTTTATGAAGTTGTGGGTTTCCCCACTATAAACCAATGCAATGACAACTTTCACATCTAACTCATCATGAACATAACAAATATTAGTATAGTCCTGCTCTAGGACAACTTCGGGTTCCTCTAGTACCACGATCAACACCTACAAGACACCAACCAAAGGTTTGTCCAATATTTTATCCACTATGGATAACTTTTGTTGTTTCATTGGACAATTCTTTGTATAGTGGTACTTTGCACAAATCAAACAAGACATGGGCTTGCTTTTGTCTTTGGATGCTTTCGCTTTCCAAACCTTTTCCTCCTCATTCTTCCCCAAAGAATTTGGGTTCCCATGGTTTCCTTCTTGTTCTTGGATGGATTTTCACTCATAGCAATCCCATCTTCCTTAGACCCTCCCTTATCTTATGCTCTATAGTCTAAGATTTTTATGTTGATGGTATAGTTCTTGTAAGGGTCTGCACATTTTGGCATCGAAAATCTATTTTCGCCCAAGGATGCAATCCCTTCATGAAATGGTACAAGCGATCTTTGTTTCTCATATCTTTAATATCCAATGTAAGTCTAGTAATGCTTTGATGTAGGCTTGAACCCTATCGGTATGCTTGAGTGCCATGAGCTCGTTTTGTGCAACCCATCCTTGGTTCCCTAGGGAGAACTGAGAGCACTCTTAGAGAGGTTACGATTTGTGCACCATCTAAACTGTTGTAACCAACCTCTATTGTAACATATTGTTGTATCATAATCTAACTCTACACTTAGGTTTCCATCTCTTCTAAGTTGTGCCTTGTTGTTGTCTCACTACAATTGCTTCCCTTCGCACTTTCTATGTTAGAGATGCGTTTGTGTTTCTTTTTTCTTGCCTTCTTATCATTCCACACTTGGCTTATATATACATGTTCATGTGGTTCCCAAGGGACGCCACCATATTAATGCCCCTTCAGATGCAACCTTTCACTCAGTTTGGGCCAACTCATGTTTCAATAGCTTTTTCCATCAAGTAAGTTTGTGAGGCTCTTTCCATGCCTCACATATAGCCTTCTCTTTGTTTCCAGTATGCTCACTCCCACATGCTACAAACTTCCAACCAAACATATTTTTCCTTCCGGGGCATGCCACTTGCCACACTACTATCCACTAGGATTCTAGCCTTGCACATCCTCTTGTTAATTTTTTTTATCTTAATGCGGAATTATAGTAGTACTTGAAATCAAATGAATAATCAACAAGAACAGGCATTCACATGAGACATGGTATTTACCCTAGGGAAACCCTCTAGTACTTGAGTGAGAAAACCCCAGGAAAATATTCCTTAGAATATTGATAGATACCAAACAATGTCTTTACAATGAGCATATTACATAAAGCACTCCTAGTGCATTAATAGAGAGAAATACCAAGCACCATTGGTGCAATCACAGATCAAGAGAGAAGATGGAAGAATAGAACTTAGAATAATATCTTGCACAAAATCAATTTGTTGATTTTGGTTACATGCATAATGAATGCAAGTTGCCTTCAAGAGAGAAGATAATTCACTCTCACACTGAATTCATCAATCATGCATACCTATATATACTACCCTTCTCATGATTTGGATTCTATTTTTATCTTCTGAATTCGGGATGAACTTGCCCTTCATCAGGATGCTAGATCACTTAGTTAGGTGGCTAACTCAAGTGTCATCATGCAAGTGTTATAAATTAAGTGTCGTAACTCAAGTGATGTATTTTGGTTCAACTTAAGTGTTGACATGCAAAACACTTTAGTTAACTAGATCTTCTTTATTAACACTTAGTTAACTCTTTTAACTGAATTCCTTCTTGATAACATCACCGAAGTGAACAATTCGATTTCTCCTTTAATTAACTAAAGTATTTATTCTTAACATCACTTGAAGTTTAACAATTTGAGTTATCTCTTATTTTCTCATATCTTATATCTATCTCTTGTCTTATCTACATGGTCCACATGTTCCAACTTTAATCTATCTATCATATCAAATATACTAAGGTGATTTTTCCAATGATGTGATCATCTTGTTCTACTATCGTTCCAAGTGGTCATATGCTAAATTAATTCACTCTAGAGGTGGCCAGTGCCTAGAGGAGACTTAATAGCTCAACCATGGTTAGTAGTACATCACACACCATTCATACTTCGACATGCAAATAATTAACTCAACACATGAGCCACCACCTCAACACATGAGGATTTGTCTTGACACACAAGACCTTAGCCTTGACAAGCAATATTATACAACATCATCACTTTGACATACAAAGCACTTACCTCAACACATGAGGATTAACCTTTACACATAATTCTTATTCATTCTTGATTCCAATTGAAGAATCTACTCCAAGTTTCCTGAGTCCGACTTAGGCTCCCTAAGGTACTACCTCGACACACGAGGCTCAATCCTAGCGCACAAGATTGACTTGGATAATGACTCATGATGATGTAACTTTAACACCCCCTCTCAGCAAGGGAGGCATTCTCTGCCACATGAAACTTGTCTCCAAATTACCTATACTTCATCAAGGATAGAGGCTTAGTCAGCATATCTGCTATTTTCTCATTAGAAGCAATGTATTGAAGTCTTACAACACCTATCTGGACCATGTCTTTAATGTAGTGGTATTTCATCTCAATGTGTTTCGCCTTGTCATGAAACATAGGGTTTTCTGAGAGCTTAATGTAGCTTTGATTGTTAGAGTGAATGACAATAGTCTTATGCTTCTCAACGAACAACCCAACAAGTAGGTTCCTAATCCACACAACTTCTTAGCAGGTGGTACTAGCTGCAATATACACTACTTATGTAGTAATCTAGGCTACGGAGCCCTGCTTCCTACTGGACCAAGAGATCATAGTTGATCCCAAGCTAAAACAAAATCTTGATGTACTATTTCGGTCCACAATACTACCACCCTAGTCATAGTCAGTGTAACCAAGTAGCATAAATCCTCCACTGGAAGCATATCTAAGTCCATAAGCAATAGTACCTCGAAGGTATCGAAGCACATGCTTGGCAGCAACCCAATGTCTATGTCTTGGCGCAGACATGAATTGAATCAAGATACTCACTGCATAACATATGTCTAGTCTACTATGTATCAAATACATCAAGGAACCAATGACCTATATATACATGGTAGGATCCACTAGATCTGATACATAATCTAACTCATGTAGATTCTTCATATTAGAAACCATTGGTGTAGGCATGGATTTACAATCCATCGTACCAAACCTGCGCAACACATCAACTGTGTACTTTCCTTGTGAAAGAAAGGTACCATCTTTCCTTTTCCAAAATTCCAGACCAAGAAAGTATTGCATAAGACCCAAGTCTTTCATTTCAAACTTAGAAGTGAGATCCCTCTTGTACCGAGCTATCTGTTGTTCCTCTCTAGTAAGGAAAAATTCATCAACGTAAAGAACCAAGATCAATGGTTGGTTCTTTATAACCTTGAAGTACAGTTTGGGGTTGTCTTCACTTTTGGAGAAGCCCAAGTTCTGAATATAGTTGTCAATCCTAGAATACCAATCCCTCAGGCATGCTTAATCCCATACAAGGGTTTCTTAATTTTTCATACACGAGACTCCTTTCCATGAACTACAAACCCCTCAGGTTGATTTATGTATACTTCTTGCTCAACTTCACCATTGAGAAAGGCAATCATCACATCCATCTGGTGAAGTTTCCACCCCAGAACTGAAGCAAGGGAAATTATAGCTCAAATAGTTGTGTACCTGGCCACAGGAGAGAATGTCTCATCATAGTCTATCCCTTCTTTCTGTGAGAAACCACAAGCCACAAATCTTGCTTTATATTTCTCAATGCTACCATTAGCTACATGTTTGATTTTATAAAGCCACTTGGAAGTTACTACATAATTCCCTTCTGATTTAGGAACCACTTCCCACACATCATTTTGCATGATGGATTTGTACTCTTCCACTATGGCATCTGTCCATACCTACTGCTTAGTAGCTTCCTCATAGGTGGTGGGTTTTGAGTCACTGATGTGACTCATCTGAGCTACATATCCTAAAAATATTTCAAGTCTCTTTCTCTCTTTGAATGTGCCTGGTGGTGATCCATGTTTTTCTTCCTCTTGCAGAATGTTTCGACACCATGCAGATCTCATTTTAGTGAGACGTTCACCAAGATATCTTTCTACCAATTCTACTGGCTCTTTAGGATAAAGTGTATCTAAGGACTCGTTTGGCTTCTCCATCTCAACATATGAAATGGGAGAATCATAATCTAGATCCTCCATCATGGAAGTCTCATGCTCCTCCATATCTGAATCACACTAAAGTTCTTTAGAGCGCTTGAAGGACGCCTCTTTGTGAAATGTTACATCTCTATTTACTTTAATGTGCCTTTTCCCTGGAACATAGATTCTATAAGCTTTGGAGGTTTCCCTATATCCAACAAATGTGCCTTTCTTTCTGGATGGATCCATCTTTGTCCTCTTATATTTTGGCACATGAATGTAGACAGGACAACCGAAAATCTTCAAGTGTCCAACATCTAGTTTTTTGCCGATGAATACTTCTTCGAGAGTCTTTTCTCCTAGGATAACATGAGGAATTTTGTTTTGTATATAAACAACAATGCTGGAGGCTTCTACCCATAAGGTAGTGGGAGATCATGATCACACATCATATGTTTTGCATCCTCACAAATTGTTCTTATATTTCTTTCAGTAACCCTATTTTGTTAGGGTTGTAAGGTATAGTCAATTGTATTCTTATCCATGCCTCTCAGCAAAATTCATTAAAGTCACGAGACTCGAACTCTCCTCCATTATCAACTCTCAAAGCATAAATGTGCTTTCCATTCTGATTATCAACTAATGCTTTAAACTCTTGAAACTTGTTGAAAGTTTCACTCTTTGCCTTAAGAAAATAGATCCAATACTTGCAAGAGAAGTCATCTATGAAAAGCACATAGTACAGATAACCACTTAAGGATGGTGCAAACATGGAACCACATAGATATGAACGAATCAATTCCAGTATCCCTTTAGATATTTTAGTACTATTTGGAAAGTTTTTCTTGATGCTCTTACCAAGAGCACAACCTCTACAAATAACATCATGCTCAAATTGAAATATAGGCATACCTTTTAACATATTTTGTAACCCACATAGCGCTTTGAAATGAATATGACAGACACCTATGCCATAGTTCACAAGTTCAGAATGTGTTACGAATCATGGATTTAATTAACTTTCCAAGAACTTTGTAGAGACCTCCCTCTAAAATTCCAAACACAGGTGCAAAATTCAAGTATGAATTCTTAGGCCACAAGAGCACTTTGTTGTCCATAAATATTACTCTGAACCCTTTATCTTCTAGAATTGAAACAAACATGAGTTTTTTCTTCAAACCAATAACATACAGAATATCATCAACATGGAGTACATCACTTGAATTCAACTGAAAGAAAGTGCATCCAACTCCTTAGATCGAATAGGTGGTAATATCTCCAAGCTCCACCTGATAGGAGAACTTTTTGTCCAGATCTATGATAGCGCTCCTATATCTAGTCACGTGTTTTAATGTGCCACTATCCACCAGCCATGTCTCAGCACTAGTGGTAATGGAACCATCTAAAGTTGAGACAAGATAGTACTTCTTCCTTGTCTCTTGGTCATTGGAAGAATTCTTTCTTGTAGGTTCATATTATGTAGCAGTAGAAGCATGAATTTAATCTACCCTTGAATTTTCCTCTTTGCTTTGCACAATAATATCTTGCAAACTAACCCTTCTTATTGTAGTTGAAGCATTTGACTTTAGAATTATCAAAGTTCTTGTTGTATTCATTTTCCTTTTGATGAGGAAACTTCTTCTGAGAAAAGGATTTCTTTCCTCTTTTTTTCCTTGACGTAAGAGCAAGGTTCTCTTCTTTGGAGGAAGCATTTTTTCTTTGAATTCACCCTTCTTCTTGAAGGAAATCATACCACAATAGTTAATAACGTCTCCCATGAGGATGGAAGACTGTCGATAGCAGTATGAATAAGCCTTCATTGTCATCGACAGTAACTCCAATGCTAATTAGTTGATCTCTTACTTGAGAGATATTTGTGAAGAAGGAAGAAATAGATTCTTCCTTCTCCATCTTCAGATTACAAAGCTTATTATTCAGGGATATCTTCTGACTGGGAGCCTTCTTCTCATAAATATTTGTCAAGATGTTGAAGCACTCCTTTGCAGTCTTCAATGGAGTAATCATCGGCATCAAATTGCCTTTCACATAATCATAAATGGTTCTCTTTTATTTGGCTTGATTCTTCTTGAAAGCAATGCACCCAACATTAGAAGTAGGCTCTTCAACAACATTGGATACATATCTATCTATATCATGCTCTTCCAGGATATTCAGAATGCTATCCTTCCAAGTATTGAATTTCAAAGATCCTTCAAGTCGGCCTTCTTGTCTTATTGAGATTGAATCCATTATTGTTCAAATAATATGCTCAACTTTTGCCACTCAGGATCAACGTAGGCCCAAGATTGATTGCAAAACTTAGCTCATTCAAGCCCTGAGCTCTGATACCATGTTAATTTTTTATCTTATTGTGGAATTATAGTAGTTGCCACAGCCGAATACGGTTGTCTCCATTGAGAAGTGAATCCGACTTCACATAATTGAATATAAAAATATATATGATAAAATGATTGATAAAATGGATGGAGGCGAGGGCGTGGGCGGAGGCTAGGTGTGCGTTGGATTTGGTGGTGGAGGTGGTGGTGGGCGTTAGGGAGCCGACGGTGGAGTGGTGGTGGAGTGTTGGATATGTTGGGAAGGGGGTTGTGCAGGTGGAGGGAGAGCTGTTGGCGGTGGTGGGAGTGGTGGCCGGTGGCGGATTGAAGGGGAGTGGTGGATGTACACAAGGAAGGAGGGGCTGCACGGGAGAGTGGAGGCGGGAAATGGAAGATGGCGTGCAGAGTGAAGATAAGGGGGAGGATGCGGAGTGGATGTTGCAGATGGGAGGTGGGGCGACAAGGAGGAATGAGGGGGGGAATGGATACGTGGAAAGGAGTTGCGCGGGCCTAGAGTAGGCATCGAGGAGGATAGGGGTGGCGTGAGGTGAGGAGGGATGCCTGCACGAGAAGAGGAAGAGCAGGCGTGGGAAGCACGGTAAGTGTGGAAGGAGGGGGGGGGACTGCGTGGAGAAGGGAGACGCAAGTGGTGGGTGGAAGAAGAGCCATGTGAGGGCTACGCAGGAGTGATGGCGAGTGTGGGAATGGTGGTTGTGTCCAAGGGCCTCTTGTTGATTAAAAATCATGATCCAAAGAAACTCTGGTGAAGTGGTCAGTAGCCGGAATCAGGGAGGGCCGAAAGGCTCTGATAACAAATGCCACAATCGAATCCGGTTGTCTCCATTGAGAAGCGAATCCGACTCTCATATTTAATGATAAATAAGAATAATATATTAGATGATGATGATAGGATAAAAGATGATATGTTACAATGATGCCCCTGTCTTAAATATGGCTTGGGCATTTGATGTTGAGGAGACGCCTCATTTCATAACCTGACTTTAGATAACCTAATTATCAATTATTTAATTATTATCTTATTTTATGTTCATAGCAGTAGTACTTGAAATCAAATGAATAATCAACAAGCATAAGACTTCAGATGAGACACAGTATTTACCCTGGGGAAACCCTCTAGTACTTGAGGGAGAAAACCCCAACAAAATATTCCTTAGAATATTAATAGATAGCAGAAAATGTCTTTACAATGAGCAAATTACATCAAGTACTCCTAGTGCATTATTAGAGAGAAATGCCAAGCACCCCTGGTGCAATCACATAGTGAGAGAGAAGATGGAAGAATATAACTTAGAATAATATCCTGCACAAATTCAATTTGTTGATATTGGTCACATGCACAATGAATGTGAATTGCCTTCAAGAGAGAAGAGAATTCGCTCTCACACTGAATTCATCAATCTTGCATACCGTATATATACCATTATTCTCGTGCTTTGGATTCTATTTTTATCTTATTAATTCAGGATAAACTTTCCCTTCATCTGGATGCTAGATCACTTAGTTAGGTGGTTAACTCAAGAGTCGCCATCCAAGTGTTGTAACTTAAGTGTCGTAACTCAAGTCTCGCAACTCAAGTGTCATAACTCAAGTGATTTCTTTTAGTTCAACTTAAGTGTTGACATGCAAAAATCTTTAGTTAACTAGATCTTCTTTATTAACACTTAGTTAACTCTTTTAACTGAAGTCCTTCTTGATAACATCACTTATGTTTTATCCTATTTTGGGAAATCAATCTGACTATGATGTCAAGCCAATTTGTAAGAAAAGAATGGCGAAACGATGTAGTTGTAATGATGCTCCCATCAACCATACCTTTCAGAAAGTGATAAACGATGTAATGATGAATCACGCGGACCAGCCACAACAACTATTAATCTTCATTGCAGGGACATTAGTAGACTGAATACGATCCATGTTGGCCCTGAACAGTGCTGACCTGCATTTCTGTGCGACAACTGGGGATGGATTTACTTTAAAGCTGTCTTTTTCTGGCCAAAGATTTACTTTCAAAACGAAAATCTATTTCCATTTCTACCCATTCCAAAAGCAAGAAATAACCCTTCCTCCAATAATTGACAAGTCCAATAATGAGACAAATCTTGTCAATAGCTTGCTGTTGGAGACATAAAAACTCTCCAAAGTGACCATCTGAGATATGGGATAGAAGCTACCATCAAAGTGATCTTAGCAATCAAAGCTTTGAGTAGAAGGAGCTTATTTACACGAGTATATATACAGTCTTCCGTGGCCATGGGAATGGTATGCTCTGCTCACATAACAAACATAACGTGTTTACTGCAACATTATGGTTGCTCAAATAACACACATAACTTGTTTTCAGTCCATGTGATTCTAATAACAGGATCATCCCATGTGACTCGTTTAGTACAATAACAATATGCCATGCGATACGTTTAGCACTAAAACGTTCGCGAGGGACGTAATTTTTCATGTTCAGCTCTTAATGCTTCACATTTTGTTTATGGCCATATTAAAGGCATAGTGAATCGATAAGACAAAATAATTGAATTCTTTTTAAAATAACGGATAGCAGAAAATGTCGTAATTTTTTGGTTTGGAGATATAGGTTTGCTTTTATTATTTGAATTATATCCTAGTATCATTGGAATTTGTTTAGATCATTGGAATTTTATCCTATTTTTGATAGAGAAAAAAAAATTAAAAGAATAAATTTAAGTGATATCTTATTATGTCCTTAGCATAGGAGTGGATAAGATAAATTTTTTTTTTTTAATAATGGATAGTAGAAAATGTAGTAATTTTTTTAATAAATCTTCTTTGTAGTTAAATCTTTGGTCATAACAAGTACATCATTAATAAATAACCCATTTTTAACCCATGTATGAACTGAGATGGCATATATAATTTAACCCTATATGACATATAGGTCGACATATACCTTATATGTGACGTTGTTACAACTCAGAGGGGGGTGAATCAGTTGTAATTATAACAATAATCAATTTATTTTTCCTTTTAAAAATTTAGTAACATTCACAAAATGATTGTCAAGATAATGAATAAGATAAGTAGAGAACTAGTAATCATCATTCACACATATGATGTACACACACAGATATTCATGAGGAAACCCATAAAGGGAAAAAACCTCTTCTTCTTATAATGATAAGCAGTCTTTAACTCTTGTACATCAACTATCTTTGAGCACCAACTCAAGATGAGGCTACAACCTCTGTTTAACAAGCTGCAACTTGTTAAGAGCACCAACTCTCATGTTTTTCTAGCACCCACTCCCAATATTCAGGCATCAACCTGATTTACAGAGGAAAACAATCCTCCCTAGCACCTCCCTTCCACCTTATGTAAGAATTTTTCAGTCAATTATATTTCACTAGTTCATATATATCAGTACATACCCTTTTCATTTTTGTTCTGTGCTACTACAGCTTGGGTTTCTGGGCATTCTATTCTTCATTAAATCGAGCCACACTTTTTCCTTCTGAATAGTTTTCTTCGAATCATAGCTTCATCTTCTTCAGCCAGTAACCATTCCTCTTTATCCTCTCAATTCTCACCCCCATTTTGTTCTACACGATTGGTTTTTATAGATGCTGAAGTTATATGCCTCGGTCTCTTTAACTTCCAGATGTTCCAATTCTAAAACTGAAGCTGTCTCTTTACTTCCTAATTCAAAAATTGAACTGTCTCTTTGACTTCCAGAACTTACATGATGTAACTGACTAATTAATAAATAAATAAATGTTTGAATGAGTTTTCTACCACTGAAACTTTAGCAAAACAATTCTTTTGATGTTCATTAAAAACTCCCTTTATTTATTGATGGGTTAAATGCCCACAAGATGTGTTATAAGTCTTAATGTTAATCTCATATGCCTGCAGTAGCTCAAATATGCTCGCAGAGGGCTCTTAATGATGATGCAGCAACATCCCTGGTTCTGTGTTCCAACCTTGGCAGCTTTTCTGAGTTGCAGCTTGTCCGAGTCGTAGCCTGTTTGATTTGTAGCTGTCTGAGTCGCAGCTATCTGAGTTGCATCTATTTGAGTCGCAGCTGTCTGAGTTGCAGCTTGTTTGAGTCATAGCCTGTTTGAGTCGCAATTTGTTTGAGTCGTAGCTGTCTGAGTCGCAGCTGTCTGAGTTGCATCTATCTGAGTCACAGCTGTCTGAGTTGCAGCTGTATGAGTCGCAGCTGTATGAGTCGCAGCTGTTTGAGTCACAGTTTGTCTGAGTCGTAGCTCGCAGCTTGCAGCTGAAGTTGATATGGTCTGATTCACCCGCCTTGTCTGCTTTCCAACCATCAATGACAACTGAATCATATTGCCAACAATATCCCCCTTTTTCATTGATGGAAACCTAAAATTTATGATGATGCAAGTGTACTCACCACGGGGCTTCACTAAATAAACCGCTATCATAGCACGTTCGTTCATGGCATATGAAATAATACCCCTAATTTCACTCAATATTGGAAAATACCTTCTAAAATCGCTTTTTTTACCCCCTCCCAATATGCCTTCCCAATTTAAAAAAACCCCTATTTTCACTAGATATTGTATGTATCAATTTTTTCATTGGCATTTTTTATACCCCTTTATATTTATACCTAGTATATTGATATGATACCCCTCTTATGACCCCACATGCATTCTACAATGCACCTTGCTTCTTTCGATGTATATTGTGGATGCACATTACTTCACCCACAATGCAATTACTCAACCACATATCATTATGATTTGCAACATCTAATCGTCTAATGAAGAGATAGGAGATCACTTCTTGTATGTCACTAGAGCCAATGCACATAGTACAACATTTAGATTGCATGTTGCAGTTGCCCAATCGTTGACTAAGCCTGTTGTGGGCTAGGTATCCAAGCCCCTAGGGCCTGTAACAAGCTCTAGGAGGCTGACTAAACCTCCCAAGGCCTATAATAGGCATGAGTGGTTGGGTATTTAATCCCCTAAGGCCTATCGAGGGCCTATAACAGGCCCTGGAGGCTTAGAGCCTCCCAAGGCTATTGGTAACAACTAGTTGAG
Organism: Larix kaempferi; assembly: GCA_027924585.1. Lineage (NCBI taxonomy): Eukaryota > Viridiplantae > Streptophyta > Pinopsida > Pinales > Pinaceae > Larix > Larix kaempferi. The sequence continues at coordinate 242,994 of BSBM01000887.1, forward strand.
TGCTATTGGTAACAATTGGCTATCAATGACCACTGTCTCTCGACTATGATCGACTAGAAACCCACTTCACCATGAAACCCCTGTTGGACACACCGAGCACACTGAGAGGGGGGGTGTGAACAGTGTGTATAGATTTTTATTACTTTTTCAACTTTAACAATCATCAACTGCTTCTTCAATACATCATTCATTAATGTATTATCACATTATCATTATATCATCAGCATTATTAACAATTACAGCTCATCATCACATGTCATCATATCATCATCACATAGGAAGCATAGCAAAACATAGTACATAAGATTTTTACGTGGAAACCCAAGTCCTAGGGGAAAAACCACGGAAGCCTTTATAATAATAATTTACCAGCAACAACTAGAAGGAGGCAACAACCCCCTTTGTTACAAAGACTTCAATTCTCTAGCTACAACTGGAAGGAGGCTACAACCCCCTACTTTATAGGCTACAACCTGAAGGAAGCCTTAGCTCCCTAGATTTCCTTGCCCCGTCCTGCCACCCTGATATGAAGATAGTAACTGAAACTACTGAACCACAAACTTCACTGATCTTGTGGACTTGCTATCCAACACTTGTACCCAATCTGTACCACACTGCACAACCACTGTCACTACTCATCAACTGACCACTACTCATCAACTGTTCACTGCTCATCAACTGTCCACTGACCACTGCACCACAACTGTTCCACACTACTCATCAACTGACCAATCAATATGTTGTTCACATCATCCAGCTCAGTCAATCTGAGTCTAACCAACTGCACACCAAACCCTGAATCTGCTGCTGATAACCTCTGCACTCTTATCACTGCCAAATCATCCATGTATACCAACAAGTCATTTTACTTCCATACACTGCTCATGTACATCCTTGTACACCTCGTCATACACAGTCACTGAACAAATAATCCTTCTCTACTTCCATTGAACATAAGGCATGCATCGTCATGCATCATCATCATAGGTATGCATCATCGTCATGTTAGGATATTTAGACACTTAGGAGTTAGTTAAGATCAACTTGTGTAATATATCCGTTAGGGATAGTGTGTTTCTTTAGTATGCATTAGTATGCATTTGTATATACTTAATCCGACGGTCACGATATGTTTCCGACATAGAGTGATCCGACGGCTCAACTTCTCTTAGATCAAACCTAACCTTGATCCGTGGCTTAACACCCGATTGGTCCATGATCTCTATTTAAAGAGCATGGAGGGTCATTGTTTAGTTGATCGATTATGAGAAGCTCATTTGTAACATTCTTTCTTTGCATAATAAATTGTCCCGTAGAAGCTATTTGGCCGGGGCCGTGGAGTGTTTCCCTCAAGAGGGTTTAAACCACGTCAAAACATCGGTGTGTTGATCTGTGATCTGTTTGTGTGAAGTGGTTGCTCTTGGTGTTCGGTCCTTTGGTAGTACCCTGTGTACCCGAACATGGTATCAGAGCTTTTATGAAGTGCCGCTTCCGGTTATGATCTAGATCTTGAACTGCTGTTGCCGAAACTCATAAGGGTTTCTAGTTCTGGTATTTCTGTGCATTTCTGGGCTGTGGGAGGTGTTCCATTGCATCCGGAGCGTCGTTTCCATTGGAAAATAGTTTTCGTTTGATCGAAAACGGTTCCCGGTTGCTCCAGAAACGCGTTTTTCATCAGATCTGAAGGTATAATGTTACAGTGACGCATTTTTTTTGTTTATTTCGTTTTTGAAAAGAAAAAATCTCATATTTCATTTTTTTTACTGTTAGATTTTTTTTGGTTCGGATTGTTGCTTTCCCGTATGCGTATGCTCTTTGCCGTGCACCTTGAGCGATCTCGGCAAATCAGAAACAGAAAGGGAAAGGGTTTTTTCGGCTGCGTATGCTCTTTGCCGTGCACTTTGCGCGATCTCGGCAAATCAGAAACAGAGAGAAAACGTAGACTTTCCGGGCAAGCTAACAAGATCTAACTCCACAAGTGTGGGAAAGTTTTTTTTGTTTCGTTTTGTGGTTTGTTTTGCAGGAAAAAGGGCAAGCACGCAAACCGAGCAAGAAGAGTAAAAAAAAAAAAAAAAAAAAAGCCCCCTTCCTCATTTCCATATTTTACATACCTTTTAAACTAGCTCACTTGGTCCAAAGTTGCTTTATTCCTTAATAGGTCTTGAGTTCAAGTCTTAGGAAGTTACTTTTAAAAAGAAAAGTGCATGCAATTTCTATTTTCAAGTTACTTTATTGTAAAAGTGCATCTCACTTAAATAATAAAAAATAAAAATACAAGTGAGTCACTTAAGCTTTTTATTTATTGTTGCACTATTTAAAAGTAATATCATTGTAAAAGTGAAATCACTTATTTTACAAAAGTAATTCACTTAAAAGCAACTTTTTTGTAAAGTGATTGTCAAAAGGTTCATCTTGGGAAGAGGGGGGTTCTTTTTTTTTGCTGGACATTCTCTAGCTGCCACGTCACTATTGGGGACATCTTCAACAGTTTCTTTGTTCAAGCATAACTTCATCATACAGAGTCCGTTTTCAGTGCCGTTTTTTTTGAAACCGCCTATTTTTTCGAGCTCTTCACATCCAGGCTATTGGTTTCTGCTTTTACAGCCATTAATTTACAAATATGGCTGCCCCTTATGATATTCTACTTAACAGTTCCAACTATTTCTCATGGAAATCTCGTATGGAGGATGTTCTACGAAGTAGGGGACTTTTCAGAATTACAACAGGGAAAGAAAAAGAACCCACTGATGATGATAAGAAAATAAAATGGGCAAATAGATGTGATGAAGCTCGTGGATTGATTGGGATGTCAATCTCTACTGATTTGCGATTCCACATATCTGGAATTGATGAACCTAATGCTGCTTGGGACAAGTTGGAAACTGTGTTTGGTAAACACAATGAAATTCGAGGTCACCAACTCGAAAATGAGTTGATTTCTTTAAATCCAAGTGACTTTTCATGCATTCAAGATTATTTATCTAAGTACAAAACTCTCAAGCTCTTATGTGCAGAATGTAAGATTGAGAGGGAAGACAAACAATGCATTTATCATATTCTTTCCAAACTTGGACCTGCATATTCTGTTTTTGTATCTACATTTTACTCCATGAAAGCGTCATTGAATGCAGCTAGCTATCAAGAGCCTAGTCTTGAATCCTTTTGTGATTCCTTGATTAGGGAACAAGATAAACTCATTCATCTTGGAATAATCAACAATGCAGATACATCTGGGAAAGCCTTATTGTCCCAACAGAAAGAAAAGTCCAAGCCTCCCAAGAAACAAAATTTTCGCAATAATAAGTCAAACAAGGGTCCAAAACCCTCTCAGTCAGCTCCTTCTTTAAAAAATGACAAAGGATCCAAGCCAAAAGGCAAGAAGACTGAGCGTCATTGCAACTATTGCGGGAAAGATAATCATGATGAATCTAAGTGTTTCAAGAAGATGGCAGCCTTGGAAGCAGCAATGAAGAAGCACCACATCAGCCTAGATTCGCCTTCAGAATCTGCCTCTCATGGACATGCACTTTGTGCTTCTGGTTATTCGTATAATGCATCTTCTTCTTCTACTTCAAATGAATGGCTCATTGATTCTGGAGCATCTTATCATATGGCTAAGGATCAAGCCATATTTTCTACTATGCATGAATGTAACACCAAACAAATATTTGTTGGTGATGATAGATCTCTAAGTGTTGTAGGAGCTGGAACAGTTCCAGTAGATAATGGTCATTTTAGTGATGTACTATGTGTTCCAAGAATTTCCTGCAATTTGTTATCAGTCTATCAGATCACTCATTCTGGTGAAGGTAAAACTGTGACCTTTACACCTCACCAAGTTGTAATCAAGGATTTTAAAGATCCTCAACAGGTTCTAGCTACCGGAATTGTTGATGATATTACCAGGTTGTACAAGTTTAACAACTTTGGGTCATCACCTTTCCCTTCAGTTTTTGTTGCTCATAGTGATAACTTGAGCAAACTTTGGCATGAGCGATTTGGTCACTTAAATTATCGCTCATTGCAACAACTATGTAAAGAAAATATGGTGACAGGTCTTCCGATGGTATCTTGCAGAGATGGTGTTTGTTCCGGTTGTGTACTCGGAAAACATCATCGGGACAGTTTTGACAAACGTGCCTCTTGGCACGCCTCGGTTCCCTTGGAGCTTGTGCATAGTGACTTGTGTGGTCCTCTTCCATCTGCTTCCTTTTCTGGTTTCAAGTATTTCTTAACTTTCATTGATGATTACACCAGACGCACTTGGGTTTATTTCCTAAAACTTAAGAGCGAAGTATTTAACATGTTCTTGGCCTACAAGGCCCTTGTTGAAAAACAATCTGGTCATCAAATTATCAAGTTAAGATCTGACAATGGAGGAGAATATGTTAACAAACAGTTCACTACTTTCTGCACTGAACAAGGCATCCAACAACAACACACTGTTCCATATACACCACAACAAAATGGTGTAGCTGAGCGGAAGAACCGCACTTTAAAAGAAATGGCAAATTGTATGATCCAATCTAAGGGACTAAGTCTTCAATTTTGGGCTGAAGCCATAAATTGTGCAAATTACATAGTTAATCGCACCCCCACAAAAGCATTACAAGGTATAACACCGGAAGAAGCATGGAGTAAAGTTAAACCTGATGTAAGTCACTTTCGTGTGTTTGGTAGTGAAGCATGGGCTCACATTCCAGATGAAAAACGGAAAGCATTGCAGCCTAAAAGTGAAAAGTGCATATTTGTTGGATATTCTGAAGATGTAAAAGGTTATAGACTTCTTCAACCACATTCTCATGCTATAATCATTAGAAGAGATGTTAAATTTGATGAAAATATCTTGGCCTGCGAGCCTAACTCGGCGAGTGTGCCATCTTTGGCCTGCGAGCCTGATTCGGCGTTTGTGCCTTCTTCTTCTTCTTCCAACTTCCTTGACAGGTTTCCAACTCCAGTTTCTGATGATGACAGTGAGGATGAAAATCCACCTCCGCCTGCTCATGTTCCTCCAGTTGCACCAGCACAAGTGCTTCCTCGATGGGTCCGTTCAACATGTGAAGCAGCTGGTGATCTTGCCGGTGATCCTAGAGATCAACGTCGAACACGTTCTCAGTTTCAGCGAGCCTCTTCTCTTTTGGCTCAAGTTTCCGAGAATCATGATCCATAAACTTTTGCAGAAGCTTCAGGGAATCCAGATTGGGATGCAGCCATGGATGAAGAATATCGTTCCTTAATGGCGAACGATACTTGGGATCTTGTACCTCTTCCAAAAGGAATAAAACTTGTCAGATGTAAATGGGTCTACAGAACTAAGTATGCATCAGATGGAAGTGTTGAAAGACTTAAGGCAAGGTTAGTTTCCAAAGGTTTTTCTCAAGTTGAAGGGATTGACTACAATGAAACCTTTGCTCCCGTCGCCAAAATGAACTCCATCCGCCTTGTTCTTTCCCTTGCAGCCTTACACAACTGGGAAGTCCATCAAATGGATGTCAAGTCTGCCTTCTTACATGGTGATTTACAGGAGGAAATTTACATGGAACAACCTCCTAGCTATGTTCAGAATAACTCTAGCCTTGTCTGTCGCCTTAAGAAATCCTTATATGGCCTTAAGCAAGCTCCTAGAGCTTGGTATGCCAAAATGGATAACTTTCTCCTTGACACTGGTTTTTCTAGATGCCATTCTGACCCCAATGTCTATACCAAGAAAGTAGGAAACCATCTCATCATACTTGTTCTATATGTTGATGACCTTATTCTTACTGGTAGTGACCCTAAGCTTATAACCCATGTGAAATCCAGTCTTAAACAAACTTTTGAAATGTCAGACTTAGGACATTTGCATTATTTTCTTGGTCTCCAAGTTCTGCAAACCAAAGAAGGAATCTTTCTTTCTCAGTCTAAGTATGCTTGTGACCTTCTTCGTCGCTTTCACATGGAAGATTGTAAACCAGCCCCTTCTCCCTTCCAGTCTGGAGTCAAACTTTCTGCCACTTGTACTTCACCTGAAGTAGATGCCACATTGTATCGTCAGCTTGTTGGTAGTCTTTTATACTTGACTCATTCCCGTCCTGACCTTTCCTTTGCCGTTGGTCGAGTTGCCCGTTATATGCAGACACCTCATGAAAGTCACTGGAAAGCAGCTAAAAGAATACTTCGATATATTCGAGGTACAGTTCAGTTTGGGATTCATTACAGTACAGGGGGGAAACCTTTGTTGGTTGGTTTCACTGATTCAGATTGGGCCGGCGATCCTGATGATCGAAAGTCTACTGCAGGTTATGTTTTCAGTCTGGGATCTGGACCTATTACTTGGGCTTGTAAGAAACAACAAGCTCTTGCTCTTTCTTCAGCAGAGGCAGAATATCGAGCAGCAGTTAATGCCAGTCAGGAAGCTTTATGGCTTCGACAGATCCTTTCAGAGTTTGGATTCGAGCAGCAGCAGCCTACTCCACTTTGGTGCGACAATCAAAGTGCCATCAAGCTTGCCAAAGATCCAGTTCTACATCAACGCAGCAAACACATTGAGCTACATATGCACTTCATCAAAAATCTTGTTCATAATCGTGTTGTCGAAGTGCTCTTTTGCCCTACAGATGATCAAGTTGCAGACATCTTCACCAAGTCTCTTACAGAAGCGAAGTTTTCTAAACTTCGATCTATGTTAGGAGTTCAGGAACTTGTCATTAAGGGGGGATAGGCTCTAATGCCTCCTTCCTTCTCCTAATAGTGTCACTTTTGTAAATCCTTCAATCCTATCCCAAGTTGTTCTTAAGGGGGGATGTTAGGATATTTAGACACTTAGGAGTTAGTTAAGATCAACTTGTGTAATATATCCGTTAGGGATAGTGTGTTTCTTTAGTATGCATTAGTATGCATTTGTATATACTTAATCCGACGGTCACGATATGTTTCCGACATAGAGTGATCCGACGGCTCAACTTCTCTTAGATCAAACCTAACCTTGATCCGTGGCTTAACACCCGATTGGTCCATGATCTCTATTTAAAGAGCATGGAGGGTCATTGTTTAGTTGATCGATTATGAGAAGCTCATTTGTAACATTCTTTCTTTGCATAATAAATTGTCCCGTAGAAGCTATTTGGCCGGGGCCGTGGAGTGTTTCCCTCAAGAGGGTTTAAACCACGTCAAAACATCGGTGTGTTGATCTGTGATCTGTTTGTGTGAAGTGGTTGCTCTTGGTGTTCGGTCCTTTGGTAGTACCCTGTGTACCCGAACACGTCATAGGGTATGCATCATCATCATAAAATATGCATAATTGTCACTTCAGTGTGCACAGTGTATGCATCATCAACATCAAGTATACATCATAATGCATAGGAGAGCATCATCACACTATGGTATGCATGTACATCATATTGTATAGGAGTGCATCAACTTCATAGAGTGTACATCATTATCACATGCATTATCATCATAAAGTGTATAATATCATAGCATAAAGGTATGCATCATCATCATCATATCCTCCATAATGACTTCAAATATATATACCAATATATAGGCTCACATACTAATATCAAAGATGAACTCTATCCATGAGAGACATGTGCCATTACAAGAGAAACCCAGAAGCATGAGCCATACCTTTTTAAAGATCATAAAGTCAAGAAACAATAGACAAACCAAAATAAACTCTATATCATCTCATCACATAGCCCTCGTAACAAGCTTTCCAACGAGCCAAGAATTTTGTAATTCCAATTCCGTATGAGAAAGTTATGCCAATTTTAGTAAAGATGCCCAAAAATTTCTCCTCCACAAAATTTCGCACTTTTCTCCAAGAGTTGCGAAATTCCAATTAATGAGCAAATGAAATGTTTGATATTCTATTTATATAGGTTGTGGAGGAAAGTTATTACCTCAAACAGGGCCGACATGCAATTCAAAATTACAAATAATTAAATTTTCTTTTGTTAGGTCGGCTCACCCAAAAAGGTGGGGTACACCAACTTCAAAAATTCATATCTCTTCAACCATAAGGAGTTAGAAGATGCTCCACATATCAATGGAAATGGCTTGACGAGGACTATCTCCCTATGATGGGTTTATTTTCAAATTCTTGGTCTAATACCCTTAAATTATTCAATGTGTCCAGGACGTCAAAGACCCCACACATGAGGGTGCCAAAGACCATACCACTAACTACAAGAGTTTCAAAGTCTTCTTCAACATATCAAGGCACGTCCGTGGGATCTACCTCCATCTACATCCCAATAGACATATAACCACAAATAGGACCATACATCACCATGGTTCAAGACCCAAGGCACCGCATGCAAGGGTTTCAAGGACTCTTTCAAGGATATCATATAATATTTAAACAAGATACTTTCCATGGACTTTAAGCCCATCACATAGGACTCCATCGCCAAGTGATGAGGGAATCATGACCAAGGATTCTATCATATCAAAGGCTCCAACAATCATGGGCTTACAACCACCATATGTATGGATTCCAAGACCCAAATCATTTCCAAATGCACCATCAATGATCATATAGTGTCCAAGGGTCATCATGCCGCCATTTATGTGGGTGCCAGACCTTCTCATGCATAATGACCATCTCCAAGGGTTCCATGACCCCAACAAGGGATACATGGGCATCAATATCTTCATCAAGGGTTCCAAGTCTTCATCAATTCATTAATGACCACATCATCACCTTTAAGGGGACAAGGACCATTAAGCCATCAAATGTGGGTCCAAGGACTTCTTCAGGGCTTCTTCATCAAGCAAGGGGCTTCATAGGATTCTTCAACCACCTCAACCACATTAGGAGACCTACAAGGGTCAAGATCCATCATGACATCACCTGTGGGGTTGCTAGACCTTCTCCTGGGGTACCATGACCTCAATAAACACAAATGACCACTAAAAGGTTCATTTGGACTCTTGCAACTTCTTCAACCCACCAAGGACACTTTCTAGAATATTAGGGAATAGGTTGTGGTACTAGAAAACAACTGGGGAACCGGAGAAACACCTTAGGGGTACTTAAACACTCTAAAGGGTGTTCAGGGCTTTTGCCATTTTCCCAAGGCCTCCAAGGGCTTCAAGCTTGGGCTTGGACAAAGTCAAAAGGTCTCCTCTTGACACAGACAACCAAAAACCAAACACTAACCCTCATGGGCTCCACAAGGGGCACCAAGAATCAACTGTTGGCATCAATGACCAAGCACTGTTGGCATCAATGACAACTTAATCAACAACCCCCTGGCCTCAAGCATGCCTCAAGATGCGATTTCCCTTTGTACTAGTAAGCCTGAGTCTTGCCTCAACCCAATTTCTCATCCGGCCATGATCCGACCATCTCCATTTGGCGGATATTTGTCAGCCCACCCATATAAAAAAGACCCCAAAGTATTTTTGTATTGTTCATTAAATAAAAAAACCCTTTTCCCCTTAAGATATAAGCAATATAATTTTTAGGTTTTTATGAATATTTAATACCGCAATATGAATGAACATGGTATTATATTGCCTTCTAGTGAAGCCCCCATGGTAATCACCAAGTGCTTGTCATCTGCAACTACCTGAACTTCTCCCCCTTTGACATCAATGTCAAAGAAAACATGACAATAGATCTCCCCCTATCAAGATGAACTCAGAAACCAGCAAATAAAACATTCGGGAACCATCTCAGAATTACATCAGATATGCAATAAGCACAAACTCCCCCTGCCAAAGTGAACAAGTTAGTTGGAATAAGATATGACACCCAACTTCTGGCATAGATATTCAAACTGGATTTTGGATAAGGTTTTAGTAAATATATTAGCAATCTGTTATTTAGAATGAATGAAATGTAATTGGACAACTTTGTTTGTAACCTGCTCCCTTAAAAAATGATACTTGATTGGAATGTGTTTGGTCTTGGAATGAAGAACAGGGTTCTTGGAGACACTAATGGCACTTGTGTTATCACAATGAAGAGGAATAGATTCCGCATATGTTACTTTTAGATCTGCAAGAGTTTGAATCATCCATAGAACTTGTGTACAACATGTGGCCGCAGCAATGTATTCAGCTTCTGTGGTAGACAAAGCTATAGAGCCTTGCTTCTTACTTAGCCATGCTACTAGTGAATCACCTAAGAAGAATGCACCTCCACTTGTGCTCTTTCTTTAATCCAAACAGTTTGCCCAGTCCGCATCTAAATATGTTGTTAACTGAAAGTTCTGATTTCTAGGATACCAGAGACCATAAGTCATTGTGCCTTTCAAATATTTGAATATCCTCTTAACAGCTACTAAATGGCTTTGCTTAGGAGCATACTGAAATCTACCTACCATACCAACAGCTTGCATTATATCAGGACGAGATGCTGTGATGTACAATAGGCTACCTACCATTGACTGATATGTTCTTTGACCAACATCTGGTGATACATCATCCTTGTTGAGTTTGCATCCAACAACCATGGGTGTGCTGATAGGTGAAGAATCTTCCATATGAAATCTCTTCAACATATCCTTCAAGTACTTCTCTTGGGAGAGAAATAAACCTTCAGAACTCTGATTGATTTGAAGACCGAGAAAGAATGACAACTCTCCTATCATTGACATCTCAAACTTAGATTTCATGGCATTAGCAAATCACTGAATAGAAGAATCATTAGTACATCCAAAAATAATGTCATCCACATAGACCAAAACAACTAATAAATCAGCACCTTCAACCTTGATTTATAAATTACTATCAATAGTACCTTTCTTGAAACCTTTGTCCAAGAGATACTTATCCAATCTATAATACCAGGCTCTTGGTGCTTGTTTCAATCCATATAGCGCCTTCTTCAGTTTGCAAACATAGTCAGAATTTTCTGTCAGTTGAAATTCTTTAGGTTGCTCCATATAGACTTCTTCTTCCAGATTCCCATTAAGAAATGTTGATTTAACATCCATCTGATACACTTTGAAGTTTTTGTGGATAGCATATGCAAGAAAAATTCTAATGGATTCTAATCTTTCCACTGGTGCAAAGGTTTCATCAAAATCCTAACCCTCAATTTGTGCATACCCTTTACAGACCAATCTGGCTTTATTCCTCACAACATGTCCTTGTTCATTCATATTGTTTTTAAACACCCATTTAGAGCCTATTACATTCTTATCTGTAGGTCTAGGAACAAGTTCCCAAGTATTATTCTTCTCAATTTGATCAAGCTCTTCATCCATGGCTTTAATCCAATCTTCATCTTTACTAGCTTCATCAAAGTTCTTGGGTTCAACCATAGATAGAAAAGCAATCTGTGATTGCTCTGAAGCTTCAATCAATTTTCTTCTTTTCTGAACTCATTTATTCTTGTCACTAATTATCTGACTTTCAGGATGATTCTTTTTAACAATTTTAGAAGGTGATTTTGTTTCTGTCTGTTGATTTGAAACTGCCTGAATATTTGCATCTCCATCATCTGCCTCACAGTCTTCTCTTTCTGATTCTTGAACCTCTTCATCTTCAATTTCAATTGTATTCTCTGCATTTGGTTCAATACGGCTTATTTGATCATTTTTTAACTAAGATTTCTTCATCAATTTTAATGTCAATACAATCAACTAATTTATGCAATCTTTTATTATAGCATCTATATCCTTTGTTGTTTGTTGCATATCCCAAAAATATACCTTCATCAACTCGATCATCATATTTACCAAGATGTTCATCATTATTTTTAATATAGCATTTACTTCCAAAGATTTTGAAATGCTTACTAGTAGCAGGTCTCCCAAACCAAAGTTCATAAGGATTCTTATCATTGTTTGGTCTTAGATGCGCTTTGTTAAGAATATGGATAGCTGTATGAATTGCTTCTACCCAATAAATCTGAGAAATGTTTTTTTCATTCATCATTGATCTTGCCATTTGTTGAACTGATCTATTCTATCTTTCCACTACTCCATTTTGCCGTGGAGTCCCTGGAATAGTATATTCCCTTTTGATCCCATGTTTATCACATAATTCTTTAAAATATCCTGAACTAAATTCTCCTCCTTTATCAGACATTACTGCCTTCAATATTTTTCCTGTTTGATTCTCAGTCAGAGCCTTAAACACTTTGAATTTTTCAAATGCTTTAGATTTTTCTCTCAGAAAAGCAACCCACGTCAGTCTAGAATAATCATCAATAACCAACATGAAATATTTTTCTTTTCCTGTACCTTGCTTACTGGATGGTCCACATAAATCCATATGTACTAACTGAAGGGGCTTATTTGTTGATGTAAAACCTTTTGATTTAAACTGAGTGCGGGTCATCTTTCCCATTTTACATGACTTACACACCGAATCATATGGCTTTGATATCTTTGGAAGATATTTTACTGCCCTATTGTTACTAAGTCTGATTATATGATCAAAATTCAAATGTCCAAGTCTCGTATGCCACAACCAACTCTCATCATACTTGCTTAGATGACATTCTTCCTTTTCTTCATTCAAAACATAAACATCATTTTTTGTCCTTATGCCTTTTGCAATCAATTTTCCTGAGGGTACAGATTTTATCATGCAAACTTTCGAATTAAAAACTACTTCACACCCTCTGTCACAGACCTGACTGACACTAAGGAGGTTATGTTTTAAACCATGTACAAACAACACGTCTTGAGCTTTTCCTCAGCCATTACTCAAGCTTACCATCCCTTTTCCTTCGATTTTTCTTGGAGCATCATTACCAAAGGTCACATTTCCTGATTTACTTTCATTTAGAGACATAAATTTATTTTTATCACCCATCATGTGTTTAGAACAACCACTGTCAATATACCAAAGATCCTTTTGCCTTTGAGCAAAAATTACTAATCCACATTTGTCACTTTCTTTCTTTTTCCAAACCTTAGCCTTTTCAAATGTATAATTTATTCTCGGATTTGTTTTGTACTTCCTTAAATGACAGTCTGAAGCTTTGTGTCCAAAACTATGACAAACAAAGCATTCTGGCTCATTATTTAATAGATCAAAAGAGTTGATATGTTGATAATCGGTTCTTCTTTTAGTTGTGGACTGAATTGCGTGATATCCTTTTTTCCTCACTAACTATCCAGCTCTGTTTTGTAGCAGCTAACTCTTTGAATTCCGTAGTTGCATACTTCTAAATTTAATTCCACAATTTGAAATTTTATGACCAAAGTTAGAACAATAATAGCAATAACTATAGAAAAAAAATTGGTACCTGGATATTGGCCTTCTTTCTGGGCTTGATTGCTTTGTCTCTTGTTGGCTATGTTCCTGATCAGAGCTCAACTTATCTTTATTAATTTTGGTTAGAAAGGTATGATCATCAACTGATTGTCTGCTACTTGAACCACTTTCATAACCTAGGCCAATCTTTATCAATGGAGATCTTTGTTTACTCAGGATGCTATTCAGTTCTTCTGAGGCTTTGATACTTGACAAATTTTGGTGATACAAAGCTTGAAATTTCTCTAAATTTTTTCTAGCTTTTACTACTTCTTCTTCTAGAGCTTCACATCTCAAATTTTTCTCTGCTAATTGTTGTTTTAGAGTATCTTCTATTTTCTTTGCTTCTTCTAATTCTAATTTTAACAACACAAAATATTCACTTGTTCCTTTACCACTCTTTTCAAGCTGCATCAACAAATGTTTTTGTTTTCTCTTCTTAAGTCCAAGTTTGTCAATCTCTTCTAAAGTGCTGATTGATTCACCTTCCATGTCAATCATAGCTTCTTCATCATTAAGATCTTCTATGGCCATAAGCATAAAATCATTCATTCTATCTTCACAAGATGAATTGCTATCTATATCCTCTGAGGAGTCATCATCATTTGCACACAAACTTTTCTTTTTACTGTATTTCTTAAATTTGTATTTCTCTTCATCATCAGGATTCTGATCTTTTTTCTTGTGAGGATATTTAGAGGCAAAATGACCTATCTTACCACAGTTAAAACATTAAAATGGCAGCTTGTCTCTATATTTACTTGATCCTTTCTTCAATCTTCTTACAAATTTTTCCTCAATCTCATCTGCTCCAGAATCAATATTATTATTTGCTTTATAGGATGCTTCTCTAGTGATGAGTTTATATGTACTAATCCTCATTTCAGAAGCAGTTAGAGTTCCTAGGAGTTGATCAATGCCCAGAGTTTTAAGATCATTTAACTCTTCTATTGCTGAAACTTTGGGGTTAAATTTATCAAGCAGAGATCTTAAAATTTTCTGAATGAAGGATTCTTCTTCAATTGTTTCACCGAGGCTCTTCATAGCATTCATAAGCTCTTCAACCCTTAGGAAATATTTACTAACATTCTCATCCTCATTCATCTTTAGTTGTTCAAATTTCAACCTGTATGTCTGCAGTTTGGAATCTTTTACTTTCTCATTCCCTTTATAACTGCTTATAAGTTTGTCCCACATTCCTTTGGCAGATTCAAGATGCATAACTTTTACAAATTCAACTTCTGCAAGACCACTGAGAATAGCATTCATTGCTTTTGCATTAAAGGTAAATTTCAGTTTTTCATCTTTGGTGACTAGTACAATGGGCTTTACATATCCAATTTCAACTACATCCCATACATCAGCACCTAAGGACATAAGATAGGTTCTCATTCTAACCTTCAAGAAAGCAAAATTTTTCCCATCAAACAGAGGAGCCTTATTGATTGAATTTCCAGCATGACTAGTCATGTTTTAAGCTCACAGATCTACCTTTAAATAAAAGGAACCCGCTCTGATACCAATTGACGTTGTTACAACTGAGAGGGGGGGTGAATAAGTTGTAATTATAACAATAATCAATTTATTTTTCCTTTTAAAAATTTATTAACATTCACAAAACGATTGTCAAGATAATGAATAAGATAAGCAGAGAACTAGTAATCATCATTCACACATATGATGTACACAGACACAGATATTCATGAGGAAACCCATAAAGGGAAAAAATCTATTCTTCTTAGAATGATAAGTAGTCTTTAACTCTTGTACATCAATTATCTTTGAGCACCAACTCAAGATGAGGCTACAACCTCTGTTTAACAAGATGCAACTTGTTGAGAGCACCAAATCTTATGTTTTTCTAGCACCCACTATAAGGAAGCACCCACTCCCAATATTCATGCATCAACCTGATTTAAAGAGGAAATCAATCCTCCCTAGCACCTCCCTTCCACCCTATGTAAGAATTTTTTAGTCAATTATATTTCACTGGTTCAGATATATCAGTACATACCCTTTTCATTTTTGTTCTGTGCTGCTACATCTTGGGTTTCTGGGCATTCTATTCTTCATTAAATTGAGCCACATTTTTTCCTTTTGAATTGTTTTCTTCGAATCATAGCTTCATCTTCTTCAGCCAACAACCATTCCTCTTTATCCTCTCAATTCTCACCCCCATTTTTTTCTACACGATTGGTTTTTATAGATGTTGAAGTTATATGCCTCAGTCTCTTTAACTTCCCGATGTTCCAATTCTAAAACTAAAGCTATCTCTTTACCTCCTAATTCGAAAATTGAACTGTCTCTTTGACTTCCAGAACTCACATGCTATAACTGACTAATTAATAAATAAATAAATGTTTGAATGAGTTTTCTGCCACTGAAACTTTAGCAAAACAATTCTTTTGATGTTCATTAAAAACTCCCTTTATTTATTGATGAGTTAAATGCCCGCAAGATGTGTTATAAGTCTTACTTTTAATCTCATATGCCCGCAGAGGGCTCTTATTGATGTTGCAGCAGCATCCCTAGTTTTGTGTTCCAACCTTGGCAGCTTGTCTGAGTCGCGGATTGTTTGAGTCGCAGCCTGTCTGAGTCGCAGTTTGTCTGAGTCGTTGCTTGTCTGAGTCGCAGCTATCTGAGCCACAACTGTCTGAGTTGCAGCTGTCTAAGTCACAGCTATCTGAGTCGAAGTTTGTCTGAGTCGCAGCTGTTTGAGTCGCAGCTCTCAGCTGTCTGAGTTGCAGCTCGCAGCTGAAGTTGGTATGGTCTGAGTCACCCGCCTTGTCTGCTTTCCAACCATCGATGACAACTGAATCATAGTGCCAACAATATTACCCTGTAAGCCATCCGAAATATTAAATGGGTTACCTATCGGGTAATGTTCCTTCAACTTCCTATTTTTTTTATTAAGCCTATGGCCTCTAGATCCTGAAAACAATTGGCAACTTTCTTATCTGTGTTGTTACTTGTCTTAGCAATTGGGAGCCTCGAGTGTTTCTGTTGATTATCATTGGTCTTTCACACATGTAGTCAATGTTGGAACAAAATTAAATTGGAACTGAAAGGAATTTATTTTGTTAGTAGGTTCAAGAGGTCTAAGAGGTATTTTAAATTGATTAATCCCTATCTAATTTTGTGTTTTTTTTTTATTCTTCCTCTTCTCTGATATGCTGCACAAAACAATAGGTGAAGAGAGGCCAATAGGAGTGTAATTTTGAGAGGCATTATCCCGGCTATTCTAGAGAAAAAATTAACAGCTATGAGGATTCTATCCCCAATATGGACAATGTAATTGTAAACTAAATGCTTTGAAGTAGTCGTCCCTTTGCCATTATAATGCCATCCATTTCTTGTGGATATGGTAAACAAAGGCCAATAGGAGTGTAATTTTGAGAGGCATTAATCCTTCTATTCTTGAGGAAAACTTAACAGCTATGAGGATGTCATCTCCGATATGGTCAATGTTATTGTAAGAAAGAAGACAAATACTTTGAATTAGCCATACCTTCTCCATTATAATGCCATCCATTTCTTGTTTGCAATATTAATATTGTTTAAGACCCACATCATTGTGGCTAGTATAATATTCCTTTTTGTGGGCAGAAATTTTATTTGTGTTTTTAGCAATTTGTTGCATGTGGAAGATTGACGATCTCTACTGAAGATAGTTTCGTAGCTTGAGGTAGGTTGTATTCCTCTAGTTTGGGTGTGCATTGTTTTTTATTGCATTGAGTTGAAAATGATTTCATTTTATCATTTATGTTGTGCTGTATTAAGTATTATGATAAAATCTGTTGTACCTTGGGAATTGAAAACAAATTTCATATGCTATTATTGTAAGCATTCTTCCAATGCTCTAATGAATAAAACTAATAAGGAAGAAAATCATATGAAATAAAGGCAAACTTGAATGCATTGAAGGTGTAGATATGCATGCATTTTTTTTGCCCAAAGGAGCTTTAGCTGGTAATTGGAGAAGGGGTCTAGTGGTTGCAAGACGCTGACTTGTTGATTTACTCTTCACTTAGAATTTGAATTGGTCTTGTCACTCTATGTTTGACATTTAAGATTTATACTTTTTTCGCCCAAAGAAGATTTAGTTGGGTAATTGGAGAAGGGGTCTAGTGGTTGCAAGAGGTTGACTTGTTGATTTACTCTTCACTTAGAAATAAAATTGGTCTTGTTTCAAATTTAGAACGACGCCCATAAAATCAATCTGAACAATACATGTGTCTCATCCTCCTACAGTATAGGAAAATCATACTTTCTATTCCACCCCAAATTCTAAAATATAAACAAGCATCAATGTAATGATTCACTATAAATCAAACTCCAAACTCATACTTCTAAAATCAGCAGTGTCTCCAAGATATTCACCTTCCACCTTTTATAAGTGTTATCTATCTCAAGTGCTAATTGTCCTTGAATAGTATGCTTGTTTGATAACAAAATGCTATAGTTAAAAGTATTGGGATGAAGGTATGAATCTTTGTCATAGTTATAATCAACACTTTTCTCCATGCAGGCATACCTTACATGATAGAAAATCTTCATCGTTCCTGATCTGTCGTTAAGGAAAACAGTAATCACAATCTCCTTAGTACAACCACAAGGCACAGAGATGGTTCTATTCTATTCTGATCTGAGAGCCCCTTTGTTACAACTGTTGTTTATTAATATGAGCCCAAATATGCATAGAGATTGTTCTATTCTATTATGATATGAGAGCCCCTTTGTTACAATTGTTGTTTATTAATATGAGCCCAAATCTGCTTGTGAAAAACCACTTCAGTGCTCCTTCTCTGAAAACTGTGATTATTACAATTGGAGATATTCATAAACCTATTGTGAAGAATTAAACAGTGCTGCATATTCTTATGATGATCCTCACCCTCATGTATGGCTGCTAGTGTAGTTCTTCCTCACATCTACGTATTCTTATGATGATCCGAACAATCATTCCTTGCCAGTACCTCCATCATTTTTGGTAAGTGGTGCTCACAATTGAAGCATTTTGGTTAATTTTACAACCAAGTTGTAGGGATTGTCCTAGAGTCGTCCCTTACATGTAGAATAATGAGGTTGACTACAGGGAAAGTCAACAGATAGGTTTATTGGCCCCTTCATTTTCGATAGCTATGAAAAAATGGAAGGATGAGGATGCACCATAGAGATCAGTGCAAG
Organism: Larix kaempferi; assembly: GCA_027924585.1. NCBI lineage: Eukaryota > Viridiplantae > Streptophyta > Pinopsida > Pinales > Pinaceae > Larix > Larix kaempferi. The sequence goes on from BSBM01000887.1 coordinate 261,384, forward strand.
TTTGGATGCAGAGTAATATAAAAGAATGCATAAGTTTGCTATACATGACTACAAGTTAATAACAAGATATATAGAAACAAAGTTTCAAGTCCATGCCTTGAGTGGGAGCCTACCTTCTTTTCTTATCGCACACAAATTTGGTACATGGATTGACAGTGTAATATCCCTTTTTAATAATTTTATTAAAATGACCAATTTTCCACTTTTTCCCCTTATTCGACCTTTGACTAGTTTTTGGCTCTAGGTCTCCAAATTGCTCCAAATGCTCTTGAATCTTCTGAGAAGGTGTATGGATGATGTTAGAACATAAATATGTGTTTTAGGTATGCTTTAAGAACCTTACAATACTTGTTCAAATCCACTTTCAATTCTGACCAATGTAGGGAACTTTACTAGCAATTTCCTTTTGCCTAATATTGGTCTCTAGGTCTCCAATTGGCTCCAAATGCTACCAAATATTCAGTGAAGGTGTATGAATGATATTTGTACTTGATTATGATGTTCATGGATTATTTATGACCATAAAAATACTTCTGCAAACTTGTTTAATATTTTGGACAAAGTATGGAATTTAACTAGCAATTTGAGGTTCAAATCCCCCTAGGGTAAGTTCTGAAAATGGCTCTCCAAATGGCTTCAAACCCACTCGAAATTCTGAACATAGGTAGGGGATGTCTAAAGTATATTATTTATGTCTCATTTGCACCATTATTTATTTATTAAGTCTATTATAACCTTCTCCCAAACAACAACAAAAATCACTAATTCGACCCTTGGGGAAATGGCACCAAATCTCTTCCAAATGAAAATAAACTAAGCAAGATGGATTCAAATGCTTAAGTGCTAAACATGAAACTTGTAAAAATAATCAATGGTATTCCATACATCATAAATATATCATAGAAATATTCTTCCATTTGAAATCATCATCAATACATTGGCATACATTCAGGTAGTGGGGAAATGGCACTGTTCTTTCATTAAAAATGATATTTATACATTTATACTTGGAATGTCGACATGAAACTTTATGGAGATGAAGAAAAGAGTAGTTCCTTCATATTACAAAATAAATGGGGCATGAGAAGCTCCCCCAAAGAGTATAATAGCTCACCAAAAACGCCCTCCCTCAAGGATCAAGAATATGCCATCAAAACTGGAAATGGTTGAGAGAATGTGTTGCACTAGAAGAAACCACGAGTTTCCCTGTATCTTACAACTGCAAATAAATACTCCATTAAATCTCCAAATTAAATTTTTGAATGGATTTTCTAATTATCAACTTGGATGGGAATCTTTCACCCTCGAAATTGGCTAAGGTAAGAAACTAGTCATCCACTAGTTCTCCCTCTACACAAATGCAATTGAAAATTCTACAAATAATCAAAAGATGGTTTAATTCTTTGTTATTGACATTTATAAACTTCTAATGTCCTCAATGGGTCGAATTCCTTCCAAGAGACTCATTCCAACTCAAGTTGGGAAGAGATTCCAAAGAACGCCACTTGTACTGTACAACAATTCCTAGTCTCCCACTTCCACCAAATCACATGTGGAAGCATCTTAGCTTCCCTAACTCCCTTGAGCACCCTCTTGGAGGATATTTTTAGCCCTGAAATGTCATATATGTCATATGTTAGCCTTCAGGTTTGATTTGTGTCATAGGTGTCATAGCATCTTTTGTTGTCATAGAGCGAGGGAATCTAGCCCAGGTGTCCCACTAGCTCCAAATTGACTCTTCCTCTTCCATGGGAGTTAATCTTACTCTATATTTAGACATTGTATGAGTCATGCCATGAATAATACCCTTTTAAATCTCCAAAGTATGTTACCATTCACCTTGAATTCTAATTGGTGAGATAATGATGCCAAGTGTAGTGGGGGAAATCTAGCCATATGTGGGTCCCACTTCCTCCATGTGTCTTCATGATCAAATGCCACTTTGATTTTAACTTGTATATATTTATTTATCTCCTTTAATAAATATTTATTCCATTCTAATGTTCAAACATCATTTATTATCCTCCTTATTCCAAATCCCAAAGTTTCCACCCCAAACCTAGGAAACTAGTAATTTTCCTCCTTGGCAATTAATTGACCTTTAGCATCAATTTGACAAACTCTAATGAATATGGCCAATTTTCTTAGGCCATTGTGACCCAATTCCAAATTTGGGACATGAAAATCCTCCCTTCCCAATATTGCTTGTCCTCAAGCAATTTCAAACATGGGTGTTGAAGAACCTGCTTTCTGTATAATTCTTTGAAGTTGTCATTGAATTGCCCAACCTTGAGTCTTTGAGTTTCCATGAAGATTTTAGAGATGAACCACCTTGCTTGCTGCTGCACTACTCTGATAAAAATTACTTTATTAAGTGGGAAATCCATCTCCCATACTGCTTGTTTCCCAAAAAAAATGAAACCAATGAGACAAAAATTATTCCAGTGTCCCATTGCTTGTATTGCACCCCAACAATCAAGAGTGCTCTCCAACCCATACCATCAAATAAGAGGATTCTTGGATCCCATTTTATTGTATGCATTCTTCCAAACATCATGAGTACAAAATATATATCATCAAAGTACATAATAACATAATGAAAATGTACATCAAGGAGATGCTTCATCAAAGAGTCATGAAAGTGCTTATACCTCCAAGCAAGTAGACCACCATTTTCCAGGTGCATACAATCTTCAAGTGTCCAATCAAATCTGCTCCAATGACATAGGTGAGGATCCCATGTCCAATAATGATGCTCCAAAAGGATTTGATATACATCAAAATAGTCAGCCATGTATTCTTTCATCCAAGAAGTGAATGAAGAATCTCCACTGAAATCTGAACCGAATAATGAGCAGAAAAAATAAGACTTCAAAGGACTCAAAGAAGTCTCACCCATACATCCATGAATGTGAGAATCATAAAGATATAACAAAGTATGTGGATGCCAACAAAAATATTCTTCAAGCATAAATCTATTCACCCTGGTTTTTGATGAATTTGCTCCAACATCAAATGAACCAAGTGTTGAGCGAGAAAAACCATGAGTCTTCAAGTGACTTGAATGCATATCATAGGTGCATCCATGTAGATGTGCATCATCATAAAGTAACAAAGGATGCTGCTGCAAATGTGAATAAGAATGTGCTCCAACCATGTCATCATAAAAAGTAAATCTGGGAGTTCCATACTCCTCATGTGGCACCATAAAAAAAAACCCTTTCACCCATACTTCATTGAGACTAATTATGCTGCAAAACATGGAATTGTAGGATGTAGGAGAATGAACTAACTCACCCAAATGATCAAAAAGTGTAGAAGTTTCATCATGGGAAGGTTCCATATGGGTAGTATCATGCAGCTCCTTCAAAGGTGTGAAACCTTTGTCATAGATTGGTTCCAATGTAGATGAATCATGCTCTTCTTTAAAAATTGCATAACCTTCATCAAGAGACAATTCAAGTTCCTCTTCCACCACATCAAGTGTTTGGATCTCTAAATGATCTTCAATATTTTCAATAGAATCTTCTTCATGCTCATGTGATGTCTCTTCATCTTTTTCAGAGTCACTTGGGAGTGAATTTCGATCCTCTTCATGTACTGTTTCTTCTACTTCACCTATTTCAGAACTAGGTGGTTCATGGGTCTCCTTTTTCTCCTTCAAGCAAACTGATGCATTTTTCCCCTTGGTTTTCTTAAAATCAATAATTTTTCTCTCAAGTTCAATAGCCAACAATTCGAATCCTTCCTTAAGTTTCTTGGTCATATATTCAATGATTGTTTTCATGATTTTTATATTCTCCTCACCATCATATGAGGTTCCCTTTTCATCCCTAGTCATAGTTTCCTCAAAAAATTTGTTCTTCTTCTCCTACTTTTTTTCCCTCTTCAACAAAAACACTTTTGGTTTCAATATCTAATGGCGGTACTTGACTTCTTTTCCTCATGAATATCATACCAAATCAGGTGCAAAGATCATGCTCTGATACCACTGTAATATCCCTTTCTAATAATTTTATTAAAATGACCAATTTTCCACTTTTTCCCCTTATTCGACCTTTGACTAGTTTTTGTCTCTAGGTCTCCAACTTGCTCCAAATGCTCCCGAATCTTCTGAGAAGCTGTATGGATGATGTTAGAAAATAAATATGTGTTTCAAGGATTCTTTTGCAACCTTCCAATACTTCTTCAAATCCACTTTAAATTCTGACCAATGTAGGGAACTTTACTAGCAATTTCCCTTTGACTAGTATTGGTCTCTAGGTCTCCAATTGGCTCCAAATTCTACCAAATATTCAGTGAAGGTGTATGAATGAAATTTTTAATTGATTATGATTTTCAGGGGTGATTTATTACCATCAAAATAATTATTCAAACTTTTTTAATATTCTGGACAAAGTATGGAATTTAACTAGCAATTTGAGGTTCAAATCCCCCCCAGGGTAAGTTCTGAAAATGGCTCTCCAAATGCCTCCAAACCCACTCAAAATTATGAATAGAGGGATGTCTAAAGTAAATTATTTATGTCTCATGTGCACCATTAATTAGTTATTAAATCTGTTCTAACTTCTCCCAAACAGAAGCAAAAATCACTAATTCGACCCTTGGGGAAATGGCACCAAATCTCTTCCAAATGAAAATAAACTGAGCAAGATGGATTCAAATGCTTAAGTGTTGAACATGAAACTTGTAAAAATCATCAATGGAAGTCCATACATCATAAATATATCAGATAAACATTCTTCCATTTGAAATCATCATCAATACATTGGCATACATCCGGGTAGTGGGGAAATGGCACTGTTCTTTCATTAAAAATGAGATTTATACATTTATACTTGGAATTTTGACCTGAAAATTTCTGGATATGAATAAAAGAGTATTTAATTCATATTAAAAAATAAATGGGGCATTAGAATCTGCCCCAAAGAGTACAAAATCTCACAAAAAACGCCATCCCTCAAGGATCAAGAATATGCCATCAAAACTGGAAATGGTTGAGAGAATGTGTTGCACTAGAAGAAACCATGAGATGACTTGTAGCTTACACCTACAAATAAAGACTCCATTAAATATCCAAATGAAAGGTCTGAATGGTCTTTCCAATTATCAACATGGATGGGAATCTTTCACCCTCGAAATTGGCTAAGGCAAGAAACTAGTCATCCACTAGCTCTCCCTCTACACAAATGCAATTGAAAATTCTACAAATGATCAAAAGATGGTTTAATTCTTTGTTATTGACATTTATAAATTTCTAATGCCCTCGATGGGTCGAATTCCTTCCAAGAGACTCATGCCAAATCAAGTTGGGAAGAGATTCCAAAGAACGCCACTTGTACAACTATTCCTAGTCTCCCACTTCCACCAAATCACATGTGGAAGAATCTTAGCCGCCCTAACTCCCTTGAGCGCCCTCTTGGAGTCTATTTTTAGCCCTGACATGTCATATATGTCATATGTCAGCCTTCAAGTCTGATTTGTGTCATAGGTGTCATAGCATCTTCATCATTGTTTCCATAGAGCTAGGGAATTGTTGTTGCTGCAACATCCCCCCCAATTTTTTTTTAAATATTAGGGTCCCTCCTTTTAATTTTGTCTTGAAGCTTGATTTTGTTCAATCTTAGCTACTTCTCTTTTCAAAACTTTTCTTAAGTATTGATTCTTTCTGAAAGTTTTTGATCTTTTTTTGGCTAAGGCATTTCTTTTCCCTATCTTTAACGCAAAGCACACTTCTAATGTTTAAGTACGCCCTAAAGGCACAAATCACATGTTTAACTTTGCGTCGAAAGGCACAAGTTTTTGGGTCTCGACTTTACCACCGATGCGCTAAAAAATCTCTTAAATTGCGGCTTTGCGTGCAATTTCTAAACATAAAATCTGCACCATATCGACGCATCTGCCATTAGCGCAAAGCCTAACCTTGAAGTCCCCGCTATTTGCGCACAGTTTAACCTAAAGTCGCCACTACGTTTTTTAGCCCTTTCACTTTGCCATTGGCGCATCTTTTGGGCGCGAAACCTAACGATGGCTCATCCGCCCGTTGCACAGATCTTGACCCTAAAATCGCCGTTATCATCACTTTCCTAAAAATATTTCCATTGGCGCATCTTTTGTGCACAAAACCTAACGATAGCTCTTCTACCCATTGCGCAAACGCTGCGCTTAATAGTGTCGATGTATCAATCCTGCGCCATCGCAAGTCTTGAGCATAAAAAATGTCATTCGATGCCATTTAATACACGTCTGATTGGGTTGGTGAAGCCATTTAACTCGGCTTGTGTGGCATTAATACACTTCTGCGTTGAGCGCCGTGCGCACCAAACACACATTAATCCACCCGTGGGGAATTAACTCTCCCCTATATACGCATAGAACGGAGTTTCAAATGGCTCATTGTTCTCAAGTCGAGAAAGCTTCCAGGATCAAACAGTGGACAATTTGTCAGTTCCTTATGCACCTGGGTAGACACGTCGACCACTAAAGACCATTTTGAAAACACCAGGTAGGCACTCTCCTCCTCCATTTGCTTGTTACGAGGAATGACTCCGTTTGAGGCTATCTTTTGATAGTTTAAAAGATTAAATTTGTCTCATTCACAGTTATTTAAGTCACCCACGTTGTTTTTTTGTCTCTTCTTGGCAATATACTTTGTGTTTTTTCCCCGTAGGCTCTTAAACACTACGTCGTTATGCCAATTTCAGTGCAGACTTGTAATAACCTCCTTTGCGTATGAAACGCCATTCATCCTGCTACCTATGAGATTGTTATCAAAAGGAAACTGTATCCCGAAATGTCAAACCAACTCGCCTTCCTTTTGAGTGCTTTCAAGATCCATTATGGCAAGACTGCGTCCTCCTGGTTCTGTGTTACATACCACCAACGAGAAATACCGCCCCGTAGCACAGGATGAAAACCCCGCACACGCCTACAATGCTACATTCGTCTAATGAGTAAGCATTAAGTCGAACTTCTAATCAAATAACCCCTGCATTGGTGAGTAGTAATGTGCGTTGGTCTCCTGCCTCCCACCACAATGGCAATTCCCATGTAATTCCAAGTTAGCACTTATGCAACAATTTTTCTATTTGAGATCATTAATGAATAAGACGATTGGCAACTTCCAGTTTTATATTGAAGACACTTACTGTTAAATGGTTGCATGGATGTTTTGCATCATTTTAAGTTGCTGCCATCTTTCTAAATGATGTTCAAGTTGAAATACTTACTTGCTGTTGCTTATCAGTTACTTTGAATAACTAGGTGATGCATGTGGTGTTAATTGCTTATGAATATGCCAAACCTTTATTTTTGCTACCTTATTGACACAGGTTTGACATGCATAGAAGGTCTGCGAGGAAGAAGGCCACGCAAAAGGTAGAGTCAGATTCAGACATGGAGATCCTGCTAGATACTTCACTTGAAACTACGTTCAGTGATATGCAAGCCACCACTAATGTATCTCCAGGAAGGTCTTCCCCAGAGTTTCAGTGGGGTGACTTATATAGATTCATCAGGGATCAACAATACCCTAATGGCTCCCTAGAAGATACTTCGGTATATGTGAACATCAAGAAGTCCTGTATCCATAAGGTAGCAACCCGACCTGAATTATTTCCATGTTCTGAGGTCCTTAGCTAGTTGATCCCTCATGTCAAAACTGACACTAGGTTCATAAATGACAAGAATGGAATGAATCTAGCATCGTTTGCACCTGAACATATCACAGCCACTTACAAATTGCCCCCGGCAAGAGCTTGGTTAGATAGTAACTGGATAGCAGAACACCCCATGGACCCTCTGGTCTCTGTTAGAAAAATTACAATAACTGACAGACAAATAAGACAAAGGCAGACCAATGAATATGAAAGCAACCTTCTGAAAACCCCCTATAGACTCATTGTTTTGATGCTGAGCCGGATCTTCAGCATGCCTAATGGTAATATCTTCAAACTGGGCTGGGTACCAGTAATATTCCATGTATCCATGTCAAGTACCATTTCCAATTGGGCTGATATTATTTCAGAAAGCCTGGAATCACAGTTAACCGCTGCCCAAGGAGGAATGACTCCGAAGAATGCAGAGTTCTTTATGTCATCCTATTTGATAGATTGTCTGTTGAGCAAGCACACCTTCCCAGACTTGGGTTTTTCATGGAATAGAAAGGAGACACCTCTCTTCATAGCTTATCAACCCACATGGGCCAACAATTACGCAAACTATTACAAAACATTTTGTGAGAAATTCATCATGCCCTTATATCAGCTAATTTTTGTGGAAGAACCAAATTGCATGTCACAGAATGCTATGCCCATCATCGAAGCATTTGGTTATTATTACCATGCCCAAGAAGGCACCTACATCCGCATGAGTGGAGGATCCGTAGCTCCATTCCTGCTTCCCATTTATGCTACAGATTTTGTGATACACAGGGAAGCCATAAGGAAGCTCTTCAGCGTTGGTGGAATCAGTAGGATCCTCACCAAAAGGAAGAAAGGGATATATCCGCCAATGCCTTTCACTATCGGCACATACAGCTTCCCGAGGGAAAAACAGGGAGAAAATTATGTTCAAGATTTGGACATCTTTCATTTTGGTACAAAGTTTTTTAGAAGGCATGACCCTTGCGGTAGGGTTGCTGGACATGTTAGTGATGTCAGAACTTCCTTTGATACACCCATCTTGTTGACCTGAATGAAGAATTCTTACGTAGCGCCAGAAACTTAACAGAATTAGGAAAGCGCTATAAGAAGAAAGGGGGGAAGAGTTCTTCCCCCATGCTTGTTGGCTTGATACAACTAGAGCAAGAGGCATCAACATCTCAAGCCGGGGGTTCAAATGACATGGAACTTGAAGAAGATGACAGAATCCTACAGGAGCAGGCTGTCAAACAACACCGAGATGAAGAAGTTGCAAGGCTTCAAAATGAACAGGCTGCCAAATTGCAACAAGAGGAGGCAGCAAGAATTCAACAAGAAGAAGCAACAAGAATTCAGTAAGAGCAAGCTATTAAGTTGTAGCAAGAAGAGGAAACTGTTAGAATCCAAAAGGAACAAGAAGAAAGAACCTTGTTGGAAGAAGCAAACAGGATAAAGCAATGCTAGCCAAAAGGTGAGAGAAAGAGGAAGCTGCTAAAATCCAAAAGGAGCAGGAAGAAAAATACTTGAGAGAATAGGAAGATATAATCCTCCAAGAACAAACTACTAAATTACAAGAAGAAGAAGAAGGCTCTTGTTGGAGGAAGCAGATAGATTGCAAGAAGAGTTAGCAGAGTTAACAAAAAGACAAGAAAAGGAAGAAGTAGAGAGAGATGCAGAACAAAACCCGTTCAACCCACAGGCCATGGACTTAGGTATGTCAAGGATAGACCAACAAGGGATAGCTCATGAAGGGGTTGTTTCTACTGAATAACTGGCACTGATCCCATACAACCCCAGAAAGCAGCGCCAAGTGGCCAACCTGGATTTCGTCTATTTTCACAAACGAAAAAGGGCTATTATTGACAGAAGAGTAAGGAAGATGGAGATTGGGGAGGACTTATATGAATTCAGATTATTGGAGACCACGCTTGTCCAAGGGACCGACATCGATCCTTCATTCCAGGTGGGATGCACTGTAGCATCAACCCAGGAAAGTAAAGCTAATATTGATTGGTTAGTGGAAACTGTTAAGAACTACAGAGAGTTGTGCTTCAAGATAAAAGCTGACAGGAAGAAGGAGGTATTAGAAAGCAATGAACTAAAAAGGAAATACAAAGAGCTCGTAGAAGAGAAAGAAGAAACCACTTCGAAAGCACTGCAGCTTGAAAATGAGAAGAATTCACTGGAAATGCAACTAGCAATTTCAGAAGATGAGCAAAAGGACTTGAAAATTCACGTATCAGTGTTGGAAAGACTAATTGAGGAAAATACTGAGCGGTTGGAACAACTCAGAGAGTCCAATGAAAAGAGGCAGGATTTGTCCACCTTCTAAAAGCAAGCCCGTGACATGCAAGAGAGGATTCATCAATTGCTGGTACTAATTTCTGAAGAGGTCTGCGGGATGAAAGAAATGATTACAAAGTTGACAAGCCTCGAGGCTGAAGTGCTTCAAATTAAAGACATACATGCACAACACATGGTCAAGATCAAGGAGTAGTCTGAATGGAGAAAGGGGAAATCAGGTTTTCCCTCAAATCTGCGCACTTTAACCGAGGAGGAGTTGGATATAGATATAGGACTCCTCGAATTTTGCAGAGATTGTGGCAACATATTAAGTGTTGAAATTCAGAATACAGTAAATAAATGCTATGTTATCTACTCCAAGATCCGAGAAGCCCATGAGACATGTTAGATTCCTCTGCCACAGAGTATTTTTGAGTTTCCTGAAAGAGACCAATGCATGACGGAGTTGAAGAATAATTTAATGGACGCAGAGTTGGGTTATTTAACAAAAATAAAGGCTATATCCTCAGAAGACCTTAATCAGTTCATTGGGCAGACTGTTGTCCACACTCACTTTCTGGAAATTTGTGCACAGAAGACCACAACAGGGACAACCACCATCAAATCAGATTTGCGCAAGCACAAGATAGCGCAGAATGTGACGATATCATTAAGAGGGAAAACCATTGTGAGGGAAATTAGACAGTGGGAAAGCTACATTGAAAAGGAAGATAAAGCAGCACAAACAAGTGAACCTGTTGAAAAGGGCGAGTGAATAACATGAGAGCGACCCAATGAGTCAGCAGAACCATGTGGGCCATAGTTTGCCTTATTATATTTTGGGGAAAATAAGCTAGAAATTTTTCATGTACAAATATGCCAAAAGACAGCTGTCCTTTATTTTTGTTTTTGTGAAAAGGCCCTCACGAATCATTCAATTTTGTAGTTATATACTAAATGACAAATTAGAAGGTTCCAAAATTTAGGGCACATTTCTTAGCTCAAGGAGCAATTTGTAAAGCTATATATAGAGAGATAAAGGAAAGAAAAGGACTTTTGGCAGGTGAAAGATTTGTCTTCCTTGTACCTGAACTATTTGACTACATGTTCCAAGAAATCGATTTTACCTAATGAAAGCCTGGGAGAAGGCATTTTTTCCTGGAAGATGTGTCAAATGTGTGCTGGATTATTCCTGTATCATCTGCATATTGCTGTGAGATCATTCCTTGCTACCTTGAATTGTTTCTGTGTAATGAATGTTCTTATATTTTCCTATGCAAAGATGTGTTTTCTCAAATGAGTAATGGACTGTATTAATTGAATTAAAGCTATATTTAATATCTTTTATATCCGTTGTAGATGTACCTTTATGATTAAATGGCTATCTGTATGATCTTTAGGTGTTTCTTTCAGCATATTACTCATATTTACAGTTTGCTCCTTGCAAGGATAGAAGAAATTTGCTTACATAGTCTTAGATTATTTTAGGTTAATTACCTGCATTTAGCTTAGAGCACTTACATATCATCTTTAAATAAAATACATAAACGATGGATCGGGCCGCAACCGGTGCAAAGAACAAGAATATTTAAATATTACGGTAGCTAGAACCGTTAACTGGACAGATTCTCCATACCAAACGGTGAATGATCTAATTTGGACAGTTTACCGGGTAGAATCCCTGGCTGATTGATGCTACGATTTTAGAGGCATCAATAGTTTTTGGTGCTAGAAGGAGGGACACCAGTGCATGGCTGATAAAGGAGACTCTTCTTTAAGAGGAGATCCAATTGGAAACCCGCTTGGAACATCAGTCCCAGATAATTCAGATCTCGAACTAACAAATCAAGAAAATCCTAACTCTGAATTTGAGAATCAAGAAACACTGTATGCCATACCTTTTGCTGAAGTAGCGAACTTAAGAAGACATAATCGTGCTTATGTTAAGCAGCTTGGCAGTTTAAATGCGATTCATTTTCTCCCTAGAAGAAGAGCTCCTAGAAGAGAAATAAAATATACATGTGATTCAGTTCTTGTTCAGATCTTTGAAGAATTAGTAGACTTATCTTTAGAAGAAATTACAGAACCTCTTGGAGAAATAGAACTTGAAGATCCTCTAGATCTTGAAGAACTGTGCACTCCAAAGAATTATCCACCTCATACTCCTCACGATACTCCACCAAATTATCCAGGAGGAGCCATGGTTGTACCTGCTTGGAAAGCAAGAGGAGCTTTGAACTTGGTTGGTCCTTTTCACAATCTTCCTAAGAATCCTGAAAAGGTTTTTCCTAAGTATGATCCTGGGAAAGGTATTTCTGCTGAAGATCATCTTAAGAGCTATTACTTAGATTTGATCCTGTTAAATGTGCAGCATGAAGACTTAGTCTGCAGACTCTTCCCCTATACTTTCAAGCCTATGGTATCTTCATGGTACTTTAGTTTACAAGCCAGTTCAATAGCTAATTGGGAATATTTTGAAGAATGTTTTTTAAAGAAATATGGAAATCAGAAAACAATAGCTACACTCATGAAACAGTTGTTGTCCATGAGAATGGAAAAGAAAGAAAAGGTTCAAGAATTTAACCAAAGATTCACTACGCTGTTAAATAATTTTAGCGAGGCTGCTAAACTTGTAGAAGAATCTTTAGTGGAATATTACACAACAGCACTTGATCCTCCAATAGCAATGTTTGCCAAAAGAACTAAGAAAACTACCTTAATAGAAAATTTTGAAGAAGCTAGGAAGGTAGAAGAAGAAGCAGACAGTATTGCTAAGCATGCTATTAATGTAGAAACAAAACCAACAACCACTAAGAAACCACTTCTGCTTACTAGGAATAAAGAAGAATCCTTGGTGGATATGGAAAATGTAGTCAAAATGATGCAAAAATTGTCCAATAAATTGTAGATCTTGAAAAAGATAAGGAAGCTAGCACATCCAGGAAGCCTTTTAAACCTTTCTACAAGAAAATGGAAGAAAATGATTAGCCTCATCCACCTATGAACAAATCGCATGTTTTAAATTTGAATGAAGTAGGAATGGAACATTTCTGCACCTTTCATAAGGAACCACACTCTGAAAAAAGTTGTCTGCAATGGATAAATTCAATGAGCTTGGTGATGAACCAGATGCTGGACTCACAAATTCCAGATCAAGATAATGCTCCTGAAGAGAAGACTCTTGAAGTTGAGGAGCCCGCTCCAGATACCAGTATGGTGCTATGGGATTGGGTGCCTTTAACCGAATTGATTGAAGATGATCTTGAGGAAAGTCAAGTCTCAACTGTAAACATTAATACTCACAATAAAGGTCCAGCTGCTGATCCAATTCCAAGCTCAACCACACCCAAGCCTAAATCCTCCAAAGAGATACCTAAAAGACACATCACAGTAATTCCACCACAGCCCAAACCTAACCAAATACCTACTAAGTAGCCAAACATGGAAACAATTCAGCAACCAAAAGTAACTTTGAATAAAACTGACAATCAACCCAAAGTTGTAAAGGAATGTGACATGGGATATGACATCATTGAAGACATAAAGAAAGTAAAATCTAATGTGTCTATATTTGATATGTGTAGTTTGCCTCAACAACGAAAGAAGTTGTTGTAGGCTCTCAAACCCCAATATAGCACTCCATTAGCAAACAATCAGGAAGATCCTGAAATAAATGAAGCTAGCATTGACAGAAAATCTAAATCCCAAACACTACCTTTTCTTTTAACTTTTGAAATTTTTAATCACAATGTGCATAATTGTTTAGTAGATTCTGGAGCTTCCTCGAATGTCATGCCACTGTCTATTTGCAAAAGGATCAACGGGCATCCAATTTCATCTCCAGCCCAGATTATTCAGCTAGATAGAACTGATGTTAAAGTAATTGGGGAAATGAAAGATGTGCTTATTAGGTTGTCTACATATTCTAGACTGTGTTAGTTCATTGATATAATGGTAGTTGATATTCCTGAGTTTTATGGTTTGATCCTAAGTAGAAATTGGTCGACTAAACTAGACGGTTATTTCACCACAGATTGTTCCCACTTATGGATACCCTATTAGAATAGGCAAAATCAAATTAAAGTGCTGAGGGAACCACACATGAAACAGAATGTAACTCAATTGGAGGAAAAGAATGAAGCTGTAGCTTTCTCATCTTCCGTCCTAGGGAATTGTTTCTTAGAAATCGAGCCGGGTAATTATCAATCAGAAGATATCAACAATGAATCAGACAAACAGTCTGATCTACTTCAGTTTTCTCGGAATGACGATCTCAACTGTAACATAGTTAACTTAGTTACTAACTTTGATGGTTCCAAAACTCGGGAAGGATCCAGAGCCAATTGTGTTCTAATGGATCTCGAGAGGAACAAACACTTCTTGTCTTGTAGATTAGAGTTTGATTGCACTAACAATACTGCTGAATATGAAGCTTTGGTCCACGGATTAAAGAAAGCCATTGGTTTGAACGTTAAATAACTGAAAGTCTTTGGTGACTTGAAAATAGTCGTCAGACAAGTAAGAGATACAGTTCATTATCTTTCGCCACATTTGAAAGGCTATCAGTCTGAGGTATGGGATCTAATTACACACTTTGAAGCTTTTAATATAAAATCTGTTCCTAGATTAGAGAATGTTGTAGCTGATTTATTAGCTACATTTGCTTCTAGATTAGTGCCTACTAATAATAAATGTTATATCGAATTGGTTTTCAGGCCTTCTGTTCCATATAATATCACAAATCTCAGGGTGTTCGATGATGATGATTAGATCATCAATTTCCTTACAAGTGAAAACATGTTTCAAGAAGTCGTTATAGACAAAGAAAAACATGATGCTAATCTGCAAACTAAGGACGCAATTAAAGGGAATTTTGATGCCTAAAGGAGTAAGATCACTTGAAGGTTTGTTCGATCTGTAGAGCAAGTTCAAGAAACCAGCAAATGTTAAAACTCATAGCTCTTATATGCAGCATGAATTGATAAATTTGGGCACAGACGCTTAACCAAAGTACGTTAACCTTGGTAGATGCTGTTCATTGGGTGAAAGAGATAAGTTCATCAAGATTTTTCGACAATATAAATATGTTTTCACTTGGACTTATGAAGATCTAAAAACATACGACACTCGTATCATCTAGCATGTCATACTAATGAAAGCAGGCGTTAAGCCATTTCAGCAACAACTACGAAGAATGCACCCTACTCTCGAACCGTTAATTCAAAAGGAGTTGAAGAAATTGCTTGATGCTAAGATCATCTTTAAGGTCCGGGATTCGGAATGGGTTGCTAATCTAGTTCCCGTAAGGAAGAAGTCTGAAGAAATAAGACTATGTGTAAACTTTAGAAATATGAACAGAGCTTCTGATAAAGATAACTATCCTGTTCCTTCAATGGAACAAATCCTGCAGATGGTATCAGGATCATAACTTTTTTCTCTTCTAGATGGTTTCTACGGTTACAATCAAGTATTAGTGGCAAAAGAAGACCATCTTGAGACTAACTTCTGTACTAAGTGGAGAACATTTGCATACTGAAGAATGTCGTTTGAATTGATAAACGCAGGAGCTACTTTCCAACGAGCAATGGACATTTCCTTTTGAGGATTGGGCAGTCATTGTGTTGTAGTTTATCTGGATGATCTGACAGTCTTTTCAAAGAAAAGAGAAGACCATGTTTTCCATTTAAAACAGTTTTTTGACCGATGTAGGAAATATGGTGTCTCTCTAAACCCCAAGAAAAGTGTGTCCGCGGTCCTTGAGGGTAAGCTTCTTGGTCACATCATTTCAAAAAAAGGAATTTCGATAGATCAAGAGAGAGTGCAAGTCATCAACAAAATTCCCATGCCCCACAACAAAAAAGCTATGCAATCGTTTATGGGCACTATCAATTTTGTTCGAACATTTGTCCCTGATTTCGCTCAGACCGTCAAGCCTTTGCAGCAAATGGTCAAGCAAAGTGTGTAGTCAAATGGACAGATTTAGAAAAGGGTGCATTTAAGGATATCAAAGTAGCCATAGCCAATGCTCCCTCTCTAAGAAGTCCAGATTTTGACAAAGATTTTATTTTATATACCTTTGCTTCAGATGACTCTCTTGCAGATGTGCTTACGCAAAAGGTAGAATCAGGAGATGAATACCCAATCTCTTTTATGAGCACTAGTCTGCAAGGCACGGAACTGAACTATCATGTTGTAGACAAACAAGCATATTCCGTATTCAAAGCAGTAAAGCAGTTTAGGCCATATATTATTAAGAGCAGAACTAAAGTCGTAGTTCCCCATCCAACCGTCAGATCCCTTTTTATTCAAAAGGAATTGGAAGAAAGAAGAGGAAATTGGGTCACCGCTCTTCAAGAATATGATTTAGAACTTAAACCAGCTACCATCATTAAAGGTCAAGGCCTATGTAAATTGCTCACTGAACACCCAATTGATGAAGAGCGAGATTGGGAAAATGAAGCCGAACTAAATATAGTTGAAGTATGCCCTATTTTTACAGCGCCTGAATCTTGGTACAAGGACTTGGTGCATTACTTACAGCAAGGGTACCTACTAGAGCATTGGAGTTCTAAGCAAAGAAGAGCACTCCAGTTGAAATCAACAACTTATCAGATCATTAATGGAGTACTTTTTAGAAAAATTTATGATGGCATCTTTCTCAGATGTTTAGAGAAGGAAGAAGCAAGTAAGGTCGTTAAAGAATTACACGATGGCCCTACTGGTGGAAATTTATTCCGGAGATACGACAACTCACAAAATACTAAGGGATGGATATTACTGGCCCACCTTATTCAAAGATGCTCACGCCTATGCACGGAATTGTGATGTGTGCCAAAGAAGTGTAGGATCGTTGCATCCCGTTATTATCTCAGAACCATTCGAACAATGGGGTATAGATGTCATTGGAGAGATAAAACCGAATTCTTCTCTGCAACAGCGATATATTCTAACCACCAAAGACTATTTTACGAGGTGGAAAGAGATTGTCCCATTGCGCAAAATCAATGAAGATGCAGTTATCAGTTTCTTAAAAGAGAACATCATAACCAAGTTTGGGGTTCCAATTTCCCTAGTCTTTGATAATGCGGCTTATTTCTCGTCTTTTAAGATAAATGAATTTTTTTATGAAAGGGGAATTAAATTACATTATTCAGCCAATTACTACCCCCAGGGAAATGGATTAGCTGAATCGTCAAACAAAAATCTCATCCGAATTCTCAATAAAACTGTAATTGAAAACCATAGAAGCTGGCACATTGCTCTCCCAAATGCTTTATGGGCAGATAGAGTCACTCCAAAGAACACTTTAGGAGTTTCTCCATATACCCTCGTCTACGGTAGAGAAGCCATCCTCCCTCCTAACCTTTTAATTCCATCTTTGCAATTGGCCCAAGCCTCCCGAGGTACCATCAGTCAAGTTTTATAGTGTAGAATTGACACTTTACTAAAACTCAAAGAATCTTGGCAGAAAGCCAAAGACCGGTTCCACCAACACCAAGACATAGTCAAAAGATGGTTTGATAAGCGGAATTCCAGCAAAAGAAATTTTGAAGTAGGTGACTTATTCTTGAAATGAGATCATCCACACGAAGGAAAGGGAATGCATACAAAGTTCCAACATCTATGGGTTGGCCCTTATATAATTTCCGAGAAACTTGGCCCATCTACTTACAAGCTGAAAGACCTCAAAGGAGAGGAAGTAATCCTTCCCCTCAATGGCCTCGCTCTAAAGCAATACTTTGCATAGTCTCAATGAGACCTTTATACATAAATAAATAGTTTCTTTTGTTTTCTTTCCTTTTCCTTACTTTCTTGTTTTGTTTTCGGAGCATTTTTAGTAGTTTGGTCTGTTTCTCTTGTCAGTTCACTTTCCATTCAAGTTTGTTCTTTTCTTTACTAATAAAACCCAGCTCGACTCCTGGCTCAGTAGTAAGACAGAAATCTGAGCAAAACTCGAATTCTTGAAAGACAAAATGTCACTTATAAAGAAAATATAGTTCCGTGACTTTGTTTTCATTGATCAACCTCTGAGAATGTAGAGATCCTTTCCTAATTCGTCAAAATAACCCCAGTTAAATGACTAGTGATTTAGTACTTCTCGCTCACTATCTTGAGGTCCCATCCACTTTAACATTAATACTTGTCCCAAGGTTCTTTTTCTATTATGGATCCATGGAAAGGAAGCATGTCTCACAGGTGTATGTTATTTAAAATGATCCCATGCTACAAATAAAATCAAAAAGAGCTTACATCAAAGAGTCTGATTTCCAAAAATTCTTGCCTCAATTAAAGTATGGCTGAGACGAAACAAAATTGTTCAAATTAGCAAGTTGTTCAAATAAATCAGCTCAAGCAAGGTTCTTCTCCGTCCATGAAGCTTAGAATCAAATAAAATATCTTGCTCTCACAAAAGGACATTATGGATTGAAGAACCCAAATCAAAGAATTGAAGTTTCAAGAAAATAATCTCTGGAAGGCTCAAACAACAAAAGTTGTCAGTTTAAGAAAACATCCAAAAAGGTACAAATAGCATGGGAACGAGGAACAAATGAGTATGCCTGTGAGATATTGTTATGATCCTGTGGAGTCCTCTTCTAGTCAAAACACCGTAAAGACAGATCCTAAAAGAATTAACCCCATTCTCCGGCCTTGAGAGAGTTTGCAAGAAGTATAGGTCTAAGTCCCCTTTCTCGAGTGACTAATAGGATAAAGAGATCATTGCATTCTTAAGAGTTGAACTATGAGACATTTTGGTTACGTTTGGAACTATCAGTTTAAAAGTCATTTTTCTTAGGACAGGGTTTTTGTTTCAGAGATCTGTGTTCAACAGCGAATCGCCAATTGTTGATGTTGCAACATCCCCCCCCAATTTTTTTTTAAATATTAGGGCCCCTCCTTTTAATTTTGTCTTGAAGCTTGATTTTGTTCAATCTTAGCTACTTCTCTTTTCAAAAATTTTCTTAAGTATTTATTCTTTCCGAAAGTTTTTGATCTTTTTTTGGCTAAGGCATTTCTTTTCCCTATCTTTAATGCAAAGTGCACTTTTAATGTTTAAGTACGCGCTAAAGCCACAAATCGCATGTTTAACTTTGCACCGGAAGGCGCAAGTTTTTGGCTCTTGACTTTACCACCGATGAGCTAACAAATCTCTTAAATCGCCGCTTTGCGCACAATTTCTAAACATAAAATCTACGCCATATCGACGCATCTTCCATTAGCGCAAAACCTAACCCTGAAGTCCCCGCTATTTGCGCACAGTTTAACCTAAAGTCGCCGCTATGCTTTCGAGCCCTTTCACTTTTCCATGGGCGCATCTTTTGGGTGCAAAAGCTAATGATAGCTCATCCGTCCGTTGCGCAGATCCTGACCCTAAAATCGCTGTTATCATCACTTTCCTTTAAAAAGCTTTCCATTGGCGCCTTTTGGGTGCAAAACCTAACGATAGTTCTTCCCCCCGTTGCACAAACTCTGTGCTTAATAGTTCCTCTGAATCAATCCCGTGCCATCACAGGTCTTGAGCATAAAAAAACCTTTCGATGCCATTTAATACACCTCTGGTTGGGTTGGTGAAGTCATTTAAATCGGCTTGTGTGGCATTAATACACTTCTGCGTTGAGCCCTGTGCCCATCAAACACACATTAATACACCGGTGGGGAATTAACTCTCCCCTATATACGCATAGAATGGAGTTTCAAACGGCTCATTGTTCTCAAGTTGAGAAAGCTTCCAGGATCAGATAGTGGACGATTTGTCAGTTCCTTATTCACCTGGGTAGATGCGTTGACCATGGAAGACCATTTCGAAAACACCAAGTAGGCACTCTCCTCCTCCGTTTGCTTGTTACGAGGAATGACTCCGTTTAAGGTTGTCTTTTGATAGTTTAAAAGATGAAATTTGTCTCATTCATAGTTATTCGAGTCACCCATGTTGTTGTTTTGTCTCTTCTTGGAAATATACTCTGTGTGTTTTCCCCGTAGGCTCTTAAACACTACGCCGCTATGCCAATTTCGGTGTAGACTTGTAATAACCTCCTTCGCGTATGAAACGCCATTCATCCCGCTACCTGTGAGATTGTTATCAAAAGGAAACTGTATCCCGAAACGTCCAACCAAGTCGCCTTCCTTTTGAGTGCTTTCAAGAGCCATTATGGCAAGACTGCGTCCTCCTGGTTCTGTGTTACACACCACCACGAGAAATACCGCCTTGCAGCGCAGGATGAAGACCCTGCTCATGCCTACAATGCTACATTCATCTGATGAGTAAGCGTTAAGTCGAAATTCTAATCAAATAACCCCTGCATTGGTGAATAGTAAGTGCGTTGGTCTCCTGCATCCCACCACAATGGCAATTCCCATGTAATTCCAATTTAGCACTTATGCAACAATTTTGCTATTTCAAGTCATTAATGAATAAGACGATTGGCAACTTCCAGTTTTATATTGAAGACACTTACGGTTAAATGGTTGCATGGATGTTTTGCATCATTTTAAGTTGCTGCTATCTTTCTAAATGATGTTCAAGTTGAAAGTGTTAAATTTTTAGTATTAAATCACAATACTATAGGATCTTTGCTGAGAGAATAACATCTACAGTATATCAATGCATGACAATCATAATATGACAAGCATCACAAGCATCACAAGAATCAAAAGCATAGAGACAAGAGACACAGAGTTTCCGTGGGGAAAACCCTAAGGTGAAAAACCCCACAACTTCCTCAGAGATAGAGAGAGCAATGGCTCAACCAAAATACAACCAAATAACACTGAGATAGTCTCCTAGCAGATGATCCCCCTCCTCCTCACTAGTGCGCCACTTTTCAGAGAGAGAGTGAGTTACTTTTCCGAGTGAGTAAAATAGAGATCTCCTATCTCTATTTATACTCACCTTTTTGCCCAGTGACCTACTGGGGCCGACTTGTCTACTTAGATACATCCACATTATATTATATATAATTCCGGGCCGACCCCAAATGGTGATCTAATAACCCATCGGCAAGTACACACACTTGCGACACTTGTCAATCCACATGATGACACTTCCTTATAGAGGAATAACACATCTCTTATAAGGGTACAATAAATATATATAAAATATACAGATGAAATACATTCTGAAGTTACATATACATCAACACTCCCTCTTAACTAGGAAGGTATTTCTCGACACAGATCTGCTAGACAAGTCTTCTTCTCTGGATCATCGTCATCGATGCATCGTCACTGCTGCTACTATCTCAACCAATCTCTGACTCTACTCGTCATAGGAAGTTCTACAGAGCCAGTCCTTTTTCATACTGGATATAGGCCCACCACCTGCAGGTCTTCATCATCACTGGCCATACTGTGGAATTCTCAGGACTCATTACATGCATCACAAAACCTGGCTGCAGCATCCCAGGCTGTTACGAGCACACAGCTCTACCTGTAGGATCTCCCAGGAGCACATTACATGTGACCCATCATAAAACCTGGCTGAAGCATCCCAGGCTTTTACGAGCACGCGGCTCTACCTGTCGGATCTCCCAGGAGCACATTACATGTGATCTCACCACAAAACCTAGCTGAAGCATGCCAGGCTGTTACGAGCACACAGCTCTACCTGTCGGATCTCCCAGGAGCATATTACATTTGGTCCACCACAAAACCTGGCTGAAGCATCTGAGGCCTTTTTCATCCTGTCCAGATCTCCCAGGAGCAAATTACATGTGGTCATGGAAAAACCTGGCTGAAGCATCTGAGGCCTTTTTCATCCTGTCCAGATCTCCCAGGAGCAAATTACATGCCATAGGACAAAACCTCGCAAGAGCATCTTCCAGATATCCCAGGGCACCGAATTACATGCCATAGGAAAAACCTCGAAAGACTATCTGCAGATCTCCCAAGGCACAAATTACATGTCCTCCCAAGCAAAACCTCGCAAGAGCATTTGCCAGATGTCCCAGGGCACCGAATTACATGCCATAGGAAAAACCTCGAAAGACCATCTGCAAATCTCCCAGGGCACAAATTACATGCTTTCCTGCACAACCTGATCCACGGCCATAAAGTATCATCTGATACTCATCAAACATCATCCTGATGTACACATGATCATCCTGATCATCATCACTGCAACATCCTGCTGCATGTCATCTGGAGAAGCTCGTCAGCCACAATCATCCAAGTATACATAGATACATGATCCACACAATGTATCCATCGACATACATGATCTACCTGATCATACAAAGATACATGATCCACACAATGTATCCATCAACATACATGATCTGCCTGATCATCATCACTGCAACATCCTGCTGCATGTCATCTGGAGAAGCTCGTCATCCACGATCATCCAAGTATCCACCTGATACATACATAGATACATGATCCACACAATGTATCCGTCAGCATACATGATCTACCTGATCATACAAAGATACATGATCCACACAATGTATCCATCAGCATCCAACATGATGCGTTCATACAAAATACATACACATGATCCATCCGATCATATCCAGCATCCAACATGATGCATATACAAAATACATACTCATGATCCAACCGATCATATCCAGCATCCAACATGATGCATACATATATACATATAATGATCCAACTGATCATATCCAAGTAGAAACTAGAACATCATCCTGATGCTCATCATCTAGCGCTTACATCCATAGCCATGTGAAGAGTTCCCCTTCCAACATGCTTGGAATGGCTTCAGCAAATGTGTCCATCACTTCTTCCTCGAAGTATCCTCGATATGAAGCACGCCAAGCCTCTCTCTGAAGTACTCGAACTTCACCCTGGCTAGTGGCTTCGTCAGCACATCTGCAATCTGCTCGTCCGTCACAACATACAGGAGCTTCACAGCTCCTCTCTGCACCATATCCCTGATATAGTGATATTTGATCTCTATGTGTTTCGACCTGTCATGAAACACTGGGTTCTCGGATAGCTTCACACAACTCTGGTTATTACAGAAGATACCAGTAGCATCCAACAGGAGATCAAATAACTCAGACAGTAGCTTCCGTAGCCATACTGCCTCACAACTAGCTGAACAGGCTGCAACATACTCAGCCTCTGCTGTACTCAGTGCTACGCAGGACTGCTTCCTGCTAAACCAAGAGATCACACCTGATCCCATATTGAAGCAACACCCAGATGTGCTCTTCCTATCTGCAGCACTGCCAGCCCAATTTGAATCAACATAACCCTGCAGGTTAAAATTTTGATTCGCTTCATACTTGAGCCCATAATCCACTGTACCCTTCAGGTACCTTAGAACATGCTTTACAGCAACCAGGTGAACATTCCTCGGATCCATCAGGAACTGGCTCAATGTGTTCACAGCAAAGCAAATGTCTGGTCTCGTGTTCGTCAGGTACATCAAGGACCCAATCATCTGACGATACATGGAGACATCAACCGGCTCAGATGAAGCATCACATAGAAGCTTCAGATTCGATGCCATAGGTGTGGCCATGGCCTTGCAATCCATCATCCCAAATCTCTTCAGGATATCTACTGTGTACTTCCCTTGACCAAGGAAGATCCCACCTGCATTCTGCCACACCTCCATACCTAGGAAATAGTGCATCATTCCCAAATCTTTCATATCGAATTCAGCGGCAAGCTTCCTTTTAGTATCTGCAATCAGTCTGTCATCTCCTGTTACAAATAAGTCATCCACATACAGGAGTAGAATCACAGGATTCCCTTCCTCAACCTTGTAGTAAAGGTTGGAATCCGCTTTACTCTTGGTAAAGCCCAAACTAGATAGGAAACTGTCCATCCTACCATACCAAGTTCTGGGAGCTTGCTTCAAGCCATACAAGGCTTTCTTCAATCTGCATACATATGACTCTCTGTCATGTCTTGGGACTGCATCCCAAACATCATCTTCATGATCGACGGATCATGGCATTCCATTTCTTCATCCCAGATCCTGGGAGCTTCAATATCTTCAATAGATATCTTTGTTGCTGGAACAAATGTTGTAGTCCTTTTGTAGGTGAAGATATACGGTCTTTCCTACAAAACAAGTTAATTTGCATGATTAGAAATATCTCATAATTTTCAGAACAAATTCTTTACACATAAAGAAATATGTCATGCAGTCATGCAGTTATCCTAGCCAATGCTTCAATACAACATTTATCCATGTTCCACAACTTTCTAGATGCCTTCCAGTCTCTACCAGAACATTGTTAAGAGTTTGCACTACTCCCAACATGTCAGCAAAGAGGTTTCATTCTAGATAAGTAGCACTGGAATGTTGTACAATGCCATAGGCCACTTACCCATCACATGCATATTAGTAGTATGCAATCATTCAAATATGCACAATACATCTCCTAAGTCTAGGAACATAAGCATAATATTATTAAACAAACAAAATAGGCAAGAAATGATAATTGAAATACTTATCTTTGTTTGTTTGTTTGGGTGGACTCCCTCTGAGTCTTTGCTTCCTGGTAGGAGCTGTTGAAGTAGCTTCTTCTACACCTTTCTGTTGTGGAATGTAGGAAGATGGTCAACTCCCTCTGAAGATCTGCATCCTTGCAGGAGATGCTGGAGTGTGCTCCCTTTTGATCTTTGCTTCCTGGATTACCTGTCCTTATATTCATCTTTGCTGACATCAATATTCTTGAACCCAGAAAAGACCTCTTCTGGTGTCTTGTTGTCCAATATCTTGTGGGGAGTTCTGTTCTGCACATATACAACTGTTCTAACTGCTTCTTCCCATAGATGCAGCATTTCCCTTGCTGCTTCCATGACTGTTCTGTTCTTCCTTTCTGCAACTCCATTCTGTTGAGGATTATAAGGAGTAGTCAACTCCCTCTTAATCCCCGAATCACTGCAAAGCTTCTTGAAATCATTTGAGGTGAATTCTCCACCATTGTCAGATCTAAATGTCTTGATTTTATTGTCAGTTTGATTCTCCATCAAGGTTTTGAATTCCTTGAATTTATCAAGCACCTCATCTTTTCCCTTCAAGAAGTATACCCAAGTCTTCCTGGAGAAGTCATCAATAAATGATACATAGTAAACATACCCACTCAGGGAACTGGATGACATAGGGCCACATACATCTGAGTGGATGATTTCCAGGATATCTTTTGCCTTGCTTTCACTACTTGGGAAAGCCTTCTTAATGTTCTTACCTTTTGCACATCCTTTGCAAACACCTTCATGTTTGGTGTTGATTTCAGGAAGACCCTCTACTGCCTTGCTTGCAATTGGAAGTGCCCTATAGTGCATGTGAGCAAGTCTTCTATGCCAAAGTTCACTTGGCTCCATGGATTCATGCACCATGGCATGTTCAGGTTGTCCCTTCAATTTATACAAGCCTCCCTCTTGCTCTCCAATTACTACTGCATCATCTATGGTCTTTCCCTTTGGCCACATTAGGACTTGGCCATCCACAAATGCAACCCTCATACCTTTTGCATCTAATGCAGAAATGGAGAGTAAGTTCTTCTTGAGCCCAGGTACATAAAGTACTTCCTTCATCTTCAGAGATTTTCCAGAATCTAGGTTGTAGGAGGCTTCACCACTTCCTTTGATTGGGTATTGATAATCATCCCCAAGTTTCACCTTATGGGGTGATTCATGTTCAGATAGGTTCACAAAAGATTCTTTGAACCCAGTCATGTGTTTGGAAGCCCCACTATCAATCAACCAATCATTACAACCATGGGAGATGGTACCTGTGAGAGCAGAGATCAGAACATACTCTTCTTCACTTGATGAGTCATCATTACTATCACTTTCTGCCCTAGCCTTCTTCTTTGGAGGTTCATCATCTTCGGTAGCATGAGCATGAAACCTTCTTTTGCCACCCTTCTTCTTCTTGTTGGAGATGTTGTTGTCCTTCTTGTTCTTGGGACAATTTATGGCAATATGTCCTTTCTCATTACAGGTGAAGCATACTCTTCTTTCTTTGAATTGATGTGAAGATCTCTTGGAGTGAGATGGCTCTTTCTTGAAATTTCCTTTCCTGGTGTGGGCTGCAAGAGCTTGATCTTCACCTCCCATCTTTTCTTCACGAGATATAAGTCTAGCTTCTTCTTGAGAGCATTCTTCCCGAAGTCTACTGAAGGAGATCAACTTCTTCCTTGCACAAATTCCTTGAATAAAGGAATCCCATGACCTGGGTAGGCCATTTAGAGTGGTCATCACCACTTCACCATTCTCCACCATTTCATCTACTGCTTCTAATTGTTCCATGATCTGGGAGACCCTTGAAAAGTAAGATTGAATGGTTTCTCCATTCTGAAACTTCACTGCTTTTAATTGGTTCCGCAGGGTCATCTTCCGATTTATGTTCTTTCCTTCAAATAGCTTGGTCAAAGATTCAAACATCTCCTTGGGTGTCTTAAGAGAAGACACATGGGGTATGAGATGGTCTTTGATAGAATCAGCAATGATTCTCTTTGCCTTGACCAAGTTCTTTTTGTGTAATGCCTTGGCTTCTTCATCCTCTGGGATAGGGATGTCTTCTTTCACATATGAGTCCAACTCATTCTCTTCCAGGATTAATCCAATCCTCTACTTCCAGGCTCGGAAGTTATCAGCCCCTTCAAGCTTATCCTCAAGCTTAGTGTGGAGAGACATCTTTAAGAGTACTTCAAATGGAAATAGAAAATATTTAGGACTTACCACTTGAAGTGCTGAAAACTGGATCTGGTCCCGGATTAGGGTTTGTCAGAGAAACCCTAAAAATTCAAAATGTGAATTTCAAAATTCCGAAAGGATAGAAAGATGCGCCTTGGAGAGCTGATCAGCCTAGTACATTCAGAATTTGAGATCAGCAAAGTCTTGCCCTTCAAAATTGCTTTTTTGTCCTCCCGGGTTCACTAGGGAGAGCCCTGAATTAGGGTTTGAGTTTCCCGGAGATCTACCCAGCCAAAAATCTCGATCCAAAGCTCTAACCTTCGATTTTTGCAAGGAGCTTCCAGCTGTGCCTTCAGTTTCCAGAAATTCCTATTTTTGTGGAAACCCTAATTTGTAGGGCCAAATCTGAAAATGCTCGGAACTAAATTCTGATTGGACAAATAGATGCGCCTTGATGAGTAGATCCAATCTACTATACTGAATTTCAAAAATATGTGGAGAGAAACCCAATAAACAAGGAATACAAGCTTCCGTCACTGCAAAATGTCTTCTTCTCAGTTAAGCTCTGATACCATGTTAAATTTTTAGTATTAAATCACAATACTATAGGATCTTTGCTGAGAGAATAACATCTACAGTATATCAATGCATGACAATCATAATATGACAAGCATCACAAGCATCACAAGAATCAAAAGCATAGAGACAAGAGACACAGAGTTTCCGTGGGGAAAACCCTAAGGTGAAAAACCCCACAACTTCCTCAGAGATAGAGAGAGCAATGGCTCAACCAAAATACAACCAAATAACACTGAGATAGTCTCCTAGCAGATGATCCTCCTCCTCCTCACTAGTGCGCCACTTTTCAGAGAGAGAGTGAGTTACTTTTCCGAGTGAGTAAAATAGAGATCTCCTATCTCTATTTATACTCACCTTTTTGCCCAGTGACCTACTGGGGCCGACTTGTCTACTTAGATACATCCACATTATATTATATATAATTCCGGGCTGACCCCAAATGGTGATCTAATAACCCATCGGCAAGTACACACACTTGCGATACTTGTCAATCCACATGACGACACTTCCTTATAGAGGAATAACACATCTCTTATAAGGGTACAATAAATATATATAAAATATACAGATGAAATACATTCTGAAGTTACATATACATCAACAGAAAGACTTACATGTTGTGTCTTATCAGTTACTTTGAATAACTAGGTGATGTCTGTGGTGTTAATTGCTTATGAATATGCCAAACCTTTATCTGTGCTACCTTATTGACACAGGTTTGAGATGCATAGAAGGTCTACGAGGAAGAAGGCCATGCAAAAGGTAGAGTCAGATTCAGACGTGGAGATCCTGCTAGATACTTCACTTGAAACTATGTTCAGTGATATGCAAGCCGCCACTAATGTACCTCTAGGAAGCTCTGCCCCAGATTTTTAGTGGGGTGACTTATATAGATTCATTAGGGATCAGGAATATCCTAATGGCTCCCTAGAAGATAATTTGGTATATGCAAATATCAAGAAGTCATGTATCCATAAGGAAACAACCCGACCTGAATTATTTCCATGTTATGAGGTCCTTGGCTGGTTGATCCCTCATGTCAAAACTGGCACCAAGTTCATAAATGACAAGAATGCAATGAATCTGGCATCGTTCGCACCTGAAAATATCACATCCACTTACATATTGCCCCCGACAAGAGCTTGGTTGGACAGTAACTGGATAGCAGAACACCCCATGGACCCTATGGTCTCTGTTAGAAAAATGAGGATAGCTGATAGACAAATAAGACAAAGGTAGACCAATGAATATGAAAGCAACCTTCTGAAAACCCCCTATAGACTCATTGTTTTGATACTGAGCCGGATCTTTGGCATGCCTAATGGTAATATCTTCAAACTAGGCTGGGTACCAGTAATATTCCATGTAGCCATGTCAGGTACCATTTTCAATTGGGATGATATTATTTCAGAAATCCTGGAATCACAGTTAACCGCTGCCCAAGGAGGAATGACTCAGAAGAAAGCAGAGTTCTTTATGTCTTCCTATTTGATAGATTGTCTGTTGAGCAAGCACACCTTCCCAGAATTGGGTTGTTCATGGAACAGAAAGGAGACACCTCTCTTCATAGCTTATCAACCCACATGGGCCAGTAAGTACGCAAACTATTACAAACAAGTTTGGTAGAAATTCATCATGCCCTTATATCAGCTAGTTTTTGTAGAGGAACCAAATTGCATGTCAGAGAACGCTATGCCCATCATCGAAGCATTTGGTGATTATTACCATGCCCAAGAAGGCACTTACATCCTCATGAGTGGAGGATCCGGAGCTCCATTCCTGCTTCCCAGATATGCTACAGATTTTGTGATACACAGGGAAGCCATAAGGCAGCTCTTCAACATTGGTGGAATCAGTAGGATCCTCACCGAAAGGAAGAAAGGGATATATCCTCCAATTCCTTTCACTATCGGCGCATACAGCTTCCTGAGGGAAAAAGAGGGAGAAAATTATGTTCAAGATTTGGACATCTTTCATTTTGGTACAAAGTTTTTTAGAAGGAATGACCCTTGTGGCAGGGTTGCTGGACATGTTAGTGATGTCAGAACTTCCTTTGATACACCCATCTTGTTGACTTGAATGAAGAATTCTTCTGTAGCACCAAAAACGTAACGGAATTAGGAAAGTGCTACGAGAAGAAAGGGGGGAAGAGTGCTGCCCCCAAGCCTATTGGCCTGATACAATTGGAGCAAGAGGCAGCAACATCTCAAGCCGGGGGTTCAAATGACATGGAACTTGAAGAAGATGACAGAATCCTACAGGAGCAGGTTGTCAAACAACACCGAGATGAAGAAGCTGCAAGGCTTCAAAATGAACAGGCTGCCAAATTGAAACAAGAGGAGGCAGCAATAATTCAATAAAAAGAAGCAACAATAATTCAGCAAGAGCAAGCTATTAAGTTGCAGCAAGAAGAGGAAATTGTTAGAATCCAAAAGGAACAAGAATAAAGAATCTTGTTGGAAGAAGCAAACGGGATAAAAGCAGTGCTAGCCGAAAGGAGAGAGAAAGAGGAAGCTGCTAAAATCCAACAGGTGCAGGAAGCAAAAGCTCTAAGAGAAGAGGAAGACAGAATCCTCTAAGAACAAACTACTAAATTACAAGAAGAAGAAGAAGGAAGGATCTTGTTGGAGGAAGCAGACAGATTGCAAGCAAAGTTAGCAGAGTTAACAAAAAGACAAGAAAAGGAAGAAGCCGAGAGAGATGCAAAACAAAACCCGTCCAGCCCACAGGCCATGGACTTAGGTATGTCAAAGATAGACCAACCAAGGATAGTTCATGAAGGGGTTGTTTCTACTAAAGAACTGGCACTGACCCCATACACCCCCATAAAGCAGCGCCAAGTGGCCAACTTGGATTCCATCTATTTTCACGAATGGAAAAGGGCTATTATTGACAGAAGAGTAAGGAAGATGGAGATTGGGAAGGACTTATATGAATTCAGAGTATCGGAGATCACGCTTGTCCAAGGGACCAACATTGATCCTTCATTCCAGGTGGGATGCATTGTTGCATCATCCTAGGCAAGTAAAGCTAATATCGATCGGTTAATGGAAACTGTTAAGAACTACATAGAGCTGTGCTCCAAGATAAAAGATGACAGGAAGAAGGAGGTATTAGAAAGCAATGAACTAAAAAGGAAATACAAAGAGCTCGTAGCAGAGAAAGAAGAAACCACTTCGAAATCCCTGCAGCTTGAAAATGAGAAGAATTCACTGGAAATGCAACTAGCAATTTCAGAAGATGAGCAAAAGGACTTAAAAATTTGCATATTAGAGTTGGAAATACTAATAGTGGAAAAGACTGAGTTGTTGGAACAACTCATAGAGTCCAATGAAAAGAGGCATGATATGTCTACCTTCTACAAGCATGCCTGTGACATGCAAGAGAGGATTCATCAATTGCTGGTACTAATTTCTGAAGAGGTCTGCGGGATGAAAGAAATGATTACAAAGTTGACAAGCTTTGAGGCTGAAGCGCTTCAAATTAAATATAGGCATGTGCAACACGTGGTCAAGATCAAGGAGCAGTCTGAATGGAGAAAGGGTTAATCAGGTTTTCCCTCAAATCTGCGCGCCTTAACCGAGGAGGAGCTAGATATAGATATAGGAGTCCTCGAATTTTGCAGAGATTGTGGCAACATATTAAGTGTTGAAATTCAGAAGACAGTAAAAAAATGCTATGTTATCTACTCCAAGATCCGAGAAGCCCACGAGACATGTCAGATGCCTCTGCCACAGAGTATTTTCGAGTTTCCTGAAAGAGACCAGTGCAAGATGGAGTTGAAGAACAATTTGGACACAGAGTTGGTTTATTTAACAAAAATAGAGGCTATATCCTCAGAAGACCTTAATCAGTTCATTGGGCAGACTGTTGTCCACACTCACTTTCAGGAAATTTGTGCACATAAGACTGCAACAGGGACAACCACCATCAAATCATATTTGTGCAAGCACAAGATAGCGCGGAATGTGACGATATCATTAAGAGGGAAAACCATTGTGAGGGAAATTAGAGAGTGGGAAAGCTACATTGAAAAGGAAGATAAAGCATCACAAACAAGCGAGCTTGTTGAAAAGGGCAAGCGAATAACAGGAGAGCGACCCAATGAGTCAATAGAACCATGTGGGCCATAGTTTGCCTTATTATATTTTGGGGAAAATAAGCTGGAAATTTTTCATGTACAAACATGCCAAAAGACAGATGTCCTTTGTTTATTTTTTTGTGAAAACATCCTCACGAATCATTCAATTTTGTAGTTATATACTAAATGACAAATTAGAAGGTTCCAAAATTTAGGGCATCTTTGCCAGCTCAAGGAGCAATTTGTAAAGCTATATATACAGAGATAAAGGAAAGAAAAAGGACTTTTGGCAGGTGAAAGATTTTTCATCCTTGTAAGTGAACTATTTTAATACATGTTCCAAGAAATCGATTTTACCTAATGAAAGCCTGAGAGAAGGCGTTTTTGCCTGGAAGATGTGTCAAATGTGTGCTGGATTATTCCTGTATCATCTGCATATTGTTGTGAGATCATTCCTTGCTACCTTGAATTGTTTCTGTGTAATGAATGTTCTTATATTTTCCTGTGAAAATATGTGTTTTCTCAAATGAGTAATGGACTGTATTAATTGAATTAAAGCTATCTTTAATATATTTTATATCCGTTGTAGATGTACCTTTATGATTAAATGGCTATCTGTACGATCTTTAGGTTTTTCTTTCAATGTATTACTCATCTTTATAGTTTGCTCCTTGCAAGGATAGAATAAATTTGATTACACACTCTTAGATTATTTTAGGTTAATTACCTGCATTTAGCTTAGAGCACTTGCATATCATCTTTAAATAAAATACATAAACGGTGGATCGGACCGCAACCAGTGCAAAGAAAAAGAATCTTTAAATCTTACGGTAGACAGAGTCGTTAACCAGATGGATTCCCCATACCAAACGGTGAATAATCTAATTGGGACAGTTTACTGGGAAATCCCTTGCTGATTGATGCTACGATTTTCGAGGCATCAACGGGAATCTAGCCCAAGTGTCCCACTAGCTGCAAATTTCCTCTTCCTCTTCCATGGGAGTTACTCTTCCTCTATATTTAGACCTTGGATGAGTCATGCCATGAATAATACCCTTTGAAGTCCCCCAAGTATGTTACCATTCACCTTGAATTCGAATTGGTGAGAAAATGATGCCAAGTGTAGTGGGGGAAATCTAGCCATATGTGGGTCCCACTTCCTCCATGTGTCTTCATGATCAAATGCCACTTTGATTTTCACTTGTATATATTTATTTATCTCCTTTATTAAATATTTATTCCATTCTAATGTTCAAACATCATTTATTATCCCCCTTATTCCAAATCCCAAAGCTTCCACCCCAAACCTAGGAAACTAGTAATTTTCCTCCCTGGCAATTATTTGACCTTTAGCATCAATGTGACAAACTCTAATGAATATGGCCAATTTGCTTAGGCCATTGTGACCCCATGCCAAATTTGGGACATGACAGATAATGGTAATTTTATGTGTAATCATAGGATTTCAGATGCATCTACATAGAGACTCGACATTATAGCCTCCTCCTCCTATTGTTGGTGTATCCAGTAGTACTTCCATGGCTTCCTGCATGGCAGTGTCATGGCAAACTGGGTAGCGTTATCGTGTCTAATGCATAGTGTTTCCCATGTACAAATGCCTGAAGTAGAATAATGGCCTTGAAAAGAGGCCAAATGAGGCCTTCGATTTCTTTATTGGCCAGCGAACAAAATGCATACAAAAACTTAGGATATATTACTTCGAAAAATGTGCCATACAATGTTAGATTTAGGGTTTGTTTTCCTCTACTGGCATGGTCAACCGTTGAAGTGTGCACTGCATGCTAAGTATGGAAACATTGGTATCTTTTGAGCGATTTATTTCTTCCCTCTCCACTAGGCGTTACTTTGCTAATTTTTCCTGATAAAATTATGTCGGATAAAATTTTATTGACAGAAAAGTATATAGATAAGACTTATTACAAAGACTTGTGAAGGTCTGAATGTAAATATGCTAAGTTCACCTGATAAAATTAAGCCAGATAATATTTTATTGACATAAAAGTATATAGATAAGATTTATTACAAAGTCTTATGAAGGTCTGATGTAGCGGCTTGGCTCAACAGCATGTTTGTCACATTGAATATCATGGATGAGCTTTCAGAAGAGGATTTGAGAGCATGCATGGGTAATGGGAACATTCTTTTCCAAGTCATGATGCTTCTTGAAATCTTATAATTTTCTTTTTACACACCTATATTCCATGCATAACCAGGAAATTCACAACAATATGGACAATGGTGGTGAAAGTCATCCCATGTTAACAGAAAATCCATAACAACTTAATCTTTGCAATAAACAACTCCATAACATCTTAATCTTTGCAATAAATAAATTAAACTTAATTGTTGCAATAAACAACTCCATAACAGCTTAATCTTTGCAATAAACAAATTAATATTAATTGTCAGTTGTATATGCCTTCCTCAAAAAATATTATATTCACATATATAACACTTATGTTATACAAGGATATTAAAATGATATCAAATAATATAATATATGATGCTCCTAATATTATACAAAAGAGATTCTGGGTAAGTAATATTAATATAATTATAAAGGGGAGAAGTTATACAGGAAAACAAGGTTGAGAAAATATAATAACAATTGTAAAGGAAAATAGGGGTTGAACAAATATAATAACAACTGTAATATAATAACAACTGTAAAGTGACAAACTCAATGTTTATGTAAATTATAATAGTTCACTTATTTCATTTCCAAGCTTAAGTTGTCATTTATGGATTTTACAAGGATGTTATTCATTGGAATGTGTAGCAAGCATCATGTTTGTTCTCAATAAACAAGTGGAAGCAAATTGAAATGATGTCAAATAATATAATATCTTAAAACAAAATATAAAAATTAACAAATTCTGAAATCCAAAATACTCTCTAATCTTAACAAAGACAAATCCAAAATACTCTCTAATCTTAACGAAGACAAGCTATGCAAAATGGAGTATTACATACTCCTTTTTAGAAAAAACCTCATCTTTGAGTTGTTATATAGATACATGAAACTTATGAAATAAAGTATTATATAGATACATGAAACTTATGAAATGCTAGTAAATAGGTTTCAGTCATATATTATGTTACACAAGAATTTGAATCTTTAACTTTTTGCTAAATCAATATTTTATTTTTTCCCATAAGTCAAGCATCTCCATGCAATTATACACATTACAAATATATTACAAGCATCTCCATGCAATTATATACATTACAAAAATATTACGGTTTTACACAATGACACTAAAAATGTATTCTCTGATATACTCTTATAATTTAGACAAGTTTGTTAAAATTTTTGAATGATATTCTAACATAATGTAGAACTCCCAAAAAGCATGACGAACATTTAAGATTGGCTTTGAAAATTTTACGGGAAAACAAGTTGTATGCCAAGAGGTTCAAGTGTTCATTTCCCATCAAGGCTACATGGGTAGCAAAGTCGCTGCCAAATAGCCAGAATAAACAAAAAAGAAAAAGAAAATTGTACCAAATAAGGTTGAGAATTGTACCAAATGCTTTTATGAAATATGAAATAGCAATAACAACTTGGCTCTTGTTTTATGAAACATGAATAATAACTTGGTTTGTTCTATCATGAGCAAATGGTGTCGTTACTTGAGTATTTGCATAAATACTCACTCAACGTTTATGATAATCTTAATCTTCTATCATGAGCAAATGGTGTCGTTACTTGAGTATTTGCATAAATCCTCACTCAACGTTTATGATAATCTTAATCTTCTTTGCTTTCTTGTTGTTGAACCTGTTTATGATCAATAAGTACTGCTATGATGTAATGAACTTGACAATAGTTCACAACTTCATTTATAGACTTAAGATCCCAAGTATTGTTGTATGAAAAGCTTCTCTATGTTTTGGCAACGGTGGTTCAAAGGTCCTGTTATCACACCATAGTAGCAGGGCTACTATTCTTGCTGAGCAAATATCTGCACATTCTAGAGCTTTGCTTTTACAGAGATCAGCTATGATGAGCTTGTATTTTGGGATCACTCATGATCATAGCAGTATATTATATCAAACTTATGTTAGACCTTGTGCCAAGGCTGAGCCTTGAGAGTTTAGATTTGATGACCGATGTGACCCTTTATTCCATACAGTTTCAATTCAGTTCCTAGTGATGTTATTGCAACAGTATTTAATATGGTTTATGATGATTATTATTATAATGTGTATGACCTATGGATTTATGACTATTGACTATGGACTATTATCTTGTTGTTTTGGACACCTTCATAGCATTAGCTCGATATATGATTCAGGATGTGGGTAGTACTATTAAAATTAAAATTGAATATCTTGGTTATGTTATAACTATTGAATGGATGTATCACTTGCACACTTATGGTTTTCTAACAAAACTCACTGGTTTCATTACCCTCCTATGAGCATAGATATGGTCCTCCTAGACATTTTTGTCAGCTAGCTTAGGCACCACTTTCATTTTGACTCCATCCATCCATGA
Organism: Larix kaempferi; assembly: GCA_027924585.1. Classification (NCBI taxonomy): domain Eukaryota; kingdom Viridiplantae; phylum Streptophyta; class Pinopsida; order Pinales; family Pinaceae; genus Larix; species Larix kaempferi. The sequence continues at coordinate 297,109 of BSBM01000887.1, forward strand.
CCTTCCTATATTGGCTTTTACCTTTGACTTGTCTCTCTTGACTTCTTGATACTAAGGACTTCCCCATTACTACCTCTGTGTTGGACCACATCCATGTTTGTTTAGTGTCTCGGCTCTGAGTTGGTGACAAAACTTACCTTTGGAAAGTTGGAATGTAGGCATAAATCATTTTGGTCGGTTGTCCCGATGTTTGGCATTGGCAAAAGTCCCCCTAGTCACTTGAGATGTTGTTGGCTAAAACTGAAAGCTCATGAACTACTTATTGGAAATCTTTATAAATTCACCCATGGAAACTGTAAACTATAGAATTTGTTTCTAAACACACATGAGTAAAGGGCAAGAGCGATGAACTGCTAAAAATACTCCTCGAAGAGTATAGAAAAGGTCCAAAAAGCAATGGTACTCAAAGTTATATCTATTATTGCTGACCTTATATATATGTATAAACATGCCCTGGATGCAAGCTGCGACTAGTTGTGCTTCTTAGCACATCTGAAATTCGAAGGGTTATGTAGGCCAAAACGGCCATGGAATGAAATTGAATGATCCTAATGACTTGGATCAGCTTGATGTAGACATGATGCCTAAGTTGAATAAGCACTCTCTAAACAACTTATCCATTTGTGAGGCATAGCCCTTCCCCGTGTTATTTGTCCGCCATAGAGTGTAGCTCCCCCCTTTCCCTGTCCAAAGTGTCATCTAGTTGAGTTTGGTCAAGTCATTCCCCTTTTCCCAACCTTGTCTTAGACTTCACCCTTAGCTAGCAGTTAGACCATGTTCAATGGGTGAGTCTGTTATTAAAGCTTTTTGTGCAAGTGAAATATAAATAACACTAAATATTTACATGTATTAAACTGCCATGGAATGATGATGTACTTTAAGATATACTGTGAATGTGATTAAAGGAACATGTCTTTAGTCGATTGATATAGTCTTTTCCTTGGTTGTATGTTGACCCAGTGAAACATAGTTTGACCATGGTCATTCTTGGGATCCGTGATGATGTGGGCCATATATGCTTATGGATGATGATTGATGGTCCCACATACTCTTGTTGATGATACCATATGGTGGACATATGATTCAAATGATGATTGATGCAGTACAACAGGTTTTATTATTATTTTAGATCATCAAATTATGCACTGTCCATGTATGGTGGACCCTACAATTGACCCCTCAGGTCAACCCATGGTGCATGAGTACACATTCTTAGTGGATTTGGGTCTTCTGGATCCAATGAGACACTTATTATTCAGTCCCGGGCACTTATGATAGTGATAGATGCAGTTATCCACTTATTGACCAGATTGGAGGTTGTTTTCCCAGCCTATCCAGTAGGGGTCATGAGAGGTCAGTTCACCTAGGGTGTTGTATGAGGAGGGGGTGGTCCAACCACTTGATGTTACCATTTTAACCCCCTTCCAGACAGCCTGGTAGGCTCAATTTGACAACGCGGGCATTCTAGGTGTAAGTTTGGGTAGTTTGATAGTTCCCGAGGCGGATAAAAAATGGAATAAAAGGGTCATTGAGGAATTCGATTTGAGAAATTGAGGCAAGGTATTGGAACTTGGTCTTTACAGAGGTCTTCTAGGGTGAAACCCCCATCTTCTAGTCAGTTGGAATCAGTCAGTGGGGTCCACAGTGGCCATAGGAGGTCATTTACTGCATGTCTATCAGTTTTTCAGACAAGATTTGATCATTTGTATTATCTTAGACATATTATTTTATATTATTGTGCCATGGGGATGAGCTATCAAGGATTGATGCCTCCTAGCTCCACCATGAGCTTATTTAGACATGTCCTTGTCATATGAGGTGGGTCCATGTACTTTTGCCCCTTCCTAGTGATGACATCACCCTCCATGGGTCACTTTAGGCTATGATGTCATCCCTCTTTTGAGTGATCCATGTGATATTATCTGTTGGCTCATCTTAGCCATTGATTAGATTTTGAGATATTTTAATCTCAACCACTCATTATGTTGTATTGTAAAGTGGTTTTGTGGTATAGGGTTTTGGTCATTATTATCCTATATATGGAGGAGAGACCCCCTATTGTAAAGGCACCTTTGGAGCTCTTGGATATTGGAATAGACTACTTCTTTGTGGAGCATACTTCTCTTGTCTTGTGGATTCTTTTGCACTTTGAATCTACAGTAGCTCTTGTGGATCTTGGGGCTGCACGTTGTTTTCTTGCAGGGAGGCTGAATTGGTGGAGAGGAGGATGATTTGAAGAGGGTTATTGTTGGAGAGATCCATATATTCTCTCCTGGGTTGATCTTGGTGACAGGGAGTATCATTATTGTATCTGTGTGACATAGTTGATGCTTTCTATTACATCTCTTCATCATTTTCATAATTTTCTTACTTGGCTTGTTTCACTTGATCTTGTCTTGTAGGAGGAGGACGATTTGGCATCTTGGAGGAGGACGTTTTGGCTTGGAGCAACAAGATATCACTCTTGAATATACACATAGGGGAATGCTATCAATTTGCAAAGTGGCCACAAGCATCTGAGGTAAGTTCTACAAGGTATGTACCTAGATCCATCCATTCTTCTTCATTGGTCAATAAACCCTTAAAATCAAAACCCTTGTTTTCATATTTTTTTTATATCTACTTGGATATAGCTTGGATTTGGGTATAATAAAAAGAACCCACCTCTATAGCATCCAAGGAAATCCAGATCTATAGTTTGGTGGTATTTGGCCCTCATTTGACCCTTCCCCCAAAGCACTTAGCCTTCCTTGGGTGAGGTCGCACTCCTTGGTTGCGTGAGTTTTTCTATTTCCAAGACATGGGTAGGTGAGATCCCACTTGATTTGCACTCCTTTCACTCGATAACCTACCCTTAGTGCTTCACTTCTTTGATTTTTTCCTTGTGGGCCCCATTCCTCATTTTGAGGGTTGTGCCCCACTTGGGTCATTGAGTGATGCACTTTCATCATTTTATCTATGGATATCTAGCTTACGTTGGGGCATGCCACTTAAAACCCACTTCGATAATTGCCTTAACCATCCAGATCTACATTTTGGCATCATTTGGATTCCATTTACCCCTTCATCGCAAGGCACTAGTCTCCTAAGGTCAATTCGCACTCCTTGGGGAATGTGTCATGTGCTAGATCCCATATGTGGGTGTGCCTAGTCTATCTTCGATCCATAGATCCACATCATTCAACACCCCTTAGTGCCATATCACTCCTAACTTCACCTTGTGGGTCCCATTTGAACCATTTCCCTATTTTAAGGAAGTGGGTCCCACTTGTGTATTTCATGGTGCTAGATCTATCTCTTTGGTCTCCCTAGGTGGTCCAACTCATTCATTGGTTGAAACACTTGTCATATCTTAAGCCTCTTCAACCACACTTAAACTCTTGGCCGCACCTAAGCTTGCATTGGTTTTCGTAGCTCAACTTACACATTTCCCTAGGAACCTTTGCTTTGGCTAATCTTCTTTGATTGGCTATAGGGTCTCCCCCTTAGTTGTGATTCTTCATAATCTAAAGTGAAGAGTGCCTCGGTTATCGTGACACCCAGCTTGCATTGGGAACCATTTCACTTCTTGGGTCACCTCTTTAGTTTTCCATCTCCTCTACCATCCCGGATGGGATACCTTTAGGGACAACTACAAGTTGTGTGATAACATTTTTGGTGCCGGTGCCTGGGAGGTAGAGGCTTACCTTAGGTGTCTGCGATTATCCATGCATAACTCATATCTTATCGCATCCAGATTAATCTAGATGGTTATCATTTCAATCCTTAATTAAACCATATCCATCCTAAGTTGCAGGAAACTTGGGTTTAGCACCCGTTTCACCCTCGGAAACTCGTTGAAACTCAAAAACCCGTATCATACCGTATGAAACACGTTTCCTAAATGGGAAACGCGTCCGTACGGATGGAAACACATTTCCATCAAGTTTCCTCTCTTGAACGGTGCGTTTCCTTCAAAATAAAAGCCCGTCACTTAAAAAACCAGCTCGTAAAGTCTCTTTCCGCCCACAGATTTCAGTAATTAAGGGTTAAAACATTAAATTTTAAAATAAAATTTAATTCTAGATGCTTCTAATTAGGTTGAAGAAAGTTATAAAGAGAAAATCACTTCATTCTCTCCTCACACAAGTGATTTCAACACTCAGGTCCTAGAATATAGCAATAGGCCTTATGCAGATTGGGATGTCGAGTCAAAATTTGTTGACTTGGACATCTCTCTTGCTGCACTAAGTTGAGGAACCTAGAAGTGGAATTGGAAATACTTCTTCCACTCTCTACATTCTGCTGCTGAGGAACAAGGAAGACTATGAAGATGAGTATGACTATTAGTATGAGCTTATGTTTTACTTTTATTTCTATATTAGTATGCTCATTGTTCACAGTTTCATACATTGTACTTGTAACCTCATACATAAAGGCTAATTTCGGATATAAATTATATAGCCTCATTTATAAAGGTTGTTTTTGGATATTACTACTTGCATGAATGAAGTGATATAGACTGGGGTTCATGAGTAAAATGTGATGTTACATGTATGATTTAAGTTTTGTTTGTATCATTTAACATTTATTACTTAGCAATGTTGCTTGCAGCTGAATTTAATTAATAATTTATGGTTTATGTTTTATAATAATTTTGTCCTTGTTCATATATATATATATATATATATCTCGCGTTTCCCTATTTCCAAAATTTGGGTGGGTCATGTTTCCAACGTTTCCCCGTTTCCTCATTTCATGCAACTTAGTATCCATCTATTTGTCACTCACTCTCTCCCTGCACTTTAACGACATACATCTTGGTAGAAGAATTTAAAAGTCTACCTGGCGACTCCAAATCGTGACTCCGCTGAGGAGCAAGCTCATAGTCATCCCTACAACACTAGAAGTAAATCAAATTCAAATCAATTGGAAGGAACCCCACTCACTTATCACATAAGAGTCCTAAGACCCAATCATCTAACTTCTTTTGGAAAATAGTTAAATCCGATTCTCCAAACCGTATCTTGGGATCTCTTTTGTTCAATTTGGTTCCTCCTTCATCTCCTAAACCTAATATAAACGTAAATCCACCAAATCCAATGGCTGGAACTCAAACTAATTCTAGAAACAATACTCAAAACAATCCTCTCGTTGCTCGTGATTTTGGAAACAAGGCTAAAGCCTCTCCCTTAGACTTTTCCCAAGTCCTACGTGCCTCCCATGATATGCCTGACAAGTACTTTGAAAAGATCCCAAAGTTCAATGGGAATTGTGTGACCTCCATTGAGGACCACATAGAAAATGTCTGGGCTCATATGGAATCTTATGGGGCTGAAGAGGAAGATGTGTTTATGAGGGGTCTCTTTGCATCCTTGGAGGGTGATGCTCGCAAGTGGTTTGACCATTTTCCTGCATCATCAATCAATGGATACGATGTATTCACCGATAAACTCAATGGACGTTTCCTTTTGAACCAACTGTTTGAAATCAAGAAGAAACAAAATGAGTCTGTCCATGAATTCAACCTTTGCTTTGATAATATAGTGGCCAACATTCCTAAAAACATTAGGCCTCCTGAGAAAGGTATATTAATTCATTACCTCAATGCTTATGATGGATACCTTGGCTACCACTTAAAGGATAAAGACCCTAGTGACTTGAATGTGGCACAAGACAATGCTAGAAAGGCTGAAGCAAATGTTGCTTCCATGGGGAAGCAAAATTTCTTTGACCTTATTAGTGCCTCTTCTTCTATATCTGAGCCTAAGCCTAAGAAGATGAAGAATCCTAGTAAGGATCCCAATGAAATGATGGAGAGTATGCATGAAATGACAAAGAAATTTACTCTCCTGACTAGGGATCTAACTAAGAGAAAAGAGACGGAAAGGTATAGGGAACCTTATGGACCTAAGCCTTATTGGAACCAACAAAAGAAGCCTAATGAAGGTGATAGAAGAAACCCTGTAAGCCAAACTTCACCTGAACCTCCTGTGATTAACTGGTTTGAAGAGCAAAAGTTGGATGATCCTGAGTATCCCACTCATGGTTATGATACTCCTGATTCTCCAAAGAACATTAACTGGGTGGACAACTTAGATTTTGATAAGGACTTTAGAAGAATTTTGATTGATCATGAGGAAGAGTCCATAGAAGAAACCAATCCTAGTCTTCCCATCTATGCTATTGAACAAGCCAGTAGTAGTGGTCAAGCTCCCCTTGGAACCTATCAATGAAGAAGGGATGGCCAAAAACCTACCCCTTTTAGTGAGAAGAAAAGTAGTGAGCTTCCTAGTCCAGTGAGTGAGCCAATTGCTCTTCCTGAGTATGACTTGTATATCAACATTGAAAGAGAATTGGACAAAGTTATGCACAACATCCCACTCACTGAGTTAATGAAAATCCCATCAATAAAAGAGCAAGTGGTAGATTTTTTCGAGAGTATCCCTGAGACTACCACAAGTAATGGTGAAGGTCCATCTCTTCAAAACTCAACACTTAGTGCTATGGTTGAAGAAGAGGAGGATCCTCCCATTAACATCCAAACTGCATTATATCAGAGGAAGAATGGTGGTCATCAACCTTTTTATCTTACGCTTCATATCGGTGATACCCTCCTTCATAACTGCATATTGGATTCTGGTGCCTCCATGAATGTGATGCCTTTACAAGCCATGGAAGCCATGGGATTAAAAATAACTAGGCCTTATGGGAACATTTGTGGGCATGATTCTAGACCAGTTCAAGTCTTTGGCTTGATTAAAAACTTGAGAGCTGACTTGTTTTCATGCCTCGACATATCCATGCTAATGGACATAGTAGTCATAGATCTCCCTCCATCCTATGGAATGATTCTTTGTAGGAATTGGTCTGTTGGGCTAGGGGAACGTCTTCAGATGGATTTATCATATGCTACTATCCCCAACTCTGATGGGTTGGTTAGTGTGTTTCGGGAGCCATTTTACGATGGTCATCTTGAAAGTTATGAGGATGGTGTAAGGAACACATATGGCAAGGGTGAGTTATTACCTAAGGGCATCTTCATGGTCATGGGTGGCCATAATGAGGATTCTAGTATAGAAAGAGAAGGTATTTGGAGATAATTTGGAGATGATAGTTCTTATGAGGAAGAAAGGGAAAGAGCTATCGATGTTAGAGAAATGAACCTTGAGTCACTTCGAGGTGAAGTGTCAGAGGAGCTTAGGGCTTTGGACCAACCTAGGGTTGAAGGGTCACACATTGATCAACCTGAGCTGATCCAGGTGGATATCGGTGGCGGCCCACTTCTTCCAACTGGCTCAAAACAGTCTTCTGGCAATTTTGGTAAATTACTATTTTTAGCAGTTTTTCGGGTCCTGAACTTCTAGAGCCATTTTGAGGCCCTAAACGACATTTTTTGGCGATTTGGGGGACCAAATGGTTACCGACGGCATACTTCTGGGCGCAGTTGCAAGTTGTAAGTATCGGATAGACCTTTCCAACAAGCTACCGAGCGCCCCAAACGGAGATCGTATGCAAAAGTTATGACCCCGGGAAGTTGACTGTTCAACTAACCACCTTGGGGCCGCAAACTTTATGACGGTTAATCTTCTAGGGTTAGGTTTTCGGATGTTTGGGATTCTTCCCCTCATGCTTATGATAAATAGGCCCTTTCAACCTCTCTTTGTATTCATCTTGGCACGAATGAGCATAGCGGCCACATCTCTTCTCAGAGATAGCTACCACCATTCTAGCTATTGTATTTTACAGTCTATTCTATTTCCGCTATTTAATAGAATATGTGTTTACTGTATCACTGTGTTATTTGCAATATATCTCTGTATATGCTATCTTTTGTTTCGTTCCCACATAAATCCGGATCAGTGGTATCAGAGCGGCCTGCTCTTTGATTGTTTCTCGGTGCATGTCCCCGACGAGGTCAGGATACAGAGAGTTGGGTCTCGAACTAGTTTCACTTGGGGAAGACCACTCTCGCCACCCCAAACGGCCTCCCATGGCGGAAGAAAAGAGAGACGACGGAGCAGTAGATCCTATCAAGTTGTTGCTTGAGGAAGCCCTCGCGCGACAGAGGAACGAGATGATGGATAATTTTGCCCAGATCCTTCAACGCATGCCAACAGCGGCAAATGCACCCTCAACGAGCAGCCATTTCGGAGATACGACTCCCTTCAAGGTACAAGTTAATTTTGATATCCCTTTATTTGAAGGCCAAATCGATGCCGATGCCCTAGATAAATGGTTGAATCTACTAGAAGGGTATTTCTCTGTCCACAATTTTTCCGACAGGGAAAAGATCGTCTTTGCACTCCTTAAGGCCGTCCCCCATGTCAAAAATTGGTGGGAAACTTATTGTGAGCAAAATTCATCAGACGAGTCTGGATTGTTTGAATATTCTAATCCCACTTGGGCCTCTTTTATAGATGTCGTCAAGGAACAATATTACCCTGTTGGAAACTATGATGACCAGTACACAAAATGGACCATTCTGCATCAAGAGAGGGACCAAACGGTGTCGGAGTACACCAACAAATTTCATACCTTGCGCACAAAGCTAGGTATCAAGGACTCCGAGCGGCACCTAGTACTAAAATATCGCAGTGGCCTACACCGGTACATCCGGACAGAGATGGATTTCCTGGAAATCTCTTCACTCGGATCCGCCTATCGATATGCTGTCAAAATTGAGCAGAAATTTCAGCAAAAGAACAAGCGTGACTTCGGACCTGCGCAGAAGCAGGGCAAGGGAAACTCTGGCTCGCAGAACATGGGGCAGGAAAAGGACAACCAGTCCCAACCACAGGCGAAGAAGGGTAAAGAAAAGACAAAGAAGGACACCGGGAAGTGGTGCGAGTTCCACAAAAGCCCCTGGCACAACACTGATGATTGTCGCTCAAAACAGTCATTGGTGGCTGAGATCAAAGCTTCAGAATCAGATCCCAGTTCCGATTCTGACTCGGAACCTAATTTCACAGCCGCGCAAAAAGGGAAGCAGATCATTGATGCAGAACCTAGTGTCGTTGTTGCCACCACATAGATTCAGCCAGAGGAGCCTGAAGAGTCGGAGGCAGAGGAGTGCCTTTTCCACTCACAGATTTGGGTGAAGGGAATTCCCCTACACTTTGTTGTGGACAGCGGCAGCCAGAAGAACCTGATCTCAGAAGAAGTCATCAAGAGATTGGAGCTACCAATAACGCCACACCCAAAACCATACACCATTGGATGGCTAGGCCAAGGACGAAGGATCCGTGTCAGTCACCAATGTCGCGTACCATATGGCATCAAGCCCTTCAAAGATGAGGTATTGTGTGATGTGGCCCCACTTGAAGTATGTGATGTTCTTTTAGGACAACCATATATGTGGAAGAGTCATGCTGTATATGAATCACGACTTCGTAGTGTCATTGTCACTTTGGGAGGACAACTCTATCGGATACCAGAGATAGTTGCACCTACCCCAAACGAGCAGGGAAGGAAGATAATCTCCCACACTGGGAAATTTTCCCTATTCGCAATTGCCACCAAAGGTGAACCTCAGATCGCGGAGACATCCACAACCTCTGCAGATTATCCTTCTACTCAGGAGAAACAAGAAAAACACAAAGTTAGTGCAGCATCACCTATTCGGGTACCTCTACAGTGCAAGGCCACGCATTCAAGGGGCCCCTCCAAAAAGAAACCATCCACACTGGTGCATACCAAGGATACCACAACAACCAAAACTGTTGAACAGCTCTAGCGCATCCATCAACAACAATTACAACCCTCTGAAGATGTCAAAGTAAGGCAACCTTTCCACTTCAGCAAATGTCGCACCAAGAGCTCAAATCGACACACAGCTCGACATGTGATAAGGGATTTAACGCAATGGAGACCATTGCTTCCTAAGGAGGGAGGATTGATCCAGGTGGATATCGGTGGTGGCCCACCTCTTCCAACTGGCTCAAAATAGTCTTCTGGCAATTTTGGTAAATTACTATTTTTAGAAGTTTTTCGGGTCCTGAACTTCCGGAGCCATTTTGAGGCCCTAAACGACATTTTTTGGCGATTTGGGGGCCAAATGGATTTCAACGGAATACATTTGTGCCCATTCGAAAGTTGTAAGTCTCGGATAGACCTTTCCAACAAGCTACCGAGCGCCCCAAACGGAGATCGTATGCAAAAGTTATGACCCCGGGAAGTTGACTGTTCAACTAACCACCTTGGGGCCGCAAACTTTATGACGGTTCATCTTCTAGGGTTAGGTTTTTGGATGTTTGGGATTCTTCCCCTCATGCTTATGATAAATAGGCCCTTTCGGCCTCTCTTTGTATTCATCTTGGCACGAATGAGCATAGCGGCCACATCTCTTCTCAGAGATAGCTACCACCATTCTAGCTATTGTATTTTACAGTCTGTTCTATTTCCGCTATTTAATAGAATATGTGTTTACTGTATCACTGTGTTATTTGCAATATATCTCTGTATATGCTATCTTTTGTTTCGTTCCCACAAAAATCCGGATCAGTGGTATCAGAGCGGTCTGCTCTTTGATTGTTTCTCGGTGCATGTCCCCGACGAGGTCAGGATACAGAGAGTTGGGTCTCGAACTAGTTTCACTTGGGGAAGACCACTCTCGCTGCCCCAAACGGCCTCCCATGGCGGAAGAAAAGAGAGACGACGGAGCAGTAGATCCTATCAAGTTGTTGCTTGAGGAAGCCCTCGCGTGACAGAGGAACGAGATGATGGATAATTTCGCCCAGATCCTTCAACGCATGCCAACAGCGGCAAATGCACCCTCAACGAGCAGCCATTTCGGAGATACGACTCCCTTCAAGGTACAAGTTAATTTTGATATCCCTTTATTTGAAGGCCAAATCGATGCCGATGCCCTAGATAAATGGTTGAATCTACTAGAAGGGTATTTCTCTGTCCATAATTTTTCCGACAGGGAAAAGATCGTCTTTGCACTCCTTAAGGCCGTCCCCCATGTCAAAAATTGGTGGGAAACTTATTGTGAGCAAAATTCATCAGACGAGTCTGGATTGTTTGAATATTCTAATCCCACTTGGGCCTCTTTTATAGATGCCATCAAGGAACAATATTACCCTGTTGGAAACTATGATGACCAGTACACAAAATGGACCATTCTGCATCAAGAGAGGGACCAAACGGTGTCGGAGTACACCAACAAATTTCATACCTTGCGCACAAAGCTAGGTATCAAGGACTCCGAGCGGCACCTAGTACTGAAATATCGCAGTGGCCTACACCGGTACATCCGGACAGAGATGGATTTCCTGGAAATCTCTTCACTCGGATCCACCTATCGATATGCTGTCAAAATTGAGCAGAAATTTCAGCAAAAGAACAAGCGTGACTTCGGACCTGCGCAGAAGCAGGGCAAGGGAAACTCTGGCTCGCAGAACACGGGGCAAGAAAAGGACAACCAGTCCCAACCACAGGCGAAGAAGGGTAAAGAAAAGACAAAGAAGGACACCGGGAAGTGGTGCGAGTTCAACAAAAGCCCTTGGCACAACACTGATGATTGTCGCTCAAAGTAGTCATTGGTGGCTGAGATCAAAGCTTCAGAATCAGATCCCAGTTCCGATTCTGACTCGGAACCTAATTTCGCAGCCATGCAAAAAGGGAGCAGATCATTGATGCAGAACCTAGTGCCGTTGTTGCCACCACACAGATTCAGCCAGAGGAGCCTGAAGAGTCGGAGGCAGAGGAGCGCCTTTTCCACTCACAGATGTGGGTGAAGGGAATTCCCCTACACTTTGTTGTGGATAGCGGCAGCCAGAAGAACCTGATCTCAGAAGAAGTCATCAAGAGATTGGAGCTACCAATAACGCCACACCCAAAACCATACACCATTGGATGGCTAGGCCAAGGACAAAGGATCCGTGTCAGTCACCAATGTCGCGTACCATATGGTATCAAGCCCTTCAAAGATGAAGTATTGTGTGATGTGGCCCCACTTGAAGTATGTGATGTTCTTTTAGGACAACCATATATGTGGAAGCGTCATGCTGTATATGAATCACGACCTCGAAGTGTCATTGTCACTTTGGGAGGACAACTCTATCGGATACCAGAGATAGTTGCACCTACCCCAAACGAGCAGGGAAGGAAGATAATCTCCCACACTGGGAAATTTTCCCTATTCACAATTGCCACCAAAGGTGAACGTCAGATCGCGGAGACATCCACAACCTCTGCAGATTATCCTTCTACTTAGCAGAAACAAGAAAAACACAAAGTTAGTGCAGCATCACCTATTCGGGTACCTCTACAGTGCAAGGCCACACATTCAAGGGGCCCCTCCAAAAAGAAACCATCCACACCGGTGCATACCAAGGATACCACAACAACCAAAACTGTTGAACAGCTCCAGCGCATCCATCAACAACAATTACAACCCTTTGAAGATGTCAAAGTAAGGCAACCTTTCCACTTCAGCAAATGTCGCACCAAGAGCTCAAATCGACACACAGCTCGACATATGATAAGGGATTTAACGCAATGGATACCATTGCTTCCTAAGGAGGGAGGATTGATCTAGGTGGATATCGGTGGCGGCCCACCTCTTCCAACTGGCTCAAAACAGTCTTCTGGCAATTTTGGTAAATTACTATTTTTAGCAGTTTTTCAGGTCCTGAACTTCCGGAGCCATTTTGAGGCCCTAAACGACATTTTTTGGCGATTTGGGGGACCGAACGGCTTCCGACGGCATACATTTGGGCCCAATCGAAAGTTGTAAGTCTATGATAGACCTTTCCAACAAGCTACCGAGCGCCCCAAACGAAGATCGTATGCAAAAGTTATGACCCCGGGAAGTTGACTGTTCAACTAACCACCTTGGGGCCGCAAACTTTATGACGGTTCATCTTCTAGGGTTAGGTTTTTGGATGTTTGGGATTCTACCCCTCATGCTTATGATAAATAGGCCCTTTCGGCCTCTCTTTGTATTCATCTTCGCACGAATGAGCATAGCGGCCACATCTCTTCTCAGAGATAGCTACCACCATTCTAACTATTGTATTTTACAGTTTGTTCTATTTCCGCTATTTAATAGAATATGTGTTTACTGTATCACTGTGTTATTTGCAATATATCTCTGTATATGCTATCTTTTGTTTCGTTCCCACATAAATCCGGATCAGTGGTATCAGAGCGGTCTGCTCTTTGATTGTTTCTCGGTGCATGTCCCCGACGAGGTCAGGATACAGAGAGTTGGGTCTCGAACTAGTTTCACTTGGGGAAGACCACTCTCGCCACCCCAAACGGCCTCCCATGGCGGAAGAAAAGAGAGACGACGGAGCAGTAGATCCTATCAAGTTGTTGCTTGAGGAAGCCCTCGCGCGATAGAGGAACAAGATGATGGATAATTTCACCCAGATCCTTCAACGCATGCCAACAGCGGCAAATGCACCCTCAACGAGCAGCCATTTCGGAGATACGACTCCCTTCAAGGTACAAGTTAATTTTGATATCCCTTTATTTGAAGGCCAAATCGATGCCGATGCCCTAGATAAATGGTTGAATCTACTAGAAGGGTATTTCTCTGTCCACAATTTTTCCGACAGGGAAAAGATCGTCTTTGCACTCCTCAAGGCCGTCCCCCATGTCAAAAATTGGTGGGAAACTTATTGTGAGCAAAATTCATCAGACGAGTCTGGATTGTTTGAATATTCTAATCCCACTTGGGCCTCTTTTATAGATGCCGTCAAGGAACAATATTACCCTGTTGGAAACTATGATGACCAGTACACAAAATGGACCATTCTGCATCAAGAGAGGGACCAAACGGTGTCGGAGTACACCAACAAATTTCATACCTTGCGCACAAAGCTAGGTATCAAGGACTCCGAGCGGCACCTAGTACTGAAATATCGCAGTGGCCTACACCGGTACATCCGGACAGAGATGGATTTCCTGGAAATCTCTTCACTCGGATCCACCTATCGATATGCTGTCAAAATTGAGCAGAAATTTCAGCAAAAGAACAAGCGTGACTTCGGACCTGCGCAGAAGCAGGGCAAGGGAAACTCTGGCTCGCAGAACACGGGGCAGGAAAAGGACAACCAGTCCCAACCACAAGCGAAGAAGGGTAAAGAAAAGACAAAGAAGGACACCGGGAAGTGGTGCGAGTTCCACAAAAGCCCCTGGCACAACACTGATGATTGTCGCTCAAAACAGTCATTGGTGGCTGAGATCAAAGCTTCAGAATCAGATCCCAGTTCCGATTCTGACTCGGAACCTAATTTCACAGCCGCGCAAAAAGGGAAGCAGATCATTGATGCAGAACCTAGTGCCTTTGTTGCCACCACATAGATTCAGCCAGAGGAGCCTGAAGAGTCGGAGGCAGAGGAGCGCCTTTTCCACTCACAGATGTGGGTGAAGGGAATTCCCCTACACTTTGTTGTGGACAGCGGCAGCCAGAAGAACCTGATCTCAGAAGAAGTCATCAAGAGATTGGAGCTACCAATAACGCCACACCCAAAACCATACACCATTGGATGGCTAGGCCAAGGACGAAGGATCCGTGTCAGTCACCAATGTCGCGTACCATATGGCATCAAGCCCTTCAAAGATGAGGTATTGTGTGATGTGGCCCCACTTGAAGTATGTGATGTTCTTTTAGGACAACCATATATGTGGAAGCGTCATGCTGTATATGAATCACGACCTCGCAGTGTCATTGTCACTTTGGGAGGACAACTCTATCGGATACCAGAGATAGTTGCACCTACCCCAAACGAGCAGGGAAGGAAGATAATCTCCCACACTGGGAAATTTTCCCTATTCGCAATTGCCACCAAAGGTGAACATCAGATCGCGGAGACATCCACAACCTCTGCAGATTATCCTTCTACTCAGCAGAAACAAGAAAAACACAAAGTTAGTGCAGCATCACCTATTCGGGTACCTCTACAGTGCAAGGCCACGCATTCAAGGGGCCCCTCCAAAAAGAAACCATCCACACCGGTGCATACCAAGGATACCACAACAACCAAAACTGTTGAACAGCTCCAGCGCATCCATCAACAACAATTACAACCCTCTGAAGATGTCAAAGTAAGGCAACCTTTCCACTTCAGCAAATGTCGCACCAAGAGCTCAAATCGACACACAGCTCGACATATGATAAGGGATTTAACGCGATGGAGACCATTGCTTCCTAAGGAGGGAGGATTGATCCAGGTGGATATCGGTGGCGGCCCACCTCTTCCAACTGGCTCAAAACAGTCTTCTGGCAATTTTGGTAAATTACTATTTTTAGCAGTTTTTCGGGTCCTGAACTTCCAGAGCCATTTTGAGGCCCTAAACGACATTTTTTGGTGATTTGGGGGACCAAATGGTTGCTGACGTCATACATCTAGGCCCATTCGAAAGTTGTAAGTCTCGGATAGACCTTTCCAACAAGCTACTGAGCGCCCCAAGCGGAGATCATATGCAAAAGTTATGACCCCGGGAAGTTGATTGTTCAACTAACCACCTTGGGGCCGCAAACTTTATGACGGTTCATCTTCTAGGGTTAGGTTTTCGGATGTTTGGGATTCTTCCCCTCATGCTTATGATAAATAGGCCCTTTCCGCCTCTCTTTGTATTCATCTTGGCACGAATGAGCATAGCGGCCACATCTCTTCTCAGAGATAGCTACCACCATTTTAGCTATTGTATTGTACAGTCTGTTCTATTTCCGCTATTTAATAGAATATGTGTTTACTGTATCATTGTGTTATTTGCAATATATCTCTGTATATGCTATCTTTTGTTTCGTTCCCACATAAATCCGGATCATGAGCCCATTACTCAAATAAACAACTCTGAGATTAATTTTGATCGAATAAGAAGGGGTGAGTATATACCTAGGACAGTTAATGAATGGCTTGTTTTAGTTGACCTTAACATGGAGAGACGAAGAGAAGGAATTGACCCCATCATTCCTTGGGCAAATGACAATGAAGGACCACATCCTTCCGATGATGTGGGAAGTGATGAAGAACTGACTGATTGTCTTTACGTTGATGTTCCTGAACACTTGTCTCATTTGTCCTTGGAAGATGGAGTATTAAGGAAATTTAGTGAGAACTCTTTGAGTTGGCAAGAACATGGCTTGATGCAGGATGCTCTTGGGGAGGATTTTTCCTTGAATGATTTGACCATTTTTCAGGAAGAGCCTCGAGTCAACACAATGACCATTGAAGATAATTTTCCTTCACAGTATCCGCTCCTTGGGAACATCCCTAGTTTTCTCATTCCCCGTGAGTTACCTATTGGTGAAGAGAGTATGAATTCTGCAGATTCATTTCACACTACTACCTCCTCACCAACATATTTAAACACGAGAGCTCAGAATGCTTCTAGCATGGTTCCTAGTCATTCGGCTTTTCCTACTGATCATTTGACATCTTTAGAGAACATGATTGTTCCTGTCCCATCTGGAGAAGGTAGTAGTAGAAGTGTTGAAAACAAAAACCTACCTTCTCTAGTCCATGCGGAAGAAGAGGAGGATGTTGACAGAGACTTTTGGACCGTGGGAGAAACTCCAAAGTACATCATTCACCCACAAGCTGAAGAACCAAGAGTTGAAAGTCCTTCTACGAGAGTAGTTCGAGAAGTCCTTGTTGGTAGGGTAGCCATTCCTTTAGACAATGGATCTCCCAGATTTGATGCAATTCCTCCGTATAGGAATTCGAGAATAATTACACCTCAACCATGATGCAATTCTGATGTCCAACCTATTCCTGCTCACGACATTGAAGCCATCCCTCAATCTGTAAATCACCGAAGGTTTGAAATTGGTGATAGGGTCATTATTACCGAATAGCTTATTTTCCATGCGATCTAGGGGATCTGGTGACTTTTGGGTTGGACCGCTCACTGTTGAGCGTTGCATTGATAAGATGTGTTTTCTCACTAATGGGACTAGCCAGCATATCTTACTCCCTATCAACCAGAGGGAGTTAAGGGATTATCATCCCTGACTCTACCTTGCCTTGATTTCCTTGCTTGCATGACTTAGAGTAGGTAGGTTTTTGTTTGCTTTTTCTTTTTCTGACTGTTGAGTGTTGCATTTTTATTTTTCTTTCTAATGAGATTTTCTTCTTGTTTAGTTGTTGATTGAGTTGAGTCTTTCTCCTTCCTAAGCTTGTCTCACCTCCCACATTCATTTGAAGAGTGTTAGTAGCTTTCTGAAGATCTTGTTGTTTTTCTGTGTTGAGTAAAGTTGAGTATGTCTTTTTGAAAAAGTGTTCCTCCCTCCTGCACAGTAAAATAAACAAAACTTATATTCTATGTTAGATTACTATTTCCTTTATGCATTTTAATTTTTGTCATAGAATAGATTTCATTTTCAGTTTTATTTTATATATTTTTTCCATACATGCTTCATGAGGTATGCTAGTGTCTGTGAGCATAGATTCAGGTGCAAAATAGAAGCTGAAAGCAAGGATGATGAGTTGCTGGATTGAATATTGATATAGAGCAGTTCGAGACCAGAGTTTCTGAGGTTCTCAGGCACTCTCTCCCTTCGAGCACTTGTCCCAGCTAAGCCAAATGTTATCACACCATAGTAGCAAGGCTACTATTCTTGCTAAGCAGATATCTGCACATTCTAGAGCTTTGCTTTTACAAAGATCAGTTATGATGAGCTTGTATTTTGGGATCACTCATGATCAGAGTAGTATATTATATCAGACTTATGTTAGACCTTGTGCCAAGGCTGAGCCTTGAGAGTTCAGATTTGATGACTAATGTTACCCTTTATTTCATACAGTTTCAGTTTAGTGCCTAGTGATGTTATTGCAACAATGTTTAAGATGGTTTATGATGATTATTATTATGATGTGTATGACCTGTGGATTTCTGACTATTGACTATGGACTATTATCTTATTGTTTTGGTCACCTTCATAACGTTAGCTCGGTATATGATTCAGGATGTGGTAGTACTATTAAAATTAAAATTGAATACCTTGGTTGATGTTATAACTATTGAATGGATGTATTGCTTGCACACTTAAGGTTTTCTGACAAAACTCACTGGTTTCATTACCCTCCTATGAGCATATATATGGTCTTCCTAGACATTTTTGTCAGCTAGCTTAGGCACCACTTTCATTTTGACTCCATCCATCCATGACCTTCCTATATTGGCTTTTACATTTGACTTGTCTCTCTTGACTCCTTGATACTGAGGACTTCCCCATTACTACCTCTGTGTTGGACCACATCCATGTTTGTTTAGTGTCTCGGCTCTGAGTTGGTGACAAAACTTACCTTCGGCAAGTTGGATTGTAGGCCTAAATCATTATGGTCAGTTGTCCCAATGTTTGGCACTGGCAGAAGTCCCCCTAGTCACTTGAGATGTTGTTGGCTAAAACTGAAAGCTCATGTACTACTTATTGGAAATATTTATAAATTCGTCCATTGAAATTGTAAACTCTAGAATCTGTTTCTAAACACACGTGAGTAAAGGGAAAGAGCGATGAACTACTAAAAATACTCCTCGAAGAGTATAGAAAAGGTCCAAAAAGCAATGGTACTCAAAGTTCTATCTATTATTCATGACCTTATATATATGTATAAACATGCCCTGGATGCAAGCTGCGACTATTTGTGCTTCTTAGCACATCTGAAATCCGAAGGGTTATGTAGGAAAAAAAGGCCATGAAATGAAATTGAATGATCCTAATGAACTTGGATCAGCTTGATGTAGACATGATGCCTAAGTTGAATAAGCACTCTCTAAACAACTTATCCATTTGTGAGGCATAGCCCTTCCCCATGTTATTTTTCCGCCATAGAGTGTAGATACCCCCTTTCCCCGTCCAAAGTGTCACCTAGTTGAGTTTGGTCAAGTCATCCCCCTTTTCCCAACCTTGTCTTAGCCTTCTCCCTTAGCTAGCAGTTAGAGCATGTCCAATGGGTGAGTGTGTCATTAAAGCTTTTTGTGCAAGTGAAATATAAATAACACTAAATATTTACATGTATTAAACTGCCATGGAATGATGATGTACTTTAAGATATGCTATGAATGTGATTAAAGGAACATGTCTTTAGTCGATTGATATAGTCTTGTCCTTGGTTGTATGTTGACCCAGTGAAACATAGTTTGACCATGGTCATTCTTGGGATCCGTGATGATGTTGGCCATATATGCTTATGGATGATGATTGATGGTCCCACATACTCTTGTTGATGATACTGTATGGTGGACATATGATTCAGATGATTATTGATGCAGTACAACAAGTTTTATTATTATTTTAGACCATCAGGTTATGCACTGTCCATGTATGGTGGACCCTACAGTTGACCCGTCGGGTCAACCCATGGTGTATGAGTACACATTCTTCATGGATTTGGGTCTTCTGGATCCAATGAGACACTTATTATTCAATCCCGGGCACTTCTGACAGTGATAGAAGCAGTTATCCACTTGTTGACCAGATTTGAGGCTGTTTTCCCAGCCTGTCCAGCAGGGGTTATGAGAGGCCAGTTCATGTAGGGAGATGTATGAGGAAGGGGTCATCCAGCCACTTGATATTACCATTTTACCCCCCTTCCAGACATCCTAGAGGGATCAGTTTGCCAATGCAGGGACTCTGGGTGTCAGTTTGGGCAGTTTCACAGTTCCCGAGGCGGATAAAAATGGAATAAAAGGTTCAATGAGGAATTCGATTTGGGAAATTGAGGCAAGGTGTTGGAACTTTGTCTTCACAGAGGTCTTCTAGGGTGAACCCCCCATCTTCCAGTCAGTTGAAATCAGTCAGTGGGGTCCATAGTGGCCACACGAGGCCATTTACTGCATGTCTCTATCAGTTTTTGAGACAAGATTTGATCATTTGTATTATCTTGGACACATTATTTTATATTATTGTGCCATGGGGATGATCTAGCAAGGATTAATGCCTCCTAGCCCCACCATGAGCTTATTTAGACATTTCCTTGTCATATGAGGTGGGCCCATGTACTTTTCCCCCCTCCTAGTGATGACGTCACCCTCCATGAGTAACTTTAGGCTATGGTGCCATCCCTCTTTTGAGTGATCCATGTTATATTATGTGTTGGCTCATCTTAGCCATTGATTAGATCTTGAGATCTTTGTGGTATAGGGTTTTGGTCTTTATTATCCTATATAAGGAGGAGACCCCCTATTGTAAAAGCACATTTGGAGCTCTTGAATATTGGAATAGAATACTTCTTTGTGGAGCATACTTCTCTTGTCTTGTGGATTCTTTTGCAATTTGAATATGTAGTATCTCTTGTCGATCTTGGGGCCACATGTAGTTTTCTTGCAGGGAGGCCGAATTGGTGGAGAGAAGGACGATTTGAAGAGGGTTATTGTTGGAGGGATCCACATATTCTCTCTTGGGTTGATCTTGGTGACAAGGAGTATCATTATTGCATCTTTGTGACATAATTGATGCTTTCGATTACATCTCTTCATCATTTTCATAATTTTCTTACTTGGCTTGTTTCACTTGATCTTGTCTTGTAGGAGGAGGACGATTTGGCATCTTGGAGGAGGACGTTTTGGCTTGGAGCGACAAGATCTCACTCTTGAATATACACATAGGGGAATGCTATCAATTTTCAAAGTGGCCACAAGCATTTGAGGTAAGTTCTACAAGGTATGTACCTAGATCCATCCATTCTTCTTCATTGGTCAATAAACCCTTAAAATCAAAACCCTTGTTTTCATATTTTCTTTTAGATCTACTTGGATAAAGCTTGGCTTTGGGTATAATAAAAAGAACCCACCTCTATAGCATCCACGACAATCCGGATCTATAGTTTGGTGGCATTTGACACTCATTTGACCCTTCCCCCAAAGCGCTTAGCCTTCCTTGGGTGAGGTCGCACTCCTTGGGGAATGTGTCATGTGCTAGATCCCATATGTGGGTGTGCCTAGTCTATCTCGTATCCATAGATACACATCATTCAACACCCCTTAGTGCCATATCACTCCTAACTTCACCTTGTGGGTCCCATTTGAACCATTTCCCTATTTTAAGGAAGTGGGTCCCACTTGTGTATTTCATGGTGCTAGATCTATCTCTTTGGTCTCCCTAGGTGGTCCAACTCATTCATTGGTTGAAACAATTCTCATATCTTAAGCCTCTTCAACCACACTTAAACTCTTGGGCTCCCCTAAGCTTGCATTGGTTTCCGTAACTCAACTTACACATTTATCTAGGAACCTTTGCTTTGGCTAATCTTCTTTGATTGGATATAGGGTCTCCCCCTTGGTTGTGATTCTTCATAATCTAAAGTGAAGAGTGCCTCGGTTATCGTGACACCCAGCTTACATTGGGAATTTTTGCACTTCTTGGGTCACCTCTTTAGTTTTCCATCTCCTCTACCATCCCGGATGGGATACCTTTAGGGACAACTACAAGTTGAGTGATAACATTTTTGGCGCCGCTGGCAGGGTGGTAAAGGCTTACCTTAGGTGTCTGCGATTATCCATGCATAACTCATATCTTATCGCATTCAGATTAATCTAGATGGTTATCATTTAAATCCTTAATTCACCCTCGGGTCTAGCACCTATTTCACCCTCGGAAACTCGTTGAAACACGGAAACCTGTATGGTACTTAATGGAAATCGTTTCTGTTCGTATGAAACACGTTTCCTAAATGGGAAACGCGTCCGTATGGATAGAAACATGTTTCCTCTCTTGTACGGTGCATTTCCTTCCAAATAAAATCCCGTCACTTAAAAAACCAGCTTGTAAAGTCTCTTTCCGCCCACAGATTTCAGTCATTAAGGGTTAATACATTAAATTTTAAAATAAAATTTAATTCTAGATGCTTCTAATTAGGTTGAAGAAAGTTATAAAGAGAAAATCACTTCATTCTCTCCTCACACAAGCGACTTCAGCACTCAGGTCCCAGAAAATAGCAATAGGTCTTGTGCAGATTGGGATGTTGAGTCAAATTTTGTTGACTTGGACATCTCTCTTGCTACACTAAGTTGAGGAACCTAGAAATGGAATTGGAAATACTTCTTCCACTCTCTACATTCTGCTGCTGAGCATGCTTCTTTTTTTATTTTTGAGGAAGACTATGAAGATGAGGATGACTATTAGTATGAGCTTATGTTTTACTTTGATTTCTATGTTAGTATGCTCATTGTTCACAGTTTGATACATTGTAGTTGTAGCCTCATACATAAAGGCTAATTTCGGATATAAATTATCATAGCCTCATTTATAAAGGTTGTTTTTGGATATTACTACTTGCATGAATGAAATGATATAGACTTGGGTTCATGAGTAAAATGTAATTTTACATGTATGATTTAGGTTTTGTTTGTATCATTTAACATTTATCACTTAGCAATGTTGCTTATAGCTAAATGTAATTAATAGTTTATAGTTTATGTTTTATAATCATTTTGTCCTTGTTCATATATATATATATATATATATATATATATATATATCTATATATATATTGAATGAAATGATATAGGCACTTGGGTTCATGAGTAAAATGTGATGTTACATGTATGATTTAATTTTTGTTTGTATCATTTAACATTTATCACTTAGCAATGTTGCTTACAGCTATATGTAATTAATAATTTATGGTTTATGTTTTATAATCATTTTGTCCTTGTTCATATATATATATATATATATATATCGTGTTTCACCGTTTCCAAAATTAAATTTGGGTGGGTCACGTTTCCAACGTTTCCTCGTTTCCCCGTTTCGTGCAACTTAGTATCCATCTATTTGTCACTCACTCTCTCCCTGCACTTTAACGACATACATCTTGGTAGAAGAGTTTAAAAGTCTACCTGGCAACTCCAAATCGTGACTTCGCTGAGGAGCGAGCTCATAGTCATCCCTACAACACTAGAAGTAAATCAAATTCAGATCAATTGGAAGGAACCCCACTCACTTATCACAGAAGAGATCCTACGACCCAATCATCTAACTTCTTTTGGAAAATAGTTAACTCCGATTCTCCAAACCATATCTTGGGATCTCCTTTCTTCAATTCGGTTCGTCATTCATCTCCTAATCCTAATATAAATGTAAATCCACCAAATCCAATGGCTGGAACTCAAACTAATTCTAGAAACAATACTCAAAACAATCCTCTCGTTGCTCGTGCTTTTGGAAATAAGGCTAAAGCCTCTTCCTTAGAATTTTCCCAAGTCCTAGGTGCCTCCCATGATATTCCTCACAAGTACTTTGAAAAGATCCCAAAGTTCAATGGGAATTTTGCGACCTCCATTGAGGACCACATAGAAAATCTCTGGGCTCATATGGATGCTTATGGGGTTGAAGAGGAAGATGTGTTTATGAGGGGTCTCTTTGTATCCTTGGAGGGTGATGCTCGTAAGTGGTTTGACCGTTTGCCTACATCATCAATCAATGGATACGATGTATCCACCGATAAACTCAAGCAAGAGTGGTTAGTCAAGTTAGATGGACGTTTCCTTTTGAACCAACTGTTTGAAACAAGAAGAAACAAAACGAGTTTGTCCATGAATTCAACCTTCGCTTTGATAAGATAGTGGCCAACATTCCTAACAACATTAGGCCTCCTGAGCAAGCTATATTAATAAATTACCTCAATTCTTATGAGGGATACCTTGGATACCACTTAAAGGATAAAGACCCTAGTGACTTAAAGGTAGCACAAGACAATGCTAGAAAGGCTGAAGCAAATGTTGCTTCCATGGGGAAGCAAAATTTCTTTGACCTTATTAGTGCCTCTTCTTCTAGATCTGAGCCAAAGCCTAAGAAGGGGAAGGAGCCTAGTAAGGATCCCAATGAAATGATGGAGAGTATGCATGAAATCATGAAGAACTTAACTCTCCTGACTAGGGATATAGATAAGAGAAAAGAGATGGAAAGGTATAGGGAACCTTATGGACCTAAGCCTTATTGGAACCAACAAAAGAAGCCTAATGAAGGTGATAGAAGAAACCCTGTGAGACAAACTTCACCTGAAACTCCTGTGATTAACTGGTCTGAAGAGAAAAAGTTGGATGATCCTGAGTATCCCACTCATGGTGATGATACTCGTGATTCTCCAAAGAACATTAATTCGGTGGACAACTTAGATTTTGACAAGGACTTTGGAAGAATTCTGATTGATCATGAGGAAGACTCCATAGAGGAAACCGATCCTAGTCTTCCCATATATGCCATTGAACAAGCCAATAGTAGTGGTCAAGCTCCCCTTGAAACTTATCAACGAAGAAGGGATGGTCAAAATCCTACCCCTTTCAGTGAGAAGAAAAGTAGTGAGCTTCCTAGTCCAATGAGTGAGCCAATTCCTCTTCTCGAGTATGACTTGGATATCAACATTGAAAGAGAATTGGACAGAGTTATGCACAACATCCCACTAACTGAGTTAATGAAAATCCCATCAATAAAAGAGCAAGTGGTAGAGTTTTTTGAGAGTATCCCTGAGACTACCACAAGTAATTGTGAAGGTCCATCTCTTCAAAACTCAGCACCTAGTGCTATGATTGAAGAAGAGGAGGATCCTCCCATTACATCCAAACTGCATTATATGAGAGGAAGAATGGTGGCCATCAACCTTTTTAATCTTATGCTTCATATCGGTGATACCCTCCTTCATAACTGCATGTTGGATTCTGGTACCTCCATGAATGTGATGCCTTTACAAGTCATGGAAACCATGGGATTAAAAATAACTAGGCCTTACGGGAACATTTGTGGGATTGATTTTAGACCAGTTCAAGTCTTTGGTTTGATTAAAAACTTGAGAGATGACTTTTTTTCATGCCCCGACATATCCATGCTAATGGACATAGTAGTCATAGACCTCCCTCCAGCCTATGGAATGCTTCTTTGTAGGAAGTGGTCTGCTGGGCTAGGGGGGCATCTTCAGATGGATTTATCATATGCTACTATCCCCAACTCTGATGGGTCATTGGTTAGGGTGTATCGGGAGCCATTTTACGATGGTCATCTTGAAAGTTATGAGGATGGTGTAAGGAACATGTATGGCGAAGGTGAGTTATTACATGAGGGCATCTTCATGGTCATGGGTGGCCATAACGAGGATTCTAGTACAGAAAGAGAAGGTATTTGGAGATCATTTGGAGATGATAGTTCTTATGAGGAAGAAAGGGAAAGAGCTATCGCTGTTAGACAAATGAACCTTGAGTCACTATGAGGTGAAATGTCGGAAGAGATTAGGGATTTGAACCAACCTAGGGATGTAGGGTCACACATTGATCAACCTGAGCCCATCACTCAAATAAACAACTCTGAGATTAATTTTGATCGAATATGAGGGGGTGAGTATATACCTAGGACAGTTAGTGAATGGCTTGTTTTAGTTGACCTTAACATGGAGAGACAAAGAGAAGGGATTGACCCCATCATTCCTTGGGAAAATGACAATGAAGGAACACATCCTTCCCATGATGTGGGAAGTGATGAAGAATCGACTGATTATCATTACGTTGATGTTCCTTACAACTTGTCTCATTTTTCCTTGGAAGATGGAGTATTAAGGAAAGTTAGTAACAACTCTTTGAGTTGGCAAGAACATGCCTTGATGCATGATGCTCCTAGGGAGGATTTTTCCTTGAACGATTTGACCATTTTTCAGAAAGAACCTCGAGTCAACACAACGGCCATTGAAGACAATTTTCCTTCACTATATTTGCTCCTTGGGAACATCCCTAGTTTTCTCATTCCCAATGAGTTACCTATTGGTGAAGAGAGTATGAACTCAACAGATTCATTTCAAACTCCTACCTACTCACCAACATCTTTAGACACGGGAGCTCATAATGCTTCTAGCATGGTTCCTAGTCATTCGTATTTTCCCACTGATCATCTGGCAGCTTTAGAGAACATGATTGTTCCTGTCCCATCTGGAGAAGGTAGTAGTAGAAGTGTTGAAAACCAAAACCTACCATATCCAGTCCATGCAGAAGAAGAGGAGGATGTTGAAAGAGACTTTTGTACTGTGGGAGAAACTCCAAAGTACATCATTCACCCAGAAGCTGAAGAACCAAGAGTTGAAATTCCTTCTAGGAGAGTAGTTCGGGAAGTACTTGTTGGTAGGGTAGCCATTCCTTTAGACGATGGATCTCCCAGATTTGATGCAATTCCTCTTGATAGGAATTCGATAATAATTACACCTCAACCATGATGCAATTATGATGTGCAACCTATTCCTTCTCATGACATTGAAGCCATCCCTCAATTTGTAAATCACCGAAGGTTTGAAATTGGTGATAGGGTCGTTATTCCGAATAGCTTATTTTCCATACGATCCAGGGAATCTGGTGACTTTTGGGTTGGACCGCTCACTGTTGAGCGTTGCATTAATGAGATATGTTTTCTCACTACCGGGACTGGCCAGCGTATCTTACTCCCTGTCAACCAGAGGGAGTTAAGGGATTATCATCCCTGACTACACCTTGCCTTGATTGCATTGCTTGCATGACATAGAGTAGGTAGGTTTTTGTGTGCTTTTTCTTTTTCTGACTGTTGAGTGTTGCATTTTTCTTTTTATTTCTAATGAGCTTTCGTCCTGTTTAGTTGTTGATTGAGTTGAGTCTTGCTCCTTGCTAAGCTTGTCTCACCTCCTGCATGCATTTGAAGAGTGTTAGTAGCTTTCTGAAGATCTTGTTGTTTTTCTGTGTTGAGTAAAGTTGAGTATGTCTTTTTGAAAAAGTATTCCTACCTCCTGCACAGTAAAATAAACATAGCTTATATTCTATGTTAGATTACTATTTCCTTTATGCATTTTGATTTCTGTCATAGAATAGATTTCATTTTCAGTTTTATTTTATATATATTTTCCCATACATGCTTCATGAGGTATGCTAGTGTCTGTGAGCATAGATACAGGTTCAAAATAGAAGTTGAAAGCAAGGATGATGAGTTGCTGGATTGAAGATTGCTGCAGAGCAGCTCGAGACCAAAGATTCTGAGGTTCTCAAGCGCTCTCTCCCTTAGAGCACTTGTCCCATCTGGAGCCAGATGTTATCACACCATAGTAGCAAGGCTACCATTCTTGCTGAGAAGATATCTGCACATTCTAGAGCTTTGCTTTTACAAAGATCAGTTATGATGAGCTTGTATTTTGGGATCACTCATGATCAGAGTAGTATATTATATCAGACTTATGTTAGACCTTGTGCCAAGGCTGAGCCTTGAGAATTCAGATTTGATGACTGATGTTACCCTTTATTTCATACAGTTTCAGTTCAATGCCTAGTGATGTTATTGCAACAGTGTTTCAGATGGTTTATGATGATTATTATTATGATGTGTATGACCTGTGGATTTCTGACTATTGACTATGGACTATTATCTTATTGTTTTGGTCACCTTCATAACGTTAGCTCGGTATATGATTCAGGATGTGGCAGTACTATTAAAATTAAAATTGAATATCTTGGTTGATGTTATAACTATTGAATGGATGTATCACTTGCACACTTAAGGTTTTCTGACAATACTCATTGGTTTCATTATCCTCCTATGAGCATAGATATGGTCTTCCTAGACATTTTTGTCAACTAGCTTAGGCACCACTTTCATTTTTACTCCATCCATCCATGACCTTCCTATATTGGCTTTTACCTTTGACTTGTCTCTCTTGACTTCTTGATACTGAGGACTTCCCCATTACTACCTCTATGTTGGACCGCATCCATGTTTGTTTAGTGTCTCATCTCTGCGTTGGTGACAAAAATTGCCTTTGGAAAGTTGGATTGTAGGCCTAAATCGTTATGGTCGGTTTCCCCGATGTTTGGCACTGGCATAACTCCCCCTAGTCACTTGAGATGTTGTTGGCTAAAACTGAAAGCTCATGTACTACTTATTGAAAATATTTATAAATTCGCCCATGGAAACTGTAAACTCTATAATGTGTTTCTAAACACACGTGAGTAAAGGGAAAGAGTGATGAACTGCTAAAAATACTCCTCGAAGAGTATAGAAAAGGTCCAAAAAGCAATGGTACTCAAAGTATATCTATTATTGCCAACCTTATATATATGTATAAACATGCCCTGGATGCAAGTTGCGACTAGTTGTGCTTCTTAGCACATCTGAAATGCGACAGGTTGTGTAGGACAAAAAGGCCATGAAATAAAATTGAATGATCTTAATGAACTTGGATCAGCTTGATGTAGACATGATGCCTAAGTTGAATAAGCACTCTCTAAATAACTTATCCATTTGTGAGGCACATCCATTCCCTATGTTATTTGTCCACCACAGAGTGTAGCTCCCCCCTTTCCCCGTCCAAAGTGTCACCTAGTTGAGTTTGGTCAAGTCATCCCCCTTTTCCCAACCTTGTCTTAGCCTTCACCCTTAGCTAGCAGTTAGACCATTTCCAATGAGTGAGTCTTTCATTAAAGCTTTTTGTGCAAGTGAAATATAAATAACACTAAATATTTACATGTATTAAACTGCCATGGAATGATGATGTACTTTTAGATATGATGTGAATGTGATTAAAGGAACATGTCTTTAGTCTATTGATATAGTCTTGTCCTTGGTTGTATGTTGACTCGGTCAAACATAGTTTGACCATGGTCATTCTTGGGATCCGTGATGATGTGGGCCATATATGCTTATGGATGATGATTGATGGTCCCAAATACTCTTGTTGATGATACCATATGGTGGACATATGATTCAGATGATGATTGATGCAGTACAGCAGGTTTTATTATTATTTCATATCATCAGATTATGCATTGTCCATGTATGGTGGACCCTACAGTTGACCCCTCAAGTCAAACCATGGTGTATGAGTACACATTCTTAGTGGATTTGGGTCTTATGGATCCAATGAGACACTTATTATTCATTTCTGGGCACTTCTGACAGTGAAAGATGCAGTTGTCCACTTGTTGACCAGATTTGAGGCTGTTTTCCCAGCCTGTCCAGCAGGGGTCATGAGAGGCCAGTTCACCTAGGGAGTTGTATGAGGAGGGGGTGTCCCAGCCACTTGATGTTACCATTTTACCCCCCTTCTAGACAACCTGGTGGGCTCATTTTGACAACACATGCACTCTAGGTGTCAGTTTGGGCAGTTTCACAGTTCCCGAGGCAGATAAAAAATGGAATAAAAGTGTCATCGAGGAATTCGATTTGAGAAATTTGGGAAAGGTCTTAGGACTTTGTCTTCACATAGGCCTTCCAGGGTGAACCCCCATCTTCCAGTTAGTTGGCATCAATCAATGGGGTCCACAGTGGCCACAGGAGGCCATTTACTGCATGTCTCTATCAGTTTTTGAGATAGGATTTAATCATTTGTATTATCTTGGACACATTATTTTATATTATTGTGTCATGGGGATGAGATAGCAAGGATTGATGCCTCCTAGCAGCACCATGAGATTATTTAGACATGTCCTTTTCATATGAGGTGGGCCCATGTACTTTTGCCCCCTCCTAGTGATGACGTCACCCTCCATGAGTCACTTTAGGCTATGATGTCATCCCTGTTTTGAGTGATCCATGTGATATTATGTGTTGGCTCATCTTATCCATTGATTAGATCTTCAGATATTTTAATCTCAACCAGTCATTATGTTGTATTGTGAAGTGGTTTTGTGGTATAGGGTTTTGGTCTTTATTATCCTATATAAGGAGGAGACCCCCTATTGTAAAAGCACCTTTGGAGCTCTTGAATATTGGAATAGAATACTTATTTGTGGAGCATACTTCTCTTGTCTTGTGGATTCTTTTGCACTTTGAATATACAGTATCTCTTGTGGATCTTGGGGCTACACATTGATTTCTTGCAGCGAGGCTGAATTGGTGGAGAGGAGGACGATTTGAAGAGGGTTATTGTTGGAGGGATCCACATATTCTCTCTTGGGTTGATCTTGGTGACATGGAGTATCATTATTGTATCTTTGTGACATAGTTGATGCATTCTATTACATCTCTTCATCATTTTCATAATTTTCTTACTTGGCTTGTTTCACTTGATCTTGTCTTGTAGGAGGAGGACGATTTAGCATCTTGGAGGAGGACGTTTTGGCT
Organism: Larix kaempferi; assembly: GCA_027924585.1. Classification (NCBI taxonomy): domain Eukaryota; kingdom Viridiplantae; phylum Streptophyta; class Pinopsida; order Pinales; family Pinaceae; genus Larix; species Larix kaempferi. Next base: position 327,104 of record BSBM01000887.1, read on the forward strand.
TGGAGCAACAAGATATCACTCTTGAATATACACATAGGGGAATGCTATAAATTTGAAAAGTGACCACAAGCATTTGAGGTAAGTTCTACAAGGTATGTACCTAGATCCATCCATTCTTCTTCATTGGTCAAGAAACCCTTAAAATCAAAACCCTTGTTTTCATATTTTCTTTTAGATCTACTTGGATATATCTTCGCTTTGGGTATAATAAAAAGAACCCACCTCTATAGCATCCAAGACAATTTGGATCTATAGTTTGGTGGCATTTGGCCCTCATTTGACCCTTCCCCCAAAGCACTTAGCCTTCCTTGGGTGAGGTCGCACTCCTTGGGGAATTTGTCATGTGCTAGATCCCATATGCGGGTGTGCCTAGTCTATCTCAGATCCATACATCCACATCATTCAACACCCCTTAGTGCCATATCACTCCTAACTTCACCTTGTTGGTCCCATTTGAACTGTTTCCCTATTTTAAGGAAGTGGGTCCCACTTGTGTATTTCATGGTGCTAGATCTATCTCTTTGGTCTCCCTAGGTGGTCCAACTCATTCATTGGTTGAAACACTTCTCATATCTTAAGCCTCTTCGACCACACTTAAAATCTTCGGCTCACCTAAGCTTGCATTGGTTTCCGTAACTCAACTTACACATTTCCCTAGGAACCTTTGCTTTGGCTAATCGTCTTTGATTGGCTACAGGGTCCCCCCATTGGTTGTGATTTTTCATAATCTAAATTGAAGAGTGCCTCGGTTATCATGACACCCAACTTTCATTGGGAACCATTTCACTTCTTGGATCACCTCTTTAGTTGTCCATCTCCTCTACCATCCCGGATGGGATACCTTTAGGGACAACTACAAGTTGTGTGATAACATTTTTGGCGCCATTGTCGGGGAGATAGAAGCTTACCTTAGGTGTCTACGATTATCCATGCATAACTCATATCTTATCGCATCCGGATTAATCTAGATGGTTATCATTTCAATCCTTAATTAAACCATATCCATCCTAAGTTGCAGGAAACTTGGGTCTAGCACCCGTTTCACCCTCGAAAACTCGTATGGTACTTGACGAAAACTCGTTTCTGTTTGTATGAAGCATGTTTCCTAAATGGGAAATGCATCCATATGGACGGAAACACGTTTCCATCACATTTCCTCTCTTGTATGGTGTGTTTCCTTCCAAATAAAAGCCCATCACTTAAAAAACCAGCTCGTAAAGTCTCTTTCCGCCCACAAATTCCAGTAATTAAGGGTTAATACATTAAATTTTAAAATAAAATTTAATTATAGATGCTTCTAATTAGGTTGAAGAAAGTTATAAAGAGAAAATCACTTCATTGTCTCCTCACACAAGCGACTTCAACAGTCAGGTCCCATAATATAGCAATAGACCTTGTGCAGATTGGGATGTCGAATCAAAATTTGCTGACTTGGACATCTCTCTTGCTGCACTAAGTTGAGGAACCTAGAAGTGGATTTGGAAATACTTCTTCCACTCTCTACATTCTGCTACTGAGCGTGCTTCTTGTTTTATTTTTGAGGAAGACTATGAAGATGAGGATGACTATTAGTATGAGCTTATGTTTTACTTTTATTTCTATGTTAGTATGCTCATTGTTCATAGTTTGATACATTGTACTTGTAGCCTCATACATAAAGGCTAATTTCGGATATAAATTATATAGCCTCATTTATAAAGGTTGTTTTTGGATATTACTACTTGCATGAATGAAATGATATAGACTTGGGTTCATGAGTAAAATGTGATGTTACACGTATGATTTAAGTTTTGTTTGTATCATTTAACATTTATCACTTAGCAATGTTGCTTGCAGCTAAATGTAATTAATAATTTATGGTTGATGTTTTATAATAATTTTTTCCTTGTTCATATATATATATATATATATCGCGTTTCCCCGTTTCGTGCAACTTAGTATCCATCTATTTTTCACTCACTCTCTCCCTACACTTTAACGACATACATCTTGGTAGAAGAGTTTAAAATTCTACCTGGAGACTCCAAATCGTGACTCCATTGAGGAGCGAGCTCATGGTCATCCCTACAACACTAGAAGTAAATCAAATTCAAATCAATTGGAAGGAACCCCACTCACTTATCACAGAAGAGATCCTAAGACCCAATCATCTAACTGCTTTTGGAAAATAGTTAACTCTGATTCTCCAAACCATATCTTGATCTCCTTTGTTCAATTCGGTTCCTCCTTCATCTCCTAATCCTAATCTAAATGTAAATCCAACAAATCCAATGGCTAGAACTCAAACTAATTCTGGAAACAATACTCAAAACAATCCTCCCGTTGCTCGTGATTTTGGAAACAAGGATAAATCCTCTCCCTTAGACTCTTCCCAAGTCCTAGGTTCCCTATCATTTCCCAAATTTGGCATTGGGTCACAATGGCCTAATCAAATTGGCCCTATTCATTAGAGTTTGTCAAATTGATGCTAAAGGTCAAATAATTGCCAAGGAGGAAAATTACTAGTTTCCTAGGTTTGGGGTGGAAGCTTTGGGATTTGGAATAATGGAGATAATAAATGATGTTGGAACATTAGGATGGAATAAATATTTAATAAAGGAGATAAATAAATATATACAAGTGAAAATCAAAGTATCATTTGATCATGAAGACACATGGAGGAAGTGGGACCCACACAAGCTAGAATTTGTGTGCCACATGGCATCCGCTTCTTGCAATTTCGAATCCATGGGAATCCTAATGTTCTTGGGATGAGTTATAAGGTCAATAATACTTGGCATGAGTCAATGAGGTCAAAATATAGAAGAATAGTAACTCCCATGGAAGAGGAAGAGGCAATTTGGAGCTAGTGAGACACTTGGGCTAGATTCCCTAGCTCTATGACAACAATGATGAAGATGCTATGACACCTATGACAAAAATCAGACCTGAAGGCTGACATATGACATATATGACATGTCAGGTCTATATATAGACTCCAAGAGTGCGCTCAAGGGTGTTAGGGCAGCTAAGATGCTTCCACATGTGATTTGGTGGAAGTGGGAGACCAGGACTAGTTGTACAAGTGGCCTCCTTTGGAATATCTTCCCAACTTGAGTTGGAATGAGTCTCTTGGAAGGAATTTGACCCATGGAGGACATTATAAATTTATAAATTTCAATAAAAAATAATGAAACCAGCTTTTGATCATTTGTAGAATTTGCAATTGCATTTGTGTAGAGGGAGAGCTAGTGGATGACTAGTTTATTGCCTTAGCCAATTTCAAAGGTGAAAGATTCCCATCCAAGTTGGTAATTGGAAAGGACATTAAGAAATTTCATTTGGAGATTTAATGGAGTCTTTATTTGCAGGTGTAATCTACAGGGCAGCTCATGGTTTCTTCGATTGCAGCACATTCTCTCAACCATTTCCAGTTTTGATGGCATATTCTTGATCCTTGAGGGAGGGAATTTTTGGTGAGATATTGTTCTCTTTGGGGAAGCTTCTTATGCCCTATTTATTTTTTAATATGAATTAAATACTATTTTCTTCATCTCCAAAAATTTTCAGGTCGAAATTCGAAGTAGAAATGTATAAATCTCATTTTTTATGAAAGAACAGTGTCATTTCCCCACTACATTGATGTATAGCATGATAATGCTGATGATTTCGAATGAATGGATGGTTCTATGATAAATTTATGATTAATATATTTCCATGGATGTATTTTACAATTTTCATGCACTGTACTTGAGCATTTGAAGTATTTTTACTCAGTTTAATTGCATTGGGAGAATAAATAGTTCCATTTCCCTAAGGGTTGAATTGGTGATTTTTACAGCTGAATGGGAGAGGGTTGGAACAAAGATAATAATAAATTAATGATGCAAATGAGACCTTAATAACATCCTTGATACATCCCCTACCTGTTTTAAGAAATTTGAGTGGGTTTGGAGTCATTTGGGAAGCCATTTTCAATACTTACCCCAGGGGGATTTGAACCCCAAATTACTAGTAAAATTGCATACTTAGTACATTATCTTAATAGAGTTTTCAGAGGTCTTTTGGTGGCAATATATCATCCCTGAACATCATATTCAAGTCCTAATATCATTCATACACCTTACTTGAATATTTGAAGGCATTTGGAGTCAATTTGAGACCTAGAGACCAATACTAGTCAAAGGGAAATTACTAGTAAAGTTCCCTACATTGGCCAGAATTGAAAGATGATTTATAGAAGTATTTTAAAGGTATAAAAGCATCCCTCAAACACATATTTATGTTATAACATAATCCATATACATTCTTAGAATATTTTGGAGCAATTGGAGCAATTTGGGGACCTAGAGCTCAAAACTAGTCAAAGTCCTAACTAGGAAAAAAAAGTGAAAATTTGTCATTTTAATAAAATTCCTAACAAGGGACATTACAGTGGTATCAGAGCATGGTCCTTGAACCTGTGGATTAGGTACATACATTCAAGAATAATTGGAAACCATGTCTTACTATTATGATGAATCCTATGAGTACAATTCTTATGAGGAATATGCATATGCTTATGAGAAATTTGAAGTAGAATGTGAATGGTACGAGGAAGAGGTGCCATCATGCAAAAATTATTACAATTTCAGGAGAAATGAAGATTATTCTTATGAATTTAAATCTGATGAATATGAGTGTGTCACACCAACCAAAGATAATTCTATGAATGAGTTCCAAAGATGGAAAACAACATATAACACCTTGCCCCAACATATCAAAAATATCAAGAATATCTTGCTTTGAGCAAAAATACACAAAATATCATGTCTTTTGAGTACTTTGTTGAACATATTTTTGAAAATAGGCCCAAAAATGAAGATGTGGAGTTAGTAAAGAAAGGTTTATGCCCTTCTTGTAAAGAACCTTGGAGAGAATACAATATATGTGTGTAGGAAATGATGTCCTACTTGAGGAGAGCTTTTGGGAATTCTTCAAAAAAAGATTTCAAAGATATTGATCCTAAGGAAAACAAGGGGAAAAATGCATCAACTTGCTTGAAGGAGCATAAGGAAGAGACATCACAAGAGCATGAAGAAGATTCTATTGAGAATATGGAAGATCATTTCGAGACACCTTCTGGCTTAGACATGAACCAAAGAGCATCTACTGATGGATGCTTAAACTATGAAGGAGTACCTACTGATGGGTGCTCACACCTCTATGTTGGTGACATAGAGATCACTTTTGAAAGTGTTGCTGCAAGCCCAAGTTCCATTAAGCATGATAATGAAGACCTTGTAGCATTTGAAGAAGAACCAAGATCAACTTCCCCATCACCACTTGAGCTTCATGAAGTTGGTCCAAGCAAAAATGAAGAAGATGAGGAGGTTCATTTGCAAGAGCCTCATTTTTTTGAAGGATCCTTAAATATGAAAGAAAAAAAGATCCAAGAGTCCCTCAGCATTCTCCATGACACTCAAGCATTGGTGTCAAATTCTTGTTGGAGAGCTACTTCATTTGAGGAAACATCCTTCCTTAAAGACATGGAGAAGATTCAAAGAGAAATGTGCCACATCAAAGGTAATTTCATGTATTTGATTTTTGATAGAAACCATTTGTTTGAGCTTAATGAATTGTTACATGATGCATACTTGAAGAATAATGAGGATAATCACAAGCTCACAATTAAAAATGCGCAACTTCTTGAAAAGTTGCAAGATACTTGTTTTTCCTCCTATATTTTAGATTGTCAAATGGTAGATTGTTTGGAGGATTCTCATGACATGGTGGATCATGAGAAATGTGGAAATTTGAATGTGCTTAATGTGTTTGAATATTAACTTGAAGAGATCCAAACACTTGATGTGGTGGAAGAGGAACTTGAATTGTCTCTTGATGAACGTTATGCAATTTTTAAAGAAGAGCATGATTCCTCTACATTGGAACTAATCTACAACAAAGGTTTCACACTTTTGAAGGAGTTACATGATACTAACCATATGGATCCTTTCCACGATGAAACTTCTGCACTTTTTGATCATTTGGGTGAGTTAGTTAATTCTCCTACATCCTACAATTCAATGTTTTGCAGCATTAGTCTCAATGAAGAATGGGTGAAAGGGTTCTTTTTTTATGGTGCCACATGAGGAGTATGGAACTCCTATATTTACTTTTTATGATGATATGGTTGGAGCAAATTCTTATTCACATTTGCAGCAGCATCCTTTGTTACTTTATGATGATGCACATCTACATGGATGCACCTGTGATATGCACTTGATTCACTTGAAGACTCATGGTTTTTCTTGCTCAACACTTGATTAATTCGATGTTGGTGGAACTTAGTCCAACACTTGGGTGAATATATTTATGATTGGAGAACATTTTTGTTAGAAGCCACATACTTTGTTATATATTTATGATTCTCACATTTAGGGATGTATGGGTGATACTTCTTTGAGTCATTTGAAGTCTCGTTTTTTCTGCTATTATTTGGTTCATATTTTAGTGGAGATTCTTCATTCACTTCTTGGATGAAATAATGCATGGCTGAATATTTTGATGCATATCAAATCCTTTTGGAGCAGCATTATAGGACATGGGATCCTCACCTATGTCATTGGAGCATATTTGATTGGTCACTTGAAGCTTGTATGCACTTGTAAAATGGCGGTCTACTTGCTTGGAGGTATAATCACTTTCATGATTCTTTGATGAAGCACCTCCTTGATGTACAGTTTCATTATGTTGTTATGTACTTTGATGATATATATTTTGTACTCATGATGTTTGGAAGAATGCATACAAGAAAATGGGATCCAGGAATCTTCTTATCTAATGGTGTGGGTTGGAGAGCACTCTCAATTGTTGGGGTGCAATACAAGCAATGGGACCCTGGAATAATTTTTGTCTCATTGGTTTCAATTTTTTGGGGAAACAAGAAGTATGGGAGATGGATTTCCCACTTAATAAAGTTAATTTTATCAGAGTAGTGCAGCAACAAGCATGGTGGTTCCTCTCTAAAATCTTCATGGAAACTCAAAGACTCAAGGTTGGGCAATTCAATGGCAACTTCAAAGAATTATACAGAAAGCAGGTTCTTCAACACCCATGTTTGAAATTGCTTGAGGACAAGAAATATTGGGAAGGGAGGATTTTTCATGTCCCAAATTTGGAATTGGGTCACAATGGCCTAATCAAATTGGCCCTATTCATTAGAGTTTGTCAAATTGATGCTAAAGGTCAAATAATTGCCAAGGAGGAAAATTACTAGTTTCCTAGGTTTGGGGTGGAAGCTTTGGGATTTGGAATAATAGGGATAATAAATGATGTTGGAACATTAGGATGGAATAAATATTTAATAAAGTAGATAAATAAATATATACAAGTGAAAATCAAAGTGGCATTTGATCATGAAGACGCATGGAGGAAGTGGAACCCACACAAGCTAGAATTTCTGTGCCACATGGCATCCTCTTCTTGCAATTTCGAATCCATGGGAAGCCTAATGTTATTGGGATGAGTTATGAGGTAAATAATACTTGGAATGAGTCAATGAGGTCTAAATGTAGAGGAAGAGTAACTCCCATGGAAGAGGAAGAGGCAATTTGGAGCTAGTGAGACACTTGGGCTAGATTCCCTAGCTCTATGACAACAATGATGAAGATGCTATGACACCTATGACACAAATCAGACCTGAAGGATGACATATGACATATATGACATGTCATGGCTATAAATATACTCCAAGAGGGCTCTCAAGGGTGTTAGGGAAGCTAAGATGCTTCCACATGTGATTTTGTGGAAGTGGGACACCAGGAATTGTTGTACAAGTGGCATCTTTTGGAATCTCTTCCCAACTTGAGTTGGCATGAATCTCTTGGAAGGAATTAGACCCATGGAGGACATTAGAAATTTATAAATTTCAATAAAAAAGAATGAAACCATCTTTTGATCATTTGTAGAATTTGCAATTGCATTTGTGTAGAGGGAGAGCTAGTGGATGACTAGTTTCTTGCCTTAGCCAATTTCGAGGGTGAAAGATTCTCATCCAAGTTGGTAATTGGAAAGGCCATTAAGACATTTCATTTGGATATTTAATGGAATATTTATTTTCAGTTGTGAGCTACAGGGAAGCTCATGGTTTCTTCTATTGCAGCACATTCTCTCAACCATTTCTAGTTTTGATGGCATATTCTTGATCCTTGAGGGAGGACTTTTTTGGTGAGCTATTGTACTCTTTGGGGGAGCTTATCATGCCCCATTTATTTTTTAATTTGAATTAAATACTCTATTTTTCATCTCCAAAAATTTTCAGGTCGAAATTCGAAGTAAAAATGTATAAATCTCATTTTTAATGAAAGAACAGTGCCATTTCCCCACTACATTGATGTATAGCATGATAATGCTGATGATTTCGAATGAATGGATGGTTCTCTGATACATTTATCATTAATATATTTCCATGGATGTATTTTACAAGTTTCATGTACTGTAATTGAGCATTTGAAGTATTTTTACTCAGTTTAATTGCATTGGGAGAAGAAATAGTGCCATTTCCCCAAGGGTCGAATTGGTGATTTTTGCAGCTGAATGGGAGAGGGTTGGAAAAGAGATAATAATCAATTAATGATGCACATGAGACATTAATAATATCCTTGATATATCCCCTACCTATTTTTATAAATTTGAGTGGTTTTGGAGGCATTTGGGAAGCCATTTTCAATACTTAACCCAAGGGGATTTGAACCCCAAATTACTAGTAAAATTGCATACTTGGTACAGAATCTTAATAGAGTTTGAAGAGGTATTTTGGTGGCCATATAATCCCTTAACATAATATTCAAGTCATAATATCATTCATACACCTTACTTGAATATTTGAAGGCATTTGGAGTCAATTTGAGACCTAGAGACCAATACTAGTCAAAGGGAAATTACTAGTAAAGTTCCCTACATTGGCCAGAATTGAAAGAGGATTTGCAGAAGTATTTTAAAGGTCTAAAAGAATCCCTAAAACACATATTTATGTTCTAAAATCATACATATACCTTCTCAGAATATTTGGGAGCAATTTGAGCAATTTGGGGACCTAGAGCTCAAAACTAGTCAAAGGTCTAACTAGGAAAAAAAAGTGAAAATTTGTCATTTTAATAAAATTCCTAACAAGGGACATTACATTCCCCCCATGATATGCCTAAAAAGTACTTTGAAAAGATCCCAAAGTTCAATGGGAATTGTGTGACCTCCATTGAGGACCACACAGAAAATGTCTGGGCTGATATGGAAGCTTATGGGGCTGAAGAGGAAGATGTGTTTACGAGGGGTCTCTTTGCATCCTTGGAGGGTGATTCTCACAAGTGGTTTGACCATTTTCCTACATCATTAATCAATGGATACGATGTATTCACCGATAAACTCAAGCAAGAGAGGTCAGTCAATTTAGATGGACGTTTCCTTTTGAAACAACTGTTTGAAATTAAGAAGAAACAAAACGAGTTTGTCCATGAATTCAACCTTCGCTTTGAAAAGATAGTGGCCAACACTCCTAAGAACATTAGGCCTCCTGAGAAAGGTATATTAATTCATTACCTCAATGTTTATGAGGGATACCTTGGCTACCACTTAAAGGATAAAGACCCTAGTGACTTGAAGGTGGCACAAGACAATGCTAGAAAGGCTGAAGCAAATGTTGCTTCCACGGGGAAGCAAAATTTCTTTGACCTTATTAGTGCCTCTTCTTCTATATCTGAGCCTAAGCCTAAGAAGGGGAAGGATCCTAGTAAGTATCCCAATGAAATGATGAAGATTATGCATGAAATGATGAATAACTTAACTCTCCTGACTAAGGATCTAGCTAAGAGCAAAGAGATGGAAACGTATAGGGAACCTTATGGACCTAAGCCTTATTGGAACCAACAAAAGAAGCCTAATGAAGGTGATAGAAGAAACCCTATGAGCCAAACTTCACCTGAACCTCCTGTGATTAACTGGTCTGAAGAGCAAAAGTTGGATGATCCTGAGTATCCCACTCATGGTGATGATACTCCTGATTCTCCAAAGAACATTAATTGGGTGGACAACTTAGATTTTGACAAGGACTTTGGAAGAATTATGGTTTATCATGAGGAAGAGTCCATAGAAGAATCCAATCCTAGTCTTCCCATCTATGCCACTAAACAAGCCAGTAGTAGTGGTCAAGCTCCCCTTGGAACCTATCAATGAAGAAGGGATGGCCAAAATCCTACCCCTTTTAGTGAGAAGAAAAGTAGTGAGCCGCCTAGTCCAGTGAGTGAGCCAATTCCCCTTCCTGAGTATGACTTGAATATCAACATTGAAAGAGAATTGGACAAAGTTATGCACAACATCCCACTCATCGAGTTAATGAAAATCCCATCAATAAAAGAGCAAGTGGTATAGTTTTTTGAGAGTATCCCTGAGACTACCACAAGTAATGGTGAAGGTCCATCTCTTCAAAACTCAGCACCTAGTGCTATGGTTGAAGAAGAGGAGGATCTTCCCATTAACATCCAAACTGCATTATATGAGTGGAATAATGGTGGTCATCAACCTTTTTATCTTACATTTTGTATTGGTGATACCCTGCTTCATAACTGCATGTTGGATTCTGGTGCCTCCATGAATGTGATGCCTTTACGAGTCATGGAAGCCATGGGATTAAAAAATATAAAAAAATAAAAAATGTTATATAAAAATATATATATAAACATAGTAATAATTTATCTTAACATTAATATTAATATTAATAGATAATTAAAAATCAATAATTAATAATTATCAAAGAGACATGACTTTACTTGGAAATTCACGAATGGACTTATATAAGTCCGACCATTGTAAATGTAAATCATCACCTATTATTCATCAATTATCAAATATGTAGCTTTTCAAGAATTCGTGGGAGTTATAGAATTATTTGTGGGTTTTAGAAGTTTATATCACTTCATTGGTATCAGAGCCTCATTGGCTAATCCAGCCTTTGGCCATATATTTTTTTGGCTTGTAGCCATCATTAGGGTTTCTCTAAAATCTAAGACATTGTCCAAAAACGTAAACAAACTAAAAAGAAAAGAAAAAGAAGAAAAGTAAAAACAAAGAAGTAAAAAGAAAAGAAAAAGTGAAAACAAAGAAGCACGTGGTTTCTTAAAAAGAGTACATCGTTTAAATATTATTAAATAATATTTAATTTTATTAAACACCTTGTTTTTTATTAGAGTTTTATTATAGTTATTATATAACTATAGTAATAATAATAATACTATTATTATTATCTCAAGGATTGAACTCTTCGTAATCCAAAAAAAAAATTATTTTTGGAAAAAAAAAGAGAAAAAAAGAAAAAAAAATTATATATATAGTTATAAAACATTAATATAATAATATTATTAATTAATTAATTAATAATTATTATTATTCAAAAAAAAATTATTATTATTTTTGAAAAAAAAAAGGTTATTTAACCTAATAAGAAGACGACAAATTGAAGAAGCCAAAGTCAAAGGAAGACTTGACAAAGAAGTCAAATTCAAAAGAAGACCAAGTTGTCGTCCAAAGTCAGAAATTATGGCGATTTCAAAATCAGAAATGGCATCGCAGTCACAAGCAGCATTGAACAAATTAAAGGAATCTAAATCAACCAATATCGATCTTCAATTCGAAATTATAAAGCAAGAAATGCGAAATTGTTTAGCAGAACAGGAGAATCAAAGATTAAAAAATAAAAAAACAAGAGCTCCAAAATGAGTTATTAGATAAGGATAAGGAAATTTCACATCTAAGAAGCCACAATTAGAACCTGGAAGATAAAATCAGAAACTTCAAAAATGTCGAAGAATCTTCGTATGGAAGTAATAACGATTTAGAAGATGAAATAAAGTGCTTAAATAAGCTCATCATGGATAAAAATACAAAATTAATGCAAACCCAGAGAAAGCTAGAAAATCAAGAATCAGAGAGATGTCAACATCAAGAAGACACATAAGTTGGAAATTAAGAAAATTAAGGACGAAATAACAAGCAATACCGAAGAACTATTTCGACTAAGAATTCATAACAAGACATTACTTACGAAAATCAAGAAGCTGAAACATAGTCGGAAGACGAAGCATTCAAATGAAGACCTTGAAGGAAGAATACTAGAAAAGCAAGAAGAAAACCAACACCTCAGAAAGTTTAAACAAGAACTAGAAGAACACGTCAATAAATTAAAGGAGGAAAAAAAGTTGCAAGATGAAAGGTTCGAGAAAATTTAGAGTAATAGCAATCTACTGGAGAACAAAGTAGCACAAATCCAGGAGGAAGCATCCAGACTGTCCAAAAAAAAAAATCTTGAGGAAGAAGAAATAAATTCAATTTCAGTCTTCGTCGCAATTCAAAAAGAATTCAAACTAGCAAAAAAACAAACAACAATAACTCCCTATCGACACCCCAACCATATAAACCAGTATCCTAAAAAGTGGGAATTGTTGAAAGATAATGGTACTAATGTGCTCAAAGCTCCTGATGACAGATCAATAGAGAATCCCAACAGTCAGCAACAAATCAATTTTGGCTGGATTGATCCATCAATATCGAAAGTTATGTTCTACACTTAAAATTTTGTATCAACATGTTTCGTCAGCTACGACGCCACAAGGAACTGTGCGAAAACATTATAAGGCTTTGAGGACAAAGCCTTTCTAAGAGAGAGGCAATGTTATATAAATATATATATATATAAACATAGTAATAATATATCTTAACATTAATATTAATATTAATATTAATAATATTAATATTAATATTAATATTAATAATATTAATATTAATATTATTAATATTAATATTAATATATAATTAACAATTAATAATTAATAATTAATAATTATCAAAGAGTCATGACTTTACGTTGGAAAGTCAAGAATGGACTTATATAAGTCCGACCATTGTAAATGTAAATCATCATCTATTATTCATCAATTATCAAATATGTAGCTTTTCAAGAATTCGTGGGAGTTATAGAATTATTTGTGGGTTTCAGAAGTTTATATCACTTCATATGAAGTGATATAACTTCGTAAACCCACAATATTTCTATGATACCCGTAATTTCTTGAAAACCCACATATTTGATAATTGATGAATAATAGATGATGTATAAATTACAATGAGTGGCCTACTTAAATATTGCTTGGGCATCACTTATTGAAGAGTCACAACTCCTCATTGAATTACATTTAATATTTAATTATTATTAATTATTATTTAATGTATATATATTTATTATTATTTTTATGTTCGTAACATTGTCATTCCATTAAGAAAAGCTTTGTCCTCAAAGCTAAGTTGGTTGATGTCGTCTTTTATTCTGGCTCTGTGTCGAACTAATGATTTGATACATGCAATTTTAATAATGACCATTGCTTCATTTTGTTTCTTTTGTTTTGGAATCCACATTAAGTAGGTACTTGGTGAAGTTTCATTGACAATTTTTTTGCTTGCATGGTTGTTGCTTTTAACTTCTTTTGTCACTAATTGAAAAGACTTGATGGACTTGACAATAGAAACTATTTTTGTGATGTCATTCCCAACACATTCTATGTCAATTCCTTTGAAGGGAATCCTTGTACTTATAATGTTCACATGAGCACCAATCTCATCTTGTATATGATTAACTTTATAGATGTTCTTTATAGTGATCTCCGGGGTGACAAATGTTCTTCGAGCATCTATTATTGTGACATTCTTGTCGATGCATTGATCCTTGTTGTTGTAAGTAATACTAGCATGATTTTCATCACAATCTTGGTCACACTCATCTTCATCTTTGTCACTGCCATTGTCTTCATCACTAGGGTATTCTATATCCATGTCTTTCCTATTATCTTCATTGATACTTTTACTCTCATCTTGATTGAATGAGTATGCAACATCGATATAAACCTTGGAGCTCTCAAAAGCTGTAATTTTAGCTCCTTATTGCAGCAATCATCTCTTGTACTCTTTTTTGCTTGTGATGATTCATGAAGTTGTTCTTCTCGAGATGGTAGGATATTTCTATTTTGATGACCTTCATTGCTTTTACTCTCCTTTTTATTTTCTTCTTTACATAGTTGTTCATTTTGAGCGTGGCATCTTTTTATTATTCCATCTATAGTTTTTGAAATATCTCCCATTATTTCTTCTTTAATTTTCCTTATTTCTTCAACCAAATTGTCATGTCTCGAAGACATTAGTGTGTATGAATAGGTCTAGTGCCCTTGGGATTTTTTGCTTATCCAAGTAAAAATATTTAAATATAATAATTGATCATTATTATATTTAATAATAATAATAATAATAATATTAATAAAGTTATAGTTAATAATATTTAATTTTAATAATTTTCTTATTATTAAAATTAATGATATATATATAATTTTTTTGGTAATAATGTTTACTATATAAAAAATTTAAAAGTTATTAGAATTAGGGAAAACACTATCTTGGATTTCAGAAAACACTGCCCTGATTTTCTGGTTTCTCCCACTGCCTGATTCAAATTGATGACTCCGCTCATCCCTTCTCCTCCCATTTTCGAAATGGAGGTCAGGATCTATCGCCTTTTCTACTTCTTTCCATTTATCATTAGCCAAGGGAGGGGGAAGAGCCCTACCTCCCATGGCTTCATGTTACAACCAAAATCTACTCATCATAAGATTTAGTGTATTCACCCCTGAAGATATCTTGACTAAGTGATCAACTAGAGAGGATTTGTACCCAATTGTGCTAGGTTTTGAAGGGTCGTCGTAGGATGAACATGAGAAACATGCGACGTCGCACCTTGCCCCATTACAGGGTGCGATGAAGTCAGTTAGAAGGAAAAAATACTTCTTCGAGGTCCTTCTCCAAGCTTGCTGACTTGGGACCCTATCCCTGATCTCTTGGAGGAGTTGGCACTTGGTTCCTAATACTTTGGAGAGATCCCTTAAGCCTCTCCTACCATCTCTCAACCTATCCTATCCATACCCTATCCACTTAGTCCTATATGAACGAAGCTCACTCCCATCCCAAGGGGAGGAAATCTATGGTATCTAAATGCTGGTGAAATCACCCTTGGATCATCTCCACTCACCTATTGGAGAACTCATACTTCCTTGGAAGGATATGGAAATTGGCTTTATCGGAGAAGGGCTACAGTGTTAAGCCTTGGTTGTAGTTCTATATCTCTATTATGTACTCCCCTCTTTTTACAGTAATACAAATGCTTTCCACCAATATTGTTCATGTGCGTAATGATATTGAGTAGTTTACCTACTTAACTGTTTACTTAGATATCTTATTGCATAGATGCCTTTTACTTGTTTCTCTTGTTTCTTGTCTTGACAGGTCTTGTAGCTTGGATCTGATGACCGTGAGATGCGGAGTAGCATTCAGGAGAAAGGATTGCAAAGTGAAAGGTAAGACATATAATACTCGATCCTTAAGTAGATCTAGGAAATGCATTAGTAGCCTGTCTTATTTGTTCTAGACTCACTTTGAGATAGGGAGATCATGCCTTAGATTCGTCTTTGGTAGATTGTCTAGTAACAAATCTGGCGACCATACTGGGGAGCTCACAGTCCTATTCAGTAGTTGTCAATCTAAGAATCATTTTCAGTTGATTGCTTGACACAAGCCTTTTCATTTTTTTCCATTTACTTCTTGAAGTTGTTTTCACCATCAGATCTTTGGATTGAAGACTCTAATCTACTTCCTATGAGTTTGTACAACGTGTTCCCAAACCATCCCATGGTTCATTGCTGAGAGATCTGATTCATTTTTGAATTTAGACTTTGCCTGTCCCACCTGGGTAGTGGGAATAGAGTGACACTATGTCATTTTTGGTCTCTGTTCTTTACCTGTTAGTCACTCGTCGCATCCTGTTCATTGGTAAGCTGCGACGTCGTCGCACTTCCCGCATTGGTGAACTGCGACGCCGCACTGTGCACGAGCACAAAGTGCGCTGATTTGTCAAAATTTGGCATGCAGGCATCCCCTTTCCATTTGAAAATCTAGACTTTGGTTTGTTGTATGAACTCCCTTTGTGCCTCAAGATCCAGCCAGGGATCCCACCTATGATTTGTGTGTTGAGTGTTTGGTTTTGTTTGGATTGATTTTGGGTTCCGTTTTGGACAAGTTTGAAGACCGGTAGTGGTGGATACTCTTGTCTCCTCCACCTTCATCCGCTCACCCTTGCATTGCCTTCCTTCCATCCCTAATATGATCATTACATTAGATCAGCTTCCAGACCTCGTTTTCATCATTGTTTGAGCTTTGCTTGTTGCTGCTTGATTTTGAGTTAAGTGTGTCCTTCAGCTTGATTGAGTGCTTGTCTTTTCTCGAGTTTTCTGAGTATACTGAGTGCTGTAAGTAGTGTTTTATTTTCAGTCATTTAGATCTGAAAGCTCAATTGGTATCAAGTTTATTCTTTGATGCATCCATTGAAAAGTTTAAAAGTGCCTCTTTCCCGTCATTTCTTGAGCATTATTAAATAAAATTGTTGTGCATTGGAACGTTTTCGTTTATGTTTTGGGAAAATTGAATGAATGTATGATCTATTGTGTTTTTCCCAAACTATGAATCGCTCATTTTCTTGAAAGACTTAAAGTACGCTTCGATTTTTGCAAAATTGATCCCATGCAAAGGAAAGATAGATGCATTTTTAATTCTTCTTTCTTTTAGGCCATTGAAAGTGAAATTGAAAAACTTGCATATTCCATTTCAGAATCCTCTCTTTTCATTACCTAGTGTTGTTTTACTTTGAAAAGAAAAAGAAAAGGAAAAATGTTTTGATTTGGATAGTAGTGTTGTGATTTTTTGTGTTTCGTTGAAAAAGGAAAAGAATGTTCTCATTGTCAAATTTGTTTGAATTGGGAATTAGGTTGCATTGAGTTTGTTTTGGCAATACTAATGAAAAAAATTTCTCCTTCCCATAGCTAGAATTCATTGAAAGAAAAGAATATTTTGTGCATGGAGTTAGGACTTGCATTATGCTTCCGATTATGTACTCACCTCATGCATTCACCTAACCGTCCAAGATAAAATTAACGGTAGAACTAGGTAAAATTTTTAGCAACTTGTGTGTAAGTTAGAGACGTGTTCCGGCATCGTTAAGCGTGGCAGCTATCGTTATTTTCCAGCATTGTATCCCGGGGGTATTGTAGTCTTCCACATACTTATCGGTATATCGAGCTCCTTCACGTACCCACCAAGTACCATAATTCGTACTTGGCGTATATCGAAGGGTGTATCACGTACTCGATAGTATATCGGAAGGTCTCTTGCCGAACGGTTGTGCATTAGACAACACCACTACGGATTTGAGCTCCCACGTACCTTGTGTATATCGGGAGACACCATTAGGATTCCTGAAACCAACTGAGTTAACCATTTGGCTGTCTTGGCAAAGAAATACACCGAGAACAACACTCGGGGAGATTAGCACCCATGTATTGTTGATGTATATGTAACTTCGGAATGTATTTCATCTATGTATTTCATATATATTTATTGTACCCTTATTAGAGATGTGTTATTCCTCTATAACGAAGTGTCGTCATGTGGATTGACAAGTGTCGCAAGTGTGTGTACTTGCCGATGGGTTATTAGACCACCATGTGGGGTCGGCCTTGAATTATATATATTATAATGTGGATGTACCTAACTAGACAAGTCGGCCCCATAAGGTCACTGGGCAAACAGATCAATATAAATAGAGATCAGGTGATCTCTATTTAGATCACTCGAAAAAGTATCTCACTTTCACTCAGAAAGTGGCGCACTAGTGAGGAGGAGGATCATCTGCTACTAGGAGACTATCTCAGTGTATTTTGGTTGTACTTTGGTTGAGCCATTGCTCTCTCTATCTCTGAGGAAGTTGTGGGGTTTTTCACCTTAGGGTTTTCCCACGGAAACTCTATGTCTCTTGTCTCTCATGCTTTTGATTCTTGTGATGCTTGTCATGCTTATTGTGATTGTCATGCATTGATATACTGTATATGTTATTCTCTCAGCAAAGATCCTAGAGTATTGTGAATTAATGCTCAAAATTTAACATGGTATCAGAGCTAACCTGAGAAGAAGACATTTTGCAGTGACAGAAACTTGAGTTTCTTGTTTATTGGGTTTCTCTCCACATATTTTGGAAAATTAGTATAGTAGATTGACTCTACTCATCAAGGCGCATCTATCTGTCCAATCAGAATTCAATTCCGAGCATTTTCAGATTTGGCCCTAAAAATTAGGGTTTCCACAAAAATAGGAATTTCTGGAATCTGAAGACACGACTGGAAGCTCCTTTCAAAAATTGAATTTTAGAGCTTTGGATCGAGATTTTTGGCTGGGTAGATCTCCGGGAAACTCAAACCCTAATTCAGGGCTCTCCCTAGTGAACCCGGGAGGACAAAAGATCAAATCTGAAGGGTAAAACTTTGTTGATCTCAAATTCTAAATGCACCAGGCTGATCAGCTCATCAAAGCGCATCTTTCTATCCTTTCAGAAATTTGAAATTCGCATTTTGAATTTTTAGGGTCTTTTCGACAAACCCTAATCCGGGACCAGATCCAGTTTTCAACATTTCAAGTGGTAAGATCTAAATCTTTTCTATTTCCATTTGAAGTACTCTTTAAGATGTCTCACCACACCAAGCTTGAGGATAAGCTTGAAGGAGCTGATAGCTTCCGAGATTGGAAGTATAGGATTGGGTTAATCCTGGAAGAGAATGAGTTGGACTCATATGTGAAAGAAGACATCCCTATCCGAGAGGATGAAGAGGCCAAGGTATTGCATAAGAAGAACTTGATCAAGGAAAAGAGAATCATTGTTGATTCTATCAAAGACCATCTCATACCCCATGTGTCTTCTCTTAAGACACCCAAGGAGATGTTTGACTCTTTGACCAAGCTATTTGAAGGAAAGAACATAAATCGGAAGATGACCCTGTGGAACCAATTGAAAGGAGTAAAGTTTCAGAATGGAGAAACCACTCAATCTTATTTTTCAAGGGTCTCCCAGATCAAGGAATTGAAAACCTTGATGGAGAATCAAACTGACAAGAAGATCAAAACATTCAAAACCGACAATGGTGGAGAATTCACCTCAGGTGACTTCAAGAAGCTTTGCAGTGATTCAGGGATTAAGAGGGAGTTGACTGCTCCTCATAATCCTCAACAGAATGGAGTTGCAGAAAGGAAGAACAGAACTATCATGGAAGCAGCAAGGGAAATGCTACATGACCAGGATCTACCTATGCATCTATGGGCAGAAGCAGCTAGAACAGCTGTATATGTGCAGAACAGAACACCCCACAAGATATTGGACAACAAGACACGAGAAGAGGTCTTTTCTGGTAAGAAACCTGAAGTCAGCCATCTCAGAATATTTGGTTGTCCAGTATACACTCATGTCCCAAAGGAAAAGAGGACTAAATTATATCCTTCAGGAAAGAATGGTATCTTTGTGGGTTACAGTGAAAGCTCGAAGGCTTACAGAATATACTTTCCAAGGTTTAAGAAGATTGATGTCAGCAGGGATGTAACATTAGATGAAAACTCAGCATTCGTCAAATCAAGAAAGGCACCTATCGAGGTTTATAAAGAACCTAATGAAACTAGATTTCAAGACACTACCATGACTGAAGTAGTTCCAAAAGTTGTTCGTGAGTTTGAAGATCCGCAAGAACCTGTAGATCCACCCCGTGAGGATAACTCTCACAAAAGGAAACCCGCATGGGCTAGAGAGCTCATTCAAGATGCAGAAAGAATTGGCATTCCAGAAGAAGAGAATAGAGCAATGAAGAGAACCAGATCACATACCAGCTATGTTGCTTTACTCTGTGACATTATGAACAAAGAGCCTTCTATTTATGAAGAAGCAGCGGAAAAGAAAGAATGGAAGGATGCCATGGTTGAGGAATACCAATCAATAATGAAGAATGATGTTTGGGATGTTGTCCCAAGACCTAAAGAGAAGTCTGTTGTGACTTCCAAATGGATCTACAAAATCAAGCATGCTGCAGATGGCAGTGTAGAGAAATACAAGGCAAGATTTGTAGCTCGTGGCTTCTCTCAAAAAGAGAGAATAGATTATGAAGAAAATTTTGCACCTGTAGCCAGGTATACTTCCATCAGAACAGTACTTGCCCTGGCTGTAGCAATGAAATGGAAAATACACCAGATGGATGTCAAGACTGCTTTCTTGAATGGTGTAGTTGAAGCGGAAGTATATGTGGAACAGCCACTCGGTTTTGAAATACATGACAGGGAGTCATATGTATGCAGATTGAAGAAAGCCTTGTATGGCTTGAAACAAGCTCCCAGAACTTGGTATGGTAGGATGGACAGTTTCCTATCTAGTTTGGGCTTTACCAAGAGTAAAGCGGATTCGAACCTTTACTACAAGGTTGAGGAAGGGAATTCTGTGATTCTACTCCTGTATGTGGATGACTTATTTGTAACAGGAGATGACAGATTGATTGCAGATACTAAGAGGAAGCTTGTTGCTGAATTCGATATGAAAGATTTGGGAATGATGCACTATTTCCTAGGTATGGAGGTGTGGCAGAGTGCAGGTGGGATCTTCCTTGGTCAAGGGAAGTACATAGTAGATATCCTGAAGAGATTCAGGATGATGGATTGCAAGGCCATGGCCACACCTATGGCATCGAATCTGAAGCTTCTATGTGATGCTTCATCTGAGCCGGTTGATGTATCTATGTATCGTCAAATGATTGGGTCGTTGATGTACCTGACGAACACGAGACCAGACATTTGCTTTGCTGTGAACACATTGAGTCAGTTCCTGACAGATCCAAGGAGTGTTCACCTAGTTGCTGTAAAGCATGTTTTGAGGTACCTAAAGGGTACAGTGGATTATGGGCTCAAGTATGAAGTGAATCAAAAGTTTAACCTGCAGGGTTATGTTGATTCAGATTGGGATGACAGTGCTACAGATAGGAAGAGCACATCTGGATGCTGCTTCAATATGGGATCAGGTGTGATCTCTTGGTTTAGCAGGAATCAGTCCTGCGTAGCACTGAGTATAGCTGAGGCAGAGTATGTTGCATCCTGTTCAGCTAGTTGTGAGGCAATATGGCTACGGAAGCTACTATCTGAGTTATTTGATCTCCCGTTGGATGCTACTGGTATCTTTTGTGATAACCAGAGTTGTGTGAAGCTGTCCGAGAACCCAGTGTTTCATGACAGGTCGAAACACATAGAGATCAAATATCACTATATCAGGGATATGGTGCAGAGAGGAGCTGTGAAGCTCTTGTATGTTGCAATGGACGAGCAGATTGCAGATGTGCTGACGAAGCCACTAGCCAGGGTGATGTTCGAGTACTTCAGAGAGAGGCTTGGCATTCTTCAGATCGAGGACACTTCGAGGAAGAAGTGATGGACACATTTGCTGAAGCCATTCCAAGCATGTTGGAAGGAGGATCCTTCAAATGGATGTGGATGTAAGCGCTGGATGATGAGCATCAGGATGATGTTCTGGTTTCTGCTTGGATATGATCAATTGGATCATTTTTATATGTATGTATGCATCATGTTGGATGCTGGATATGATCAGTTGGATCATTTTTATATGTATGTATGCATCATGTTGGATGCTAGATATGATCAGTTGGATCATTTCTGGATATGATCAGTTGGATCATTTTTATGTATGTATGCATCATGTTGGATGCTGGATATGATCAATTGGATCATTTATATGTATGTACGCATCATGTTGGATGCTGGATATGATCAGTAGGATCATTTGTATGTATTTTGTATGCATCATGTTGGATGCTTGGACCATGTATCTATATATGTATCAGGTGGATACATTGTATGATCAGGTGGATCATGTATGGTGATATGTATCATGTATTTGTATTTGTATCAGGTGGATACATTGTATGATCAGGTGGATCATGTATGATGATATGTATCAAGTAGATACTTGGTATGCATTAGGTAGATGCATTATATGATCAGGATGATCATGGATGACGAGCTTCAGGATGTTGCTCCAGATGACATGCAGCAGGATGTTGCAGTGATGATGATCAGGATGATCATGTGTACATCAAGATGATGTATGGTGAGTATCAGGTTGCTACTCTATGGCCGTGGATCAGGTTGTGCAGATGAGCATATAATTTGTCCCTGGGAGATTTGCAGATAGTCTTTTGAGTTTTTGCCTATGGCATGTAATTCGTTTCCCTAGGATATCTGGAAAATGCTCTTTCAAGGTTTTGCCTTGGGAGGACATATAATTTGGCCCTGGGAGATCTGTAGATAGTCTTTCGAGGTTTTTCCTATGGCATGTAATTCGTTTCCCTGGGATATCTGGCAGATGCTCTTTCGAGGTTTTGTCCTATGGCATATAATATGTCCCTGGGAGATCCGATAGGTTGGGCTATGTGCCCATAATCAATCCTGGGATGCTCTTGCGAGGTTTTTCCATGACCACATGTAATTTGTGCCCTGGGAGATCCCATAGGTAGAGCTGTGTGCCCGTAACAGCCTGGGATGCTCTTGCGAGGTTTTGTGGTGAGGTCACATATAATATGGCCCTGGGAGATCTGCAGATATTCTTTCGAGGTTTTTCCTATGGCATGTAATTCGTGCCCTGGATATCTGGCAGATTCTCTTTCGAGGTTTTGTGACGCACGTAATAAGTCCTGAGGATTCCACAGTATGGCCAGTGATGATGAAGACCTGTAGGTGGTGGGCCTACATCCAGTATGAAAAAGGATTGGCTCTGTAGAACTTCCTATGACGAGTAGAGTTAGAGATTGGTTGAGATAGCAGCAGCAATGACGATGATGATGGCGATGCATCGATGACGATGATCCCGAGAAGAAGACTTATCTAGCAAATCTGTGTCAAGAAATACCTTCTTAGTTAAGAGGGAATGTTGATGTATATGTAACTTCGGAATGTATTTCATCTATATTTATTGTACCCTTATTAGAGATGTGTTATTCGTCTATAAGGAAGTGTCGTCATGTGGATTGACAAGTGTCGCAAGTGTGTGTACTTGCCGATGGGTTATTAGACCACCATGTGGGGTCGGCCCTGAATTATATATATTATAATGTGGATGTACCTAACTAGACAAGTCGGCCCCATAAGGTCACTGGGAAAATAGATCAATATAAATAGAGATCAGGTGATCTCTATTTAGATCACTCGGAAAAGTATCTCACTCTCACTCAGAAAGTGGAGCACTAGTGAGGAGGAGGATCATCTGCTACTAGGAGACTATCTCAGTGTATTTTGGTTGTACTTTGGTTGAGCCATTGCTCTCTCTATCTCTGAGGAAGTTGTGGGGTTTTTCACCTTAGGGTTTTCCCCACGGAAACTTTGTATCTCTTGTCTCTCATGCTTTTGATTCTTGTGATGCTTGTGATGCTTATTGTGATTGTCATGTATTGATATATTGTATATGTTATTCTCTTAGCAAAGATCCTAGAGTATTGTGAATTAATTCTCTAAATTTAACATGTACTGTCCAGGTAATAGGGTATGCAAGCAAGGGTACGGTCCCAATCCTCCTTGTCACGTCATATTGTTGGACCCTACAGTATATCACGGTTTGTGATGCCTTGATAATCCCGTGAGGTTCCATACTTTTGAATCCACTCTATCACATAAGTTTGCTTGTTACCTTAGTTTGAGTAGGTTTTTCTGGACTGCTTTTCTTTTAGCATACCCTTAGGAGAAATGTTGTTTCGGCCTTCCTGGCTGATTTTTCCTGACGCTCTAGCAGGTTTTCCCTGGAGAAGATCCCGTAGGATCTTAAAATTATCACCCGAATATCCCCTTAATCCGGAGGTTATTTCGAGGGTAAGAATGGATCAGTGTAACACGGTCGTAGTTACTGAAGTGGAAAACCCCACTCTGAATTTTGGAGGACTGTTGTTTCCACAAAATCCTCCAGATTCACTTGCCTCTCATCCCCCGCAGGATGAAGGAGCACAAATCCCCACTTCACCAGACCTTTCTCCCATCATCCCGGGAGAACCTGGATCATTGGGATGGATAAACCGACCCCAGGATGACCCTACTGCAGCTGTTGGTCCTTCAACAACTTACTGGACATCTTCTATAGACCACCTAGTGGCTCATTTTTCCATCTCATCCCCACCTAACTGGACTACTCTAGAGCTCTCTAGACCTTACTACAGGCCTGACCCCGCGGAGATTTTCGGCCCTATCCGTGAATGTTTAGAACTGTTACGTCTTAAGGGTGGCGACCTTTGAATATAGAGTCTCGAGCAACGCTCTGAAGAGTTTCAAAATCGACACTTCCAAATAAGATTCGACGACAGAGACATCCTAGATCATTCGATATCTTTTGGATCACTGGGACAACCTTCTCACCATGAGACCATTAATAAGACTTCTCAACCCTCGCAAGAGTCCATTCCTGCACTTCAAGTGAACCAACCAGTGGAAGGACAACAGTCCAACACACCTATCACTACCGCAGTTACCTTACCAGTTCCTCCTCCACCTCAAAATTCAAAGGGAGGATATTCCATTCCTCTGGATTATCTAATTGTTAATGTTATTACTACGGTAGCTAGTCAACAACCTACGTTGGTTCAACCTATGAATAGTGGTCAACCTATTGTGGCTGGGGGGAAACCCCCGTTTCCTAACCAGAAAATAGGCGGTGGAATCCCCAACGAAACTTCCATTGGACCTTCCCAACCCGTTAGACCATCCACCATGGGATTATCTCATGTTGGGGGGCCATCCAATGTAACTCGACCCTCATGGAGTCAAGCATATCCAGGTTCCGTTAACACTACGCCAGGTCAATCTAATCTTGGAAACGCACCATAGGGGATACCTTATCCCGGGAATCCACACACTCTATGGGGGCAACATCCTGTGTTGCATCACGGACCCCAACCAACTATCCCTCAAATATTACCACCCCTGATCAGTCCTCCCCTACCTCCTGCTGGAGGCAGCAGACCCCCACCTAACCTTGGTGGAGGCCCACCTCATTTTACCAACAATATCCCTCACCCTTCCGCCGATGGTGAGAATGGTCCACCACCCCTTTCAGGCAGAGGTGGCGAGGGACCACCCTATTATGGTGGAGGAGGACACTTCCCTTAGGGTGGTGGAGGTGGTCCACCACCCCCTCCAGGCAGAGGCAGTGGAGGACCTAATTACTATGGTGGTGGCAATGGTGGTGGATACCCTCATCCTTTTGGCAGTGGAGGTGGTGGGGGCCCCCATCCTTCTGGTGGTGGAGGTGGTCCACCACCCCTTCTAGGTGGAGGCGGTGGTGGGCCGCCTTATTAGGTTATGGACCCCCACCTCCTCCTGGTGGTGGCGGCGGACCTCCACCTCCTCCCGATGGCGGAGGTGGACCCCCACCTTTTTGGAATGGACCACCTTATGGTGGTGGACCCCCTTATGGTTCGGGTGGCACACCCCCCTATGACCAGTTTCCTCCTGGTACACCTTATGGTCAGTTTGGTCCATACATGCCTTATCTGTATTATCAATACGCACAGCCTAACCCGCAGCTGCCCTTCCTGGCTACTTTGGACCTACCTGACCTATCTCGTCTAACCAATGATCCTATTTACCATGGATCTAACTGGCCACCAATTCCGGTGAAACTTCTGTCTAATATCCTCAAATTTGATGGCAAGCTGGTTGAAGCCCCTAAAAACCACGTGATGACATACCACTTATGGTGTTCATCTAATTCCTTAATGGATGATTCAATTCATCTTAGATTGTTTCAAAGGACTCTCACCGTTTCAACTGCCAAGTGGTACATTGAGTTGCCATCCTACTCTTTTCCTGATTTTGGTTCTCTTGCCATGAACTTTTTGACACATTTTCCAGCTGCCTATATGGTATGAAACTTGTACCGAGATTTTAACCTCGCTCTGTCAGAATACCGCCACTCATATTTTGGATCATATCCATGAGTGGCGAAGGAGACGACGTCTCATTAAAGCTCTTATTCCAGATCAGCTCCTAGCAGATCGGTTTACAAAATCCCTCATCCCTACCACGGCAAGAGATGTTGCCATGCAAGGTGTTGTCACCGAAGAACAAGCCATCACGAATGCCCATGTACTAGACCTAGTCTACACTCAATCCGGCACTTTGTTCGATATTCTGCCTGACGCACCCCATGACGTTAATGACCCTGCGAAACCACATAAGGGACTCCAAACTGATGGAATCATTGGATCCCTTAACACCCATCCTTCTTCTAGCACTGTTGGATCATCCAATATCCATGGTTCTTCCCCATTACCGACTCAGGATGGCCATAGCACCACCAAATCGACCACTCCTGCTCTAACTGAAGAGGTGAATTCTGTCCAATCAGCTTCATCTCAGAAGTCTAGTGGCAAAAAGAAGAACAAGGGGAAACCCAAAAAGTATTCCACCCAACAGGAACAAAAGAGCACTCTTGATGATACCAAACAGAAATGGAAGCTAAAGTATCCTTGTTTACTATGTGGAGATGACCACTTCTCCAAAGAATGTCACCATAGAGAAGAAGTACAAAAGTTTCTTAGGGGTAAACCAACTCCCGCACTCCTCAATGATCTGTTTCCTACTCAGAACCAACAGATGATTGCTCAACCCCCCCAATCCCAAGGGGAATCATCCAATACCGTGCATGTTCTCATGGTGCATAACGAGATGATCAATTTGAAAACTCGCTCATAATCTTACGAACCAGTTCCTTTGAAGGAATCCACTGGAAGTAATACTGAAAAAGCTTCCAACTCCTTAACTAATGTCACTGTACCATCAACTTCTCTCACCATTGAGAAGCCGTCCTTAGACTCGATATTGCGACTGCCCAAGAGTACGATTCGAAAAGTTGTTTTCAATCCTAATGCTTGAGTGGCACAAAATTACAATATTGTAGAAGAATTGGAACAAGCTCCTTGTGCCATGTCTACCCTAGAGGTTTTACAGAATTTTCCTAATCAACGCAAAACTTTCCTTGCAGCCATCGGTGCAGTCGACCTCGATTCCTCGAATACCATCATGTTCCAACTTGACCACTTCAAGCCTAGGCGCACCCACTAGCTCACATTCCAAGTTTCTGCGAACATTGTTGGGAAGATTGTCCATCATACCCTTTTAGATAAAGGCGCCTCCACTTCTGTCATGTCAATCGCCTGTTGGAGAGCCATTGGCTCCCCTGAATTGAATCACTCTCCCACCACATTGAAAGCATTCAACAGGCGTGTCTTTCAACCTCATGGGCTCCTACAAGCTCTTGCAGTTGAGTTGGGCGGAAAGACCGTAATCATTAACGTGGAAGTGGTCTTGGCCCCAATAGATTATAATCTCTTTATTGGTCGCAATTGGTTTTACACCATGCAGGAGGTAGCCTCTTCAGTCTTCCACATAGTGCAATTCCCCCACCAAGGACGAATTGTTACTATTGACCAATTAGATTTTTGTGCACCAGACGCGACTACTCATCCTGGTGACCATGTTCCTTCCATTGGACAAATGTCAAAACAATATGAGAGTATAGGGGTTGGCCTTTTGAAAGATTCATCTCTCATGGGCGTTTTTCCAGCGACAAACCCCCCTAATCATGTCGCTACAGTGAACATGATCTCCATAGAGATTTTATCTCACTCTGCCGATACTTGGCTTGTACTGGATGAGGCCACAACACACCTGCTTGGAGATATAATGCCTCCTTCACCCACTTAACGTATTTACGAGGCTATCCAATTAACACCAGAGGACCATTTAACTATGGCCTCTCCATCCTATTCTCTACGAAGGACATCATCTCTACCTGATCTCTTACTTCTGACTTTTCATTCAGACAAGTCCATCATGGAAGTTATGAATGTTGACGACGTTCCGTGGGATGATATCCATCATAGGTCATCTTTTCTTCCTCCTTTGGAATACATAGAGGACAACATCCACACCCTCTTCTCACCAGACATCTACTCATTCCCTCATACTCCCATCCTTACCTGTCTTACGGACACGGAGGGAAGCTTGGCCAACATTGAGCCAACTACCCCGGTAGACATCTTGGTGAAACCTGGTATAGTGGAACACATTCACATAGGATAGAAGTGTTCCCCTGAAGAAATAGTTGTTGGCACAACCTTATTCAAGCAATTTCGAGACGTATTTGATTGGTCTTATGAGGAGATGCCTGGGATAGACCCCACGATTGTTTCTCATGAAATAAAAACCTATCTCGACATCAAACCTGTACGCCAAAAATTGCGACCGGTACACCCCTGGAAGACAGTGGCAATCAAGGCAGAGATTGAAAAGCTCTTAAAAGCTGGTTTTATTTATCCTGTCCCATTGACAGATTGGGTCTCAAACGTCGTCCCTGTGAAAAAAGGCAGGGTACCATTTGCGTCTGTGTCGATTATCAGGACCTTAACTGGGCTTGTCCAAAAGAAAACTACCCAACCCCCTTCATCGACCAAATTATCGACAATTGTGCTGGAAGCATCATCTTCTCATTCCTAGATGGCTTTTCTGGTTACAACCAGATTAAGATCAACCCCGCCGACCAACCCAAGATGGCTTTCATCTGCCCATGGGGAACGTTTGCATGCCGCAAACTCCCATTTGGCCTTAAAAATGTTGGCGCCACGTTTTAGCAGGCTATGTCGTATGCCTTCCATGACATAAAGGACTTTGTGGAACCTTACCTGGACGATCTCCCTGCTCACTCAAAGTAGCGTAAGTTCCACATTGATCATCTGATGGTGATTTTACTCAGATGTAGAGGGTACAATATCCGTCTGAATCCTCATAAGTGTATCTTTTGCGTTGAGTCTGGATGCCTCTTAGGATTTATCATTTCGAAGGATGGGATCCGCATTGATCCCTTAAAGGTGGAGGCCATCATCAACCTGCCACCCCCGACTGATGTAACAGAACTTCAAAGTCTCCAATGGAAGGCGACTTATTTAAGACGTTTTGTTTGCAATTTCGCGGAGAAGACTCAGGGGTATATGAGACTGCTCAAGAAGGACGTCCCATTCATTTGGGACAACCAAGCTCAAAATTCCTTCGACAATATCAAACATGCTATCACGCATGCCCCCGTGCTCCAAGCGCCCAATTATTATTGAGATCAAATCTTATATCTCATCGCTTCTGCTACCACTATCACCATGGTTTTGGTACAGGAGGATCAAAATGCCCAGGAACATGTGATATACTATGAAAGTAAGGGTCTCACCGACACTGAAACTAGATATTCACATGTCGAAAAAATCGCATTCATGGCGATCATCGCCGTCCAAAATTTTTGGCACTATATCTTGCTCCACACCACCACCATCATTGCAGACTTGAACCCCATGTACCATGTCCTGACACGACAGGTGCTTGGGGGAAATTATTCACGCTGGATCGTGATACTGCAAGAATTTGATCTTCTCTTCGAGAAAGCCAAGTCAAAAAAGTCTTTGGTGTTTTTCGAGCTGATCTGTGACCTTCCCCGTCCTGATGTAGAAATTGAGCACAATGACTCTTTTCTGGATGAATCATTGTTTCTCATTAGTACGACTGATCCATGGTATGGAGATATCTCATTATATCTTCAAACCCAACGCTTCGACCTTCAATTGTCTCGCGACGACCGTCGTAAGATATGTCAGCATGCAAAGTATTATTTAATCATCAATGATACTTTGTATCACCGTGGCATTGATTCAATTCTTCGATGTTGTCTAACTCACGATGAATCCAAACGCATTCTGAATGACTGTCACACTAGGGCATGTGGCGGTCACCTCTCTGGGATGGCTACAACCCAGAATATTTTGCGCCAAGGATATTAGTGGCCTACCATCTTCAAAGATTGTATTGAGGCCGTAAAAAAATGTCATCCTTGCCAACACTTCCATACGAAGAAGCGCACCCATCCAGCCCCATTACACCCGATTATTGCCGTAGGCCCCTTCGCAAAATGGGGTATTGACTTTATGCATTGTAAGCCTACCTCGGTCAGCGGGCATAGTTACATCATTGTAGCTGTGGATTACTTTACAAAGTGGGCCGAGGGTATGCCTACATACCAGAACGATGGCAAAACCATTGCACTCTTCATGTTCAATAATTTAATAGCGCAGTTCGGAGTTCCTCGGGAAATTGTTACCGATCATGGTTCCCATTTTCAGAACCATATGGTTGATGAACTGAGCGATAGGTTGGGTTTTCGCCATGAAAATTCAACACCCTACTACCCGCAGTCCAATGGACAAGTCGAGGCCATTAACAAAGTCTTGAAAACCATGGTCCAAAGGATGGTAGGTACGCAAAAATCCAATTGGCATAGCATGCTCTTTTCAGCGTTATGGGCCTACAGAACCTCCGTTAAAACCGCCACAGGTTACACTCCTTTCCAACTAGTCTATGGATTGGAAGTTGTCCTACCTATAGAGTGCGAAATTCCGTCTCTACAACTCGCTGTCGAACTTCTTCCTAATACTACTACCGAAGAAGAACGTCTCCTACACTTAGAAAAACTTGATGAGTCCCGTCGAGATGCCGCTCTTGCTAATGAAGTGCACAAGAAACGCATCAAATCCCAATACAACAAGTCATTTGAACCTCGTATATTTAACGAGGGTGACCTGGTCCTCACTTATGAACAGAAACACGACAAACTAGGAGCAGGAAAGTTTGAATCCATGTGGCATGGACCTTACATTGTCAAACGTGTTTCGGAAAAGGGAGCTTACGAGCTTGAAGACTATGACAGAATCTCTTTGGGTGAACCCCGCAATGGGATTTACCTGAATAGATACTATGCCTAAACTCGTCATGCTTAGACTTTCTTGTATATACTGTACATGGCGTGTTTTTTGTGTTTTTGTGTGCTGTGACGCTTTTATTTTTTGAGTGTCTTTAGATCTTGTTTCCGCTCCTTATACCATGTTCTGTCTGCATGTGCAAATGGAAACGTGCTATGGATTCACGGATGGCGCCACCCCGCATACCCATAACCTTGCTTTGGAAGCCTGGGTACTATATTCCTCAGCAGGTGAGCTCATTAGCTCAGGAGGAAATTGCCTAGGGTTTGCGACCAACAACGCCGCATAATATCAAGCAGTAATCGGAACCCTAGCTAATTCCATTTCCTTGGGTATGAACCACATTGTCATCCACATGGATTCTCAATTAGTGGTTTCCCATCTTAACCGGGTTTACGCCATCCATGATCCCACCTTACTCTGTCTCTTCAGACGAGTACGTCTCCTGGAAAGGTCATTTGAATCTGTTCAGTACCTACACATTCCACGAGAGTTAAACACAGTTGTTGACTCAATGGCCAACTTCATTTTGGATTGGTACATCACACACACATAATATTCATAATATGTAAAAGCATTCACAACATGTAAATAATGCAATGTATAAAAGCAAACATGTAAACAAGATCACACCACTCATCATTTTAAAACACATAATGTATTAATCCCCAAGAATGTCTATATATATCATTCAAAAGTAGTGCTGGTACAACATCTGAAGCACGATGGATTTCACTAAGTCTCTACAAAATCTGAAGCATCGTATCTTTCAATAGTACAAAATCTGAGGCCTCTAAGCTCTCAGTACAAGCATAATAGTGTCATCAGGCCTGATGCCTGACCCGTACACCACCCCTAGCATGGACAACCCGCTATCGCTGAGTAAGGAAGCAATCCATGGTCCTCACTACCTTGCGGAGTAGGGCATTGAAGTGTACAGATGATCCAACCCCAAACCTCTACATAGGTCTCAACAAGTCATCTATCGCTAGCTGAGGAACCTCTATTGTCAACTGGGACAAGTTCCTGTATACCTCCTCCATCTCCTCGATGGCAGCATGAGCACCTGGGGGCACAACTGCTTCCCCACCTCTGTCTCTCCTCACCAGAAGGGAAATTCCTACCGGCCGTACGGGCCCCACATCTGCACACACATGTTACATACTTGTCAGTACTGCATCAAAAAAAGATAAATATGCAAAACTAAAAGTACAAGGGTTTTTTGTTCTCACCTATGTCACCCCATGCTGCACCCTCGGGCGACACTAAGTCAGGATCCTCTTTGAAATCCGTACCGCCATACGGAAAGTCCTCAACCATGAGTAACTGGCCTTCTAGCCAGTTGAAGAACTCGGGACCAAAGCTGATGATAGGTCCTCCGCCATGACTGGTCATCACCTCCGCCCATCTAAGCATGTGGGGATCTCTAAGCTCCCTGTCATCCAGTACTAGCTGTGGATGCAAGAGAGGGATCCACTCCAAGAGGAACGATACCACGATCGATCCATAACCAAAATTCTTGAGCTCTCCCCGCTAACACTTGGTCAGCTGAGCTCGGAAGTTTGCGAGGAGACCCTCACATCAGTTGAAAACCCTGGGGGACATACAATCCTCCGCATAAATCATCTGAGCCCGAGTAGCCATGTGTGGGGCTTGGCTTCCCGCCACTCTAGTAATAGTAAACAATATGGTACGCAGTGGGCGGCTCACCACATCCCTAATAAGAATATTCGCATTGGAAGATCGAGCAAGAGCAATACAATGTTGTGACACCATGTCATCGACTGTGTAGTCACTGGCTCGTGTTCCAGTAAGAGATATAGGGTCCCCTCTTCGAGACAAACCCGTGAGAAAATATATGTCCCCAACATCTATTGTGAGGATGTGCTCACCAATCACGAAATGTTGTTGGGCCGCATCCCAACTCTGGAGCATGTGTGATAGCAACGGGATTTGGGATCTCATCCCCTGAATCTCAAAGAACTTGAGAAAACCACAATTCCTCAAAGCATCCATGCATTGTGGATCATTGGCAGTTTGTTCATCTTCTACTTTGTGTTCTCTTTCTCACCACTCTAAAACCATGTTGGCTTGCTAGCAACCTACCAAAAGGGACATTTAAACACTGTTAGATCCTACTTCAACCACAGCAAGTTTTTTTTTTGAGTCCATTTTGATGTTTGGGAAATGCATCTCCGCTGTCGCACTGTATTTTTTCATATAGTGCGATGTCATCGCACTTCAGTCATTCGGGACCTGCGCCAAGTCGGTCTCATCGTAGTTCCTGAAAGAGCCAACTGCGACGAGCCGAGAGCGCAATAGCCCTCCATGAATTCATCAAAAAACCAAAAATCTAATCGATTGGAAAGTTGCTAAATGAAGTTTAGGCTTACCTGCTCCTGACGGTGGGTGAAATGGCGGATCGTAGCTCCCGGAATCGGCAAAGGAAATTTTGGCTCCAGATTGGTACTTCTCCTCCCAAATTGGAAAATGAAACAATGAAAACTATTTTTGGCCCATTTTTCTATTTATAAATAGAATAGAATATTCCTTTTCAAATATTTTGATGCCCTTAGGCCATTTATCATAGTTTTTGACCATTTTTGTCATATTTGGGGCTATTTCACACATTTTCTAGTGTGCAGGAGTTCCAAGTGGTCTTTTGTGTTGTTTCTCGTATCACAATGGTCATCACAGGTATGAACACTCCCTTGAATGTTTTCTCATTATTTTTGCAACGGTTAATTTGTAATTATTGCGTGATGATGAGTTTACTCTTTGTTTGTTCTCGTACTCATGAAACTATGAGAACAAGTACCGAGTTATGATTTATCACTTTTCCGGGCTCGTTAAACTCCCATGGAAAAGGACACCCCCCAGAGTCTACCGTTAAGCTCTTTTCAAGCTCTTGAAAAACGAAAAGATTGCCAAGCAAACTTGTCACGTTCACGCTTGTTAAAGTATTTGAATGGTCATCTTCCTAGTGATAGTTTACCCCTTTTTCGGACCAAGAGGCACTAATTACAAAAAAGGTATACTCCATCCAATCATGATTGGAAGAGTCCTCTCCCGCGTTGTTTTACCCTTTTTCGGGCGATGAGGCTAACTTTACGAAAAAGGACCATTGGAGTCTTCTTTAGTTCTTTTCAGACTCTCTAAACATGAAATGACGACCGAGTTTACCTTTTATGGACTCATTAAAATTCTCGCATTGAAGGGCCCGTCATGGGACGAACCCCTCCTATCCCAGGTTCAGAAAATATTTGGGATTGGACTCATCTATGAGATGAGCTATACCGAGCATCTGGTTACCCTCATCAAGATCGTAAAAACCACATGAGGCACTCATCATTCATGATGGGGAAAAAGGAAATCGTTTGTGTTACATAACTTTTTAGTGGTAGTATGTAATCATTCTTGAACATGGCACTCATCTGCATTTGCATACAGCACTTGGATCATCCATTTGTCCTCCAGTTACACTTATTTCCTGAGTCTCGTTACTCCTTTGAATCATTCAAAGAAAAGCTTACATCATCAGTCGTTTTGAGAAATTGTGTCCCACTCGTCGTGTCAATACTACTAATTCATGCCATGCCCATGTTTAAGAATATGTCTATCATTTATCATCTGTAGTCAGTACACCCGCCATTACATCGGTCTACTCTGAGTGAATCTTGCATGTTACTGTGCCATCCGATCTACCCCATACATTTTTGTCGTGTTTCGTGTCGATTGATGGGGGATTCATCATGGCCCTCCTTCGACAGATTCATCCTTGTTGACTTCAACACATCATCCGAGGATTGAATCTAGAAACCAATCAAGTACCTTGCCCTTGCATGCCTTAATGGCAAGTTACCTCTCTTTCATCATGAGTTTACATCATTGACTCTTGATTGAAAGATTTCATCTTGTGTTTGACTTCAACTCATTTATTCACGCTTGATGATATGTACTGTGATACCTTGGAAATCATTGACATCAATGGTGATCTCCCTCGCACTTGTTAACGGTTTACATCAATGACCGGTAATCAAGTGGTTTCTACCATGTTCGACATCAAGACATTTGTAATCACATGGACATATTCGTATCATTGTGGGTTCAACTTTAAGACCCTGGGGAGTCATGTTTTACCCAGTTTGTGATGGAGTTTGTATTGAGTTATATCACATGGATCCACATTTGTATTGGTCGTGGCTGTGTTCTCATCTCATCATGGATCTACGCTTGTGTCTAGTAGCCATGATTGTGTTCAGTCGGTCATTACTACCATGGATCTGCACTGTATTGGTCGGCAGCCATGTTGCACTTTATATGAGATTGTCAGTTTAGAGTCAATTGTACTGCAGCAGTGTCCTTCGCCCGACAAGTCTATTTCCATTACTTCTATCAAAGCACTTCACTTGTCTATCTTCAACAGCTTCATGCTTTGGGGGACATTCTATTACACCCAAAATCTACTCATCATAAGATTCAGTGTATTCACCCCTGAAGATATATTGACTAAGTGATCAACCAGAGAGGATTTGTACCCAATTGTGCTAGGTTTTGAAGGGTTGTCACAGGCTGCACATGAGAAACATGCGACGTCGCACCTTGCCCCATTACAGGGTGCGACGAAGTCAGTTAGAAGGCAAAATAGCTTCTTCGAGGTCCTTCTCCAAGCTTGCTGACTTGGGACCCTATCCCTGACCTCTTGGAGGAGTTGGCACTCAGTTCCTAATACTTTGAAGAGATCCCTTAAGCCTCTCCTACCATCTCTCAACCTATCCTATCCATACCCTATCCACTTAGTCCTGTATGAATGAAGCTCACTCCCATCCTAAGGGGAGGAAGTCTATGGTATCTACATGTTGGTGAAATCACCCTTGGAACATCTCCACTCACCTATTGGAGAACTCATACTTCCTTGGAAGGATATGGAAATTGGCTTTGTCGGAGAAGGGCTACAACGTTAAGCCTTGGTTGTAGTTCTATATCTCTATTATGTACTCCCCTCTTTTTACAGTAATACAAATGCTTTCCACCAATATTGTTCATGTGCATAATGCTATTGAGTAGTTTACATGCTTTACTATTTACTTAGATCTCTTATTGCATAGATTCCTTTTACTTGTTTCTCTTGTTTCTTGTCTTGATAGGTCTTGCAGCTTGGATATAACGATTGTGAGACGCGGAGTAGCATTCAGGAGAAAGGATTGTGAAGTGAAAGGTAAGACATCTAATACTCGATACTTAAGTAGATCTAGGAAATGCATTAGTAGCCTGTCTTATTTGTTCTAGACTCACTTTGAGCTAAGGAGATAACGCTTTAGATCCATCTTTGGTAGATTGTCCGGTAACACTTCACCCATGCCAGATTCTCCCTCCGTCATTTAAGGAGGCCCTTCTGACACCTGACCTCAGACTGAAACCTGCAAAAAACTAACCTAACCAGTAAACCCTAGTTCTTCGTAGTTAATATCACTTGGACTATACTATTGTTATTACAATATTTGCATGGCATTAATATCTCTATTACTATCATTGGTATGCATTGATATAGTAATAATATGCGTTATTTAAATCTTATATATTATGGTCTATTTGTCTTATATATGCTAAGCTATCTAGTTATATTATACATTGTATTTGTCTTGTATTGTACCCATCTTTCACTCATATTATTATTATTATACACTTTGTGACCGAACACATTTACATAATCTTCTACCACCTTTCTTTTAGCCTATCTTTTTCATATTATCTACAATACTCTTACATGTGAATATTGAAAATTTCCCGTGCGCTGAATCGAACAGTCATTCAATTTATGTTAACATAATTATTTTCGAGCTCATGACTGTAATTGATTCTTGAAATTACCAAAAGTGGTATAATAATTTATTTCATGTTTCGTGTATAAACATTATCGATGAATATTGAATCTTCTTATTCATTTAATAGTACACATTCATTTTTCAATAAACATTACTTTATCTTTTCGAACAACAAATATTATATAAGAGAGTAGGAAAAACATTGTAACTCTATTGACTTGGTGGTCAGCACATCCTTCAGGAATCGTGACATAGTTTAACAACCTCTTTTGGATCCTTAACTCTAGCAGTTGTATCAGAAACTAATAGGTTGGCCTTTTGTTTTAACTACAAACGTGGGCCAACAATTGGTATCAGAGCCAAAAAGTCAAGGGTTTGAGTCCGCTCAGTTGGTGTTGAGGGGGATATTGTTGACTTGGTGTCATCACCTCCTTCGGGACTCATGACATGGTTTAAAAACCCCCTATGAGTCCTTAGCTATGGTGGTTGTATCGAAATATAGTGGGGTGTCGAGGGGGATATTGATGACTTGGTTCTCAACACCTCCTTCATGACTGGTGAAGTAATTTAACAACTTCCCATGGATCCTTAACTTTGGTGGTTGTATTGGAAACTAATAGGTTGTACTTTTGGTTTAATGACAGACATGGGCCAACAAACCCAATCAACCTTAGTTGACAGTATATCAACAAAAATATTAAAGGGACGATCATTAGAAATTGACTCAATGTTGAGAATGGAACAATTCACATATTTTACAATAATTAGAAAGCGACTCAATCTTGAGAATGGAACAATTCACATATTTTACATTTATAGCCATCAATGATCTTGTATTTTGAGACATCATGGTGGCGAATTGACTTCCTATCCACAATTGATGATCTATTCTTGGTCAGTGGTACTTCCCTTTGGCTTCAGTCTGTTTCTAATGCTAACTTCTAAGCAAATTAAATAGCATCTCTTATGCAGTAAACTATAGTCACATAGTATAACTTTTCTTTGGGTAAGAATGAACAAGTAGCTTCATTCATCATAGGCATCCTACTAATATGACCAACAACATCATCCATGAAGAAGAAAGGCAGCATAAGCCATGTCTACAACCCTCCTTCACTACTATTCAAACTCTAAAATATCTCCCAAGTGATGCACAAAAATAACCTTGAAATAAAATTTACTATGCATTGCACAACCACTTAACTAGGAAAATAATAGATCTTGAATCACCTTTATGAGTAGTGCTTCTTCCTACCAAGTGTTATGAGAATGAATAAAATATGAAAGAGTAGCAATCTTTTGGAGTCAAGAATGCACGAAATAAAACTACAATAATCCCATCTACTAATGTGTTCTTATAGTGGTAGTAATCATAAAATCATATAGTGGAAAATACCAAGCATACATAAACCCTACTATAAATAGAAACATAATAAAATAGTTGTGAACCCCTAAAAATCGGAACAACTAAAATTGAAACCTAGCCAATGAACCCAGCATGCACCATGTGTCGAGTGGGATATCCATTCCCTAGTTGTGAAAAGCTAAAGGCGAGCCTGAAAGGTGTTGGAAGAGATAGCAATAGTAGCAATCGACTAATTACACAACCCTCTTGAGGTTTCACACAATCGTAATGGAAACTAACTCTACATGGTTTATATGCCCATCTTCATAATGAAATTTACAACAAAATTAACAATTCATTAAGAGCATGTGATGCAGACCGACATGACCTCAAATCACTGTCTAGAGCCAAGAATGACAGATTGATGTGAGCATGGGTCATTTTTATGATATAGCATGGGTCACTGATTGCCTGCTTTTTCCATGGTTAACAAAAACCTATGGTATTGCAAAATTGTATTAGTATATTAGCGTATGCCCATTTTAATTCAAATTTATGGGTAGTCAATCACTGAAACAAAACCCCAAACACAACATTTACCAATGATGCCAAGAATAGTACAAAGTTCAAATGGGTAGTCATGCCAATTTGAGATTTGTGTTGTGTGGGATACATATTCCCCAATTATGTAAAGATGAGGGAAATAGTGAAAGTACTTGGAATAGATGGTGATGGTAGCGATGGACTAATTACATAGTCCTCTTTGGGTTTCACACAATCATAACATAAACAAACCTTATGTGGTGTATATGCCCACCTACACAATGAAATCAATGACAAAATAAACAACGTATTAAGAGCATATGATGTAGAATTCCATGACCTCAAATCACCACCTAGAGCCAAGAACAACATACTGGTGTGAGCATGGGTCGCAGGTATGATATATCATGGGTTAGTGCATTGCCTTCTTTTTCCACTATTAACAGTTAACAGTTAACACTCCCCACACTAATAATTGTTAACCATTAGGAACCTATAATAAGGCGTATGAACATATGACAGATTGGTAAACTTTTTGGAAATTAACTTTTTTAAGGACAAAGGATCTCGCTCATCATAGAACATCTTGTCTATACACTTATACACTTGTCAAGTTTTTCCTTAAATTTAGGAAGATGACTCTTTCCTCCTTTACCTCCAAATAAATTATAGGATATAAACACATATCCACATAAACATTGGTTTTATTTTATAACTCTAACAAAGGTGGATGAATAGATGCTTTTCCTCTCCCAAGCTTTCCTCGACCTATCATTATTTATAATATGACTAGAGGGCACTTCAACAACATCAAGCTTTTCTTTTTCAACAATAATGGGTTAATATGGGTTTTTCAATCGAGGATTATATTTTCACTTCAAGTTAAAATAATTTCATGTGGGATTTCCTTGATAATTAATTCAATTGTTTTCAATTATTCCAAAATTAAAATATTAAATTATTATTTTTTATGTTGAAAACGTTATACTCGTATTTACATATTTAATTATCTCAAACCAACTAAACCTTCATTTAAAACTAAAAAAATATCACTTTTAGTTAGGTATTTTTAATTCTTATTATTATTATCTATAAAATGAAATAGAAAATTATGCATATAATAATAACAATAATTTAATTTTAAGGTTCGCAGGAAAGCCAAATATCTAATTGGTATATGAGACTCCTATATTTCTGGGACAAGAGACCCCCTTCATGAAGTGATTTTACTATTAAATTTTATGGAGGTGTACATACCCTACACCCTTTTGGATTTGAACATGTGATCTCCTAAGGGAAAAGGCATGTCCTACAAAAAAGTATACAATCTAAAATATCAAATTTAATATGTACATACCTATATCTTAAATTTATATCAAAATTATTCGTTAAATGAAATCTAAAAAAACATAATACAAATTTATTGGTTTTGAAAACATTTAAGATTAATAATTTAGTTACAAATTTAAACAAAATATTTAATTTTCTAAAATATACAAAGTCAATCAGAAAATAAATTCAAAAAAAATTACTTGGAATATTTTTTTCCTTTTGTTCAATTCTTTTAGAAATTATGCTTCCTATATTTTTCTATAAAAATTTAGAACAATAAGGTACACCCTTAATTTTAAGCCGTTCGGGAATAGAATTTTCAATATTTAAAGCTTTAACTTCTCCATCTACAACATTTTTCAAACAATATATATTAATATAATATTAGATAAAAATGATCTTATCATTAAAAAAACCATAAAATTAATTATATATATATATATATATATATATATATATATATATAAGCCGATATATAAGAAGAAAAAAATTAAATCACTACACTTACCAGAAGAAAATAATGGATAGGTTGTTGTCTAACTCTTAAAATTTAGGGATTGGAAAATATACATTTTTCTTTGTAAAATCACTATTAGTATGTTGATTATGCTTGTACTTTTATTAATCAGACACCTTTATCATGTAGTGGAGAGGCCTTTGGACTTACAAGATTCCCATACCTCTAATAATCATGGTGTGCAAGGACATTGCCACTCTAACTTCTAGTACCATAAGCATGGGGCTCTTATGTAAAGAGACTTCATTTCATGGGAATGAGGAGTCCATCCTAAATCGAAGTCTCACCTCTTCTCTCAGTCGTGAGGTACTACCCAAACTCCACTCCCAGGGACGAGTTCTTTTGTGAAGCTAATTAGACTACACCTACATCTTATTCTTATGTGTAGTTCTTATCTAACCTGATGATTTAACAGAGTTGCGCCATTAACAAGAATACATACCCAAATGACACACGAGTTGGCAATGACGACACCTTAATCAGGTGCGCCCAAGAGTTATATTATGATACAACAATATGTTACAATAGCATTTGGTTACAACAATTCCGAGGGTGCACAAACCGCAACCTCTCTGGGAGTTTGCCCAAATGGCTACAACTCTGTTACAAAGAAACCCAAAGATAAAATTTCTCGGGAAACTTCTCCTCCTATCACATCCGCAGGTCCACGTCTTGTGACACTTATCTAAGTCTGTAGTTAGGGTGTCATCTCCTCGTAAGTCATGCCTTGTTTTTGTCTCACTATAGTTGCTTCCCTTTGCACTTGTTTTGTTAGATATGCATTTTTATTTCTTCTTGATTGCTTTCTTTCTGAGCCATGCTTGGATTATATATACACAGTCATGTGGTGCTTAGGGGATGCCTCCCTACCAACACCCCTTCACACACAACCTTTCACTCTGATCGAGTGGAATCACATTTTGGTAGCTTCTACTACCAAGTAATTCTATGATCCCCTTACCATGCCTCATGTTTATCCTTTCCTTAATTTTCAATATGCTCACTCCCACAGGCTACAGGATCCCAACCAAGCATTCTTTCCTTGCCCAAGTATGCCACTTGTTGCACTAAAGTCAGGTGGGATTCTATCAACTAAGTGAAATTATTATCGTGCATTCCCTTCCTTGGTACAGGTGCCTAGCTCCTTTCCAAGGTGAGTGTACTTCATCATTTTTCAGGTGTTACTTTGCCAATCAATTCGTCCAATGGTTTTCCATCCTTCCCCTTTCAAGAGAATTCCATCGATGCATCCATGGTGTTGGTGTCTTTTCCATAGCTTTGCACCATCAGATGCTTCTTTGAGTAAGCTTTCCCATGCACACCATCACTATCGACTCTCCATGCCATCTCCCGATGGGATTATAATAAATCATGAGGATCACTTGAGGTTTCACTTTTACAAGAGTGTGATATACTCCCCAACTAAGAATAGTTTTCATCCTCAGAAACATCCACCATTGTCACTTCTCAGTGAACTCCCTGTCACTTTGATTCTTAAACCAACTCTGCCATAGTTCTGTACTTGTCCTCTCATTCTTCAAACTAGTTGGGTGTTCAATTCATCATGCTAAATTCCTAAGCTAACACATTCCCATGCAGCTTGCATCAAGTCCCTTTTCACTCTAGTTAACTTTCACGAACACTTACGACGAGGTCACTACCTTTCTCACTATATGTCAAACTATCACCATAGTTTAACACTTCCTCAATATAAAAATTCACATACCCTCACTACGTCTATAAGTCTTCGAAGTGTCTTCCTTTCTGAGGAACTTGAGTCCCCTGATACTTACGAAAAAGGTAGCGTCCCACCTTGTGGTATGCTTTAGTGATGGTGGGTGGGAAATTGGAACCCACGACCACCACCCTCATCGATACTGTCTTATGGATGCCTCAAAAAATCCATGTTATGCCTCCTACTTAAGTACATCAAGAGAGGCACATTTGATTCTATTTTCCAATCTCCCTCTTTCGATAGCCTCATAGCTTCAAGGTCACTCAACTAGCTCTGCTCAAGCACACTGAAGTCGGGTTCGTCTACTTCCTTCCAAGGATGTTGTGCTCCATCTTCCCTGACTTGACCTGCCATCTTAGTTTTCCCTTGTTGATTGGATTTTTTCGTATATCCACTCAGATCCTTTTCCTACTCATCTAAGTCATCACAGTATTTCATTTCCATGGAAACGTCAGTTAGTCCACTAACCATCGTCACAATCGATTCCACTAGGTTCTCAATCCTAGCCACCCACTTTTCCAAGTTCTTCATCAAGTTGTGATTTAACGTTTCCAAACTTTTGTCTGGTGTTTGCTTTCTCTTCACCTTTTCTACATTCTCTTCATGGTGAGGTTGTGTTGTCTCCTCACATGCTGTTGATTCCATTCTCAATCTAGTCACTTTCTTGATTCGTTGTTTCTTCCTCATAGTATGAACAATGATTGAATCTTGGCATGAAAGGATTTCCAAATAGTCTAAGTGAGGCATAGGCATTGTCTTTTCTCTCCTTACAAATTTCTACCCCAATATAACTTTGAAATCATCCATGGGTACCATAGTGAATTTCACATGTCCAATCCATTGCCCAAGACTCAAAGATTTTTTTTTTCCACACCAACCACCTTCTCTACTCTGAATTTCACTTCTTTAAAGGAAGTATGCCCCGGCTCCAAGTGCAACTTGATATTTTCTGCAACTTATTCCTCTATGAAGTTGTGGGTTTCCCCACTATAAACTAATGCAATGACAACTTTCACATCTAAATCATCATGAACATAACAAATATTAGTATAGTCTTGCTCTAGGACAACTTCGGGTTCCTTTAGTACCGCGATCAACACCTACAAGACACCAACCGAAGGTTTGTCCAATATTTTCTCCAATATGGATAAATTTTGTTGTTTCAATGGAAAATTCTTTATATAGTGGTACTTTGCACAAATCAAACAAGACACGGGCTTGCTTTTGTCTTTGGGTACTCTATCTTTCCAAACCTTTTCCTTTTCATTCTTCCCAAACGAATTTGGGTTCCCCTTAGTTTCCTTCTTGCTCTTGGATGGATTTTCACTCGTAGCAATCCCATCTTCCTTAGACCCTACCTTAGCTTATGCTCTATAGTCTAAGATTTTGTATGTTGGTGATATAGTTCTTGTAAGGGTCTGCACATTTTGGTATCGCAAATCTATTTGCACCCAAGGATGCAATCCCTTCATGAAATGGTACAAGCAATCTTTGTTCCTCGTATCTTAATATCCAACGTAAGGCTAGTTATGCTTTGATGTAGGTTTGAACCCTATAGGTATGCTTGAGTGCCATGAGCTCGTTTTGTGCAACCCATCCTTGGGTCCTTAGGGAGAACTGAGAGCACTCTTAGAGAGGTTACGATTTGTGCACCCTCTAAACTGTTGTAACCAAACTCTATTGTAACATATTGTTGTATCATAATCTAACTCTACACTTAGGTTTCCATCTCTTCTAAGTTGTGCCTTGTTGTTGTCTCACTACAATTGCTTCCCTTCGCACTTGCTATGTTATAGATGCATTTGTGTTTCTTTTTTCTTGCCTTCTTATCATTCCATGCTTGGATTATATATACATGTTCATGTGGTTCCCAACGGACGCCACCATATTAACGCCCCTTCAGATGCAACCTTTCACTCTATTTGGCCCAACTCATGTTTCAATAGATTTTTCCATCAATTAATTTTGTGAGGCTCTTTCCATGCCTCACATATAGCCTTCTCTTCGTTTCCAGTACGCTCACTCCTACATGCTACGAACTTCCAACCAAACCTGTTTTTCCTTCCTGGGCATGCCACTTGCCACACTACTATCCACTAGGCTTCTAGCTTTGCACGCCCTCTTGTTAATTTTTTATCTTAATGCGGAATTATAGTAGTATCTTAATGCGGAATTATAGTAGTACTCGAAATCAAATGAATAATAAACAAGCATAGGCATTCACATGAGACATGGTAATTACCCTAGGGAAACCCTTTAGTACTTGAGTGATAAAACCCCAGGAAAATATTCCTTAGAATATTGATAGATAGCAAAGAATGTCTTTACAATGAGCATATTACATAAAGCACTCCCAGTGCATTAATAGAGAGAAATACCAAGCACCCTTGGTGCAATCACAGAGCAAGTAAGAAGATGGAAGAATAGAACTCAGAATAATATCCTGCACAAAATCAATTTGTTGATTTTGGTCACATGCATAATGAATGCAAGTTGCCTTCAAGAGAGAAGAGAATTCACTCTCACACCGAATTCATCAATCATGCATACATATATATACTACCCTTCTCATGATTTGGATTCTATTTTTATCTTCTGAATTCAGGATGAACTTTCCCTTCATCGGGATGCTAGATCACTTAGTTAGGTGGCTAACTCAAGTGTCATCATGCAAGTGTTATAAATTAAGTGTCGTAACTCAAGTGATGTCTTTTGGTTCAACTTAAGTGTTGACATGAAAAACACTTTAGTTAACTAGATCTTCTTTATT
This sequence comes from Larix kaempferi, assembly GCA_027924585.1. NCBI lineage: Eukaryota > Viridiplantae > Streptophyta > Pinopsida > Pinales > Pinaceae > Larix > Larix kaempferi. Next base: position 371,974 of record BSBM01000887.1, read on the forward strand.
AACACTTAGTTAACTCTTTTAACTGAAGTCCTTCTTGATAACATCACTGAAGTGAACAATTTGATTTCTCCTTTAATTAACTAAAGTATTTCTTCTTAACATCACTTGAAGTTTAACAATTTGAGTTCTCTCTTATTAGATCACATCTTATATTTATCTATTGTCTTATCTGCATGGTCCACATGTTCCAACTTTAATCTATCTATAATATCAAATATACTAGGTGATTTTTCCAATGATGTGATCATCTTGTTCTACTATCGTTCCAAGTGGTCATATGATAAATTAATTCACCCTAGAGGTGGTCAGTCCCTAGAGGAGACTTAATAGCTCAACCATGGTTAGTAGTACATCACACACCATTCATGCTTCGACATGCAAAGAATTAACTCAACACATGAGGCACCATCTCAACACATGAGGATCTGTCTTGACACACAAGACCTTATAATCCTTGACAAGCAATATTATACAACATCATCACTTTGACATACAAAGAACTTACCTCACCACATGAGGATTAAATTTTACACATAATTATTAGTCATTCTTGATTCCAACTCAAGAATATACTCCAAGTTTCTTGAGTCCAACTTAGGCTCCCTAAGGTACTACCTTGACACATGAGGCTCAATCATGGCACACAAGATTGACTTGGATAATGACTCATGATGATGTAACTTTAACACCCCATCTCAATGAGGGAGGCATTCTCTGCCATACCAATATTGTCTCCAAATTACCTATACTTCATCAAGGATAGAGTCTTAGTCAACATATCTGCTACTTTCTCATTAGAAGCAATGCATTGAAGTCTTACAACACCTATATGGACCATGTCTTTAATGTAGTGGTATTTCATCTCAATGTGTTTTGACTTGTCATGAAACATAGGGTTTTCTGAGAGCTTAATGTAGCTTTGATTGTTAGAGTGAATGACAGTAGCCTTGTGCTTCTCATCGAACAACCCAACAAGTAGCTTCCTAATACACACAGCTTCTCAGCAAGTGGTACTAGCTGCAATATACACTGCTTATGTAGTAATATGGGCTACGGAGCCTTGCTTCCTACTGGACCAAGAGATCATAGTTGATCCCAAGCTAAAACAAAATCTGGATGTACTATTTCATTCCACAATACTACCACCCTATTCAGAGTCAGTGTAACCAAGTAGCATAAATCCTCCACTAGAAGCATATCTAAGTCCATAAGCAATAGTACCTCGAAGGTGTTGAAGCACATGCTTGGAAGCAACCCAATTTCTATGGATTGGCTCAGACATGAACTTAATCAAGATACTCACTATATAACATATGTCTGGTCTACTATGTATCAAATACATCAAGGAACCAATGACCTATATATACATGGCAGGTTCCACTAGATCCAATCCAGAATCTAACTCATGAAGATTCTTCATATTAGAAACCATTGGTGTAGGCATGGATTTACAATCCATTGTACAAAACCTGCACAACACATCAACTGTGTACTTTCCTTGTGAAAGAAAGATATCATATTTCCTTTTCCAAAATTCCAGACCAAGAAAGTAGTGCATAAGACCCAAGTCTTTCATTTCAAACTTAGAAGTGAGCTCCCTCTTGCACCGAGCTATCTGTTGTTCCTCTCTAGTAAGGAAAAATTCATCAACATAAAGAAACAAGATCAATGGTTGGTTCTTTACAACCTTGAAGTACAGTTTGGGGTTGTCTTCGCTTTTGGAGAAGCCCAAGTTCTAAAGATAGTTGTCAATCCTAGAATACCAATCCCTCGAGCATGCTTAAGCCCATACAAGGCTTTCTTAATTTTTCATACATGGGACTCCTTCCCATGAACTGCAAACCCCTTAGGTTGATTTATGTATACTTCTTGCTCAACTTCACCATTGAGAAAGGCAATCATCACATCCATATGGTGAAGTTTCCACCCAGAACTGAAGCAAGGGAAATTATAGCTCAAATAGTTGTGTACCTGGCCACATGAGAGAATGTCTCATCATAGTCTATCCCTTCTTTCTATGAGAAACCACGAGCCACAAATATTTCTTTATATTTCTCAATGCTACCATCAGCTACATGCTTGATTTTATAAAGCCACTTGGAAGTTACTACAAAATTCCCTTCTGATTTAGGAACCACTTCCCACACATCATTTTGCATGACGGATTTGTACTCTTCCACCATGGCATCTTTCCATACCTACTGCATAGTAGCTTCCTCATAGGTGGTGGGTTTTGAGTCACTGATGTGACTCATCTGAGCTACATATCCTGAAAATATTTCAAGTCTCCTTCGCTCTTTAAATCTGCCTGGTGGTGATCCATGTTTTTCTTCCTCTTGCAGAATGTCTCAACACCATGCAGATCTCCTTTTAGTGAGTGGTTCACCAAGAGATCTTTCTACCAATTCTACTGGCTCTTCAGGATAAAGCGTATCTAAGGACTCTTTTGGATTCTCCCTCTCAACATATGAAAGGGGAGAATCATAATCTAGATCCTCCATCATGGGAGTCTCATGCTCCTCCATATCTGAATCACACTAAAGTTCTTTACAATGCTTGAAGGAAGTCTCTTTGTGAAATGTTACATCTCTATTTACTTTAATGTGCCTTTTCCATGGAATATAGATTCTATAAGCTTTGGAGGTTTCCCTATATCCAACAAATGTGCCTTTCTTTCTGGATGGATCCATCTTTGTCCTCTTATCTTTTGGCACATGAATGTAGATAGGACAACTGAAAATCTTCAAGTGTCCAACATCTAGTTTTTCACCAATGAATACTTCTTCGGGAGTCTTTTATCCTAGGATATCATGAGGACTTGTGTTTTGTATATAAACAACAGTGTTGGAGGCTTCTACCCATAAGGAAGTGGGTTGCTCCTGATCACACATCATAGTTTTTGCATCCTCACAGATTGTTCTTATATTTCTTTCAGTAACCCCATTTTGTTAGGGTTGTAAGGTATAGTCAATTGTATTCTTATCCCTGCCTCTCAACAGAATTCATTAAATTCATGAGACTAGAACTCTCCTCCATTATCAAATATCAAAGCATAAATGTGCTTTCCTTTCTGATTCTCAACTAATGTTTTAAACTCTTGAAACTTGTTGAAAGTTTCACTCTTTGCCTTCAAAAAATAGATCCAAGACTTGCGAGAGAAGTCATCTATGAAAAGCACATAGTACAGATAACCACTCAAGGATGGTGCAAACATGGGACCACATAGATATGAACGGATCAATTCCAGTATCCCTTGAGATATTTTAGTAGTATTTGGAAAGCTTTTCTTGATGCTCTTACCAAGAGTGCAACCTCTACAAATAACATCATGCAAAGATTGAAATATAGGCATACTTTTTACCATATTTTGTAACCCAAGTAGCGCTTTGAAATGAAGATGACAGACTCTTATGCCACAGTTCACAAGTTTAGAACGTGTTATGAATCATGGATTTAATGAACTTTCCAGGAACTTTGTAGAGACCTCCCTCTAAAATTCCAAACATGGGTGCAAAATTCAAGTCTGAATTCTTAGGCCACAAGAGCGCTTTGTTGTCCATAAATATTACTCTGAAACCTTTATCTTCTAGAATTGAAACAAACATGAGGTTTTTCTTCAAACCAATAACATACATAATATCATCAACATGGAGTACATCACTTGAATTCAACTGAAAGAAAGTGCATCCAACTCCTTGGATCGAATAGGTGGTAATATCTCCAAGCTCCACTTGATAGGAGAACTTCTTTTCCTCCAGATCTATGATAGCGCTCCTATATCTGGTCATTTGTTTTAATGTGCCACTATCCACCAGCCATGTCTCAGCACTAGTGGTAATGGATCCAGCTAGAGTTGAGACAAGATAGTACTTCTTCCTTGTCTCTTGGTCATTGGAAGAATTCTTTCTTGTAGGTTCATCTTTTGTAGTAGTAGAAGCATGAATTTAATCTACCCTTGAATTGTCCTCTTTGCTTTGCACAACAATCTCTTGCAAAGTGGCCCTTGTTATTGTAGTTGAAGCATTTGACTTTAGAATTATAAAATTTCTTGTTGTATTCATTTTCCTTTTGATGAGGAAACTTCTTCTGAGAAAATGATTTCTTTCCTCTTTTTTTCCTTGCGTAAGAGCAAGGTTCTCTTCTTTGGAGGAAGAATTTTTTCTTTGAATTCACCCTTCTTCTTGAAGGAAATCATGCCACAACCTTTCAAATTTTGGTTTCACTTCTATACCATTAATAATAGCTAATAATGTCTCCCATGAGGATGGAAGACCATCGACAACAGTATGAATAAGATCATTGTCATTGACAGTAACTCCAAAGCTAATGAGTTGATCTCTTACTTAAGAGATATTTGTGAAGAAGGAAGCAATAGATTCTTCCTTCTCCATCTTCATATTACGAAGCTTGTTCTGCAGGGATCTCTTCTGACTGGGAGCCTTCTTCTCATAAATATTTGTCAAGATGTCGAAGCACTCCTTTGCAGTCTTCAATGGAGTAATCACCGGCATCAAATTGTCTTTCACATAATAATAAATGGTTCTCTTTTCTTTGGCTTGATTCTTCTTAAAAGAAATGTGCCCAACATTAGAAGTAGGCTCTTCAACAACATTGGATACATATCCATCTATATCATGCTCTTCCAGGATATTCAGAATCCTATCCTTCCAAGTATTGAATTTCAAAGATCCTTCAAGTCGGTCTTCTTGTCTTATTGAGATTGAAGACATTATTCTTCAAGTACTATGCTCAACTTTTTCCACTCAGGATCAACGTAAGCTCAAGATTGATTGCAAAACTTAGCTCATTCATGCCCTGAGCTCTGATAGCATGTTAATTTTTTTTATCTTAATGTGGAATTATAGTAGTACTTGAAATCAAATGAATAATCAACAAACATAAGAATTCACATGAGACACAATATTTACCCTAGGGAAACCCTCTAGTACTTGAGGGAGAAAACCCCAACAAAATATTCCTTAGAATATTAATAGATAGCAGAGAATGTCTTTACAGTGAGAAAATTACATCAAGCACTCCTCGTGCATTATTAGAGAGAAATGCCAAGCACCCTGGTGCAATCACAGAGCGAGAGAGAAGATGGAAGAATAGAACTCAGAATAATATCCTGCACAAATTCAATTTGTTGATATTGGTCACATGCACAATGAATGTGAATTTCCTTCAAGAGAGAAGAGAATTCGCTCTCACACTGAATTCATCAATCCTGCATAACATATATATACCATTATTCTCATGCTTTGGATGCTATTTTTATCTTCTGACTTCAGGATGAACTTTCCCTTCATCTGGATGCTAGATCACTTAGTTAGGTGGCTAACTCAGGAGTCGTCATCCAAGTGTTGTAACTTAAGTGTCGTAACTCAAGTCTCGCAACTCTAGTATCATAACTCAAGTGATTTCTTTTAATTCAACATAAGTGTTGACATGCAAAAAACTTTAGTTAACTACATCTTCTTTATTAACACTTAGTTAACTCTTTTAACTAAAATCCTTCTTGATAACATCACTTAACTAAAAATTTTGATTTCTCCTTTAATTAACTGAAGTCTTCCTTCTTAACATCACTTGAAGTTTAACAATTTGAGTTCTCTCTTGTTTTATCACATATTATATTTATCTCTTGTCTTATCTGCATAGTCCACATGTTACAAACTTAATATATCTATCATATCAAATATACTAAGGATATTTTTCCAATGATGTGATCATTGTGTTCTACTATCGTTCTAAGTGGTCATATGCTAAAGTAATTCACTCTAGAGGTGGCCAGTCTCTAGAGGAGACTTAATAGCTCAACCATGGTTAGTAGTACATCACACACCATTCATGCTTCGACATGCAACTCATTGCCTCAACACGTGAGTCACCACCTCAACACATAAGGATCTGTCTTGACACACAAGAACTTAGCCTTAACAAGAAAGACTATACAACATCATCACTTTGACATACAAAGCACTTACCTCAACACATGAGGCTTAAACTTTACACATAAGTCTTAGTCATTCTTAAGTCCAACTCAAGAATCTACTTCAAGTTTCCTGAGTCCAACTCAGGCCCCCTAAGGCGCTACCTTGACACACGAGGCTCAATCATGGCGCTCAAAATTGACTTGGAGAATTACTCATGATGATGTAACTTTAACACCTCCCAGCCAGGGAATGCCTCTACCACATTCCAAGGAGTGAACTTCTTATCGTGCACAAGTTTGTGAGCCCCTTTCCATGCCTCACATCTAGCCTTCCCTTCATTTTTAGTACGTTCATTCCCACACGCTACGATCTTCCAGCCAAACATACTTTTCCATCTCAGGCATGCCACTTGCCTCACAACCATCCACCAAGCTTCTATCCTTGCATGCCCTCTTAGCTAGTGAATTCCTTGTACCACACTCCACAAAGTGGACTTCTTAACATGCATGCCCTTCCTCTGCACAAGAGCCTAGCTCCTTGCTAAGGCGAGAGTACTTCATTGTTTGATGGGTGTTACTATGCTAGTCAACCAAACTGATGGTTTTCTAGCCTTCTCCTTTCGAGATCAGTGTCCCGCTAATGCACCTATGGTGTTGATGTGCTTGCCATCGCTTCACATTGTTGGATGCTTCTTCGGGTGAGCTTTCCCATGCACACCATCACTACCAACTCTTCATGCCATCTCCCGATAGGATTCTAAGCGGTCCTTAGGAGCACTCAAGGTTGCACTTTACCAAGGGTGTGAAACTTCCACTCTAACTCATGGTACCATAATACCTCAAGATGTGGAGTCTTAAGGCCTCAATCAAAGGCTTAAACAATTGCCTTTATTACCTCCACGAGATCATGTACTCATACAATGGTCAAACGATTCACAAATCTATAACAATTCATTTGTCTTAAGAAAGCAATCAACAACAATATAATCTCCTTAAATGTGATTTCCATCAAATAGTGTACAGATTAACAGTAAAAAATATAAGTTCATATATTCTATTTTCGAATCACAACCATAAGCATTTTAATAATATATGACTTTGATGCATCCAGATAACGATGAGCATGTGAAGTTATATTTTAACTGAGCAATATGACTATTGAATATCCACAGTGCGAGGTCCGAATGATACAGAGAGTCTCACTCAGCATTACGAACTCTTCTTGTCAAAACACACATACAAATAGCATACTAAATACTGAAACACAGATACATGAAGATACTTATCAGTGCAACAACAAAAAATCGGCTGGAGATGGATGAAGGCAGTCAATGTTGGCTAATGATGGCATCATGCAGTTTCTTCCCCCACCACTCAAAAGCATGACATTCGATCGAACCTTTCCTGAAAGTTTCTTTCCAAATGTTGTAAATATATCTCTGGGTGGCGAGTGGAAGGGTTTCAGCTAAATCAGCGATTCCTTTCTCCATTGAGGGAATTGTCCCCTTATATTTCTTTCTATTTTGAGTAATCAATCTGACTATGATATCAAGCCAATTTGTAAGAAAAGAATGGCGAAACGATGGAGTTGTAATGATGCTTCCATCAAGCATAGCTTTCAGAAAGTGATAAATCAAAATAGTTAATATAGGCTCTCCACTCTGATCCAATGATACGTTCATTGTAAGAGGTGGCGCTATTGGGTAATGCACTGCAAGCGAGTCACGAAAGTCAGAATCTTCGCAAAACATTTGGAGCACCATTTTGAACAACTCCCGATCACAACGTTGAATCACGCGGACCAGCCACAACAACGCATGACAACAACTATTAATCTTCACTGCAGTGACATTAGTAGACTGAATACGATCCATGTTGGCCCTGAACTCTTTTAACAGTGCTGACCTGCATTTCTGTGCGACAGCTGGGGATGCATTTACTTTATAGTAGTCTATAATATAATTCGCAGATGTGTTGCAATGTTTTTCTATACCGCTGGAGATCATAGACAACATTTCTGGCAGAAACTCCTCTAACATATCTAGATGCACACAATCAGAGTTGCAGGGATCCATACTAAGTCTGGCAGCTAAATCAGGCGAAGTATTTATTTGCAGCGATGATATCAGTGCCCGAAGTTGTGCTTCTTGAGCATCAGTCCAGCGCACAGCATTCAAATATTGCAATATGCATTCCTGGATGCAGACATGAAACAACAATTCGGAAGCAACTGGTAGAATAGCCAGAGCTTCATCCACTGTGGAGAAACAAAGGCTCTCGCCTGCTTGAGAAGAATACATGAGCTCAAAACATTTAATATATTTGTCAACACTGTGAGAACATGTTACCTCGACTTCAAAAGGCCGTTTATCAAAGGACCAGAGCTCACAAACAATGGCAGATTTTCTCAAGACTGTAGAATGAAGGTAAAGAGGGTTTCCTTGGTACTCTACTCCATCTGAACATATCAACCGTAATTTTATATCAGTGGTCTTCTCGTCTTTAAAATGCCAGTGTCCTTGCCTCCACATTGGCAACTGCTGAGCCATCGCTACTCAAGCTTGCTTACATAGCCTCCTGCATACATATTACATATTACATTGTGAGAAAAATCAAATTCCAACCCTGCAAGCGATTTGTGATCCACTTTCTTTCAATAGCCCGTACTGTCTCTGGCGACCAACTATCCTTGCTGGCCCTTGGACGGCAATATATGGATGGGGACCCGAACCAATAACTCAAAATAAAGGCAATAAATAAACACACATAAATCTCTACAAATTAACTGCAAAACAACTACATGGGAATTCAGAGAACTCACAGCAGCATAGTTGATTACAAGGGTACAAGGGTTCTCAAGCAAGCCAAATCTGCAAAAAAGATGAATGTAGTCTTCAAAAGTCACCTCTCAGCACTGTTTTATAGAACAAGAGGAGAAAGAGGGCGCCCTAAACATGCATGAGAGAGGAGGAATATCCTGCATGTCATGAATAAGCCTGCTGGTATATAGAATCCGCTCAAAATACGACCCAGGAAGGTGCGCCCTCCCTCCCTCAACCACTCCCTCTTCATTATCTCCACTGGCCTAAACTGCTGTTTGATGGATGTAAGTCAAGAAATGTGCTCGTGATAGATCCCACAGCGCCCCCCTACATACCATAACTGTTGTTCCTTCCTTAATTCACTCGCTTGCCATCACTCAAACTGCTGGAAACTTGACTAAAATAGGCTGTCTTTGTGGCATGCGGATAAACTTGAAAATAGGTTAATAAGGCGCCGTCCATCATTAATGTGACTATTTGCTAATAATAAACATTAAGACGCTGAATAAAGTCCGTGGAGGCTTGGAGCGGTGCCTCTTACTAAATCTAATTGGCTATGTTATGACTATTTGTTTGTAACCAGGTCCAAATTAGACTCAACTGCTGTTAAGGAGCATTGCACACTCTGTTTACCAATCACAATCACTGCATGCACCACCTTTAACCTGTTCTGTGTGAACCACACTTCATTTATGCGGCGCCATTATTGTTTTGTGGGATGCGACAGCTTTACCCTAATAACTTGACTTGTTCCGAGGCTCTAACCATAGAATGGCTAAGAAGAGAGACGAGGCAAATTTTAAAAAAAAAGGAATTTCTTATAATAATAATAATGATTTACTAAGATGGCATTTAATAATAATTTACTCATTATAAGTTAGTGGTTGCGCTAGTAAGACTTATATTATATATTTAGCATGGAGATTGGTACTACTTATTTTTCTCTTCAAACAATATCTCTAACTCAGCCACTTAACTTGTGGCAGGTGAACACACTTAGGTTACATGTTAAGTGCTATGAACAAGTTATCTCTTACTTGTTCTCCATGGGTAGTTGTAATCACTAGTTGTCCATGCCTTAGCTATCTGTTATCATCTGCCTTTTTTAGTTAAACGAGTTGTGTGCCATTGCCCATTATCCAAGCATCTACTACGAGTTATCCATGCATCAACTATAATTGTTTATTATGTCCCCGACATATATTTTTCGGTCAGGGGTATTAGTTCGGTGGCTGTTGTGATGATGGGCGTCGAATGCAAAGGTTGGGCAATGGTTGAGAAAAATCTGATTTAAATATTCGATATAATCGAGGGTTTTTCTGAGCGTGGATTGGTTCCGTGCGCGGTGACGCACGCCTGGGTTGGTGTGCCCCAGGGGCCGGCAGCGTGATGGCGTCACGAATCTTTAAAACACTGTCCATGTTCCTGCTATGTATTTTGCGTAGTTTTTCGTGTTGTCCTGGGTTTCATTCAATTTACAATATGGGCGAGGATTTTCAATATCTGTGTATTTTGCGTAGTTTTTCGTGTTTGTCCATGGTTTCATTCAATTTACAATATGGGCGATATGGGTGAGGACATTGTTGATGGGACTGCCTTTAGTTCGATGTTTAATTCGTTATGTCTTCTGGCTATGGGGGTGGGCATTTGTCTTGAGTTGGAGGTTGAAGTTGTTCATGGTTGCGTTCATTAGGAGGTTGGCATTGTGTTTCTTAAATGTGCCTATGTTTGCGACGTGACAAGAGGGTTTGGTACAGGCATTTGTCTCGTCATGGTTTTCCTATGGAGATATGGTGATGTTCTAGTCTATTTTTGTGGACTGTTGCTGGTTACTGTCATTTATTACGGCGTGGTCGACTGCCATTCATGGTGTCCAGCTAGTGTTTTTTATTATAGATGTGTCGGTTTCAAGTTTATTGCCATTTCGAGTTGTTTCCTGGTTCGGCGAGTTTCAGCGATTGTGATTTCAAAGTTCTTGGATGCTTTTTCTGTTGCTACATGAGGGTTTTGAGTGTGGCTGCTGGTTTGGAATCTCCGTTCTGTTGCATTTTCTTCCAGGACGTAGCGGCGTGTGGCTTGTTCCATTACATTGTCAACTTGGTTGGCCAGGTCGGTCTTCTACATTTTTTTGTCTGCAATTTTTTTTGTATATGCATCTTCTTGTGCTTTACCGTCGCTTTCGTGAAAAGCATGTATGGAACTTGTTATCACCTAAACTGTAGTTACCCCTATGGATGTATCCACTCATGGATGGCAATAGGGAAGGGCAACTCAAAAGGTGCAACCACGATCACCTCGACCTCCAATCGATGGTTGTCATGCCAGTCAAGTCAACCTTCACTTTATGTTATCTAGCCCGGACAACAAAGGGGGAGACCCGATCTACTCCCGACAGGAGAGATCAAAACCAAGACACCAAATCAAGTTAATTCTAAGCGAAGTAAGGTGTATGGTTTATCCTAGACCTTAGGATGAAGCCACAAGACAAGTGAGGGGTTCAATGAGTATAGCTTTGGTTCATTATTGATGTGATAGTGACTTATGATTTGTGAATTAGGATCCAGGATTGATGTACTAGTTCAATGTGAGAAAATCCGCTGCCTTGGGAACCGTGTCCAATGCAGGGTAGTTTATGGGTTGAATTGGGGCTAACTAGTACAAGTGACAAGCTTGATCATGATACATGATGACATCAAAGGGTTTAGTTCACCACACAAAGGTCAAACCACAAGTTAATCCAACAATCTAGGAAATTCGAATTGACTTGGAGAGAAACCAGTGCCTTGGGAATTGGGATAATGGAGTCAAAGTAAGGTTAACTTGTGGTTAAGGACTCTTATTGCATGAGACAAATGGGCAACTAAAGTCTTGATGGATGAATAGGTCTAGATCTAAGTTTGACCTAAATGGACCACAATCCCTTAAAACAAGGAATGCTATCCCCAAGGCAAGACTTGATGAAGTGACACACTAGACCTAGGTTTTGAAATATGCCCATTCCAAATCCACAAAGATCTCATGTACCCATGTCCTAGAAGTGGGCCAACTCACTTCTCCAAGGTGGTGCGACTTTACCCAAGGAGGCTAAAATGTGGGATAAGTCAATCAAGACAAGTCCAATGGCATCCAAACTTTAGATCCAAGTAGTTTAAACAAGTGAGAGTATGGATCTACAATTTCAAGGCAATCCGATGGCTAGATCTTACTAGATCTGAGTTTAAAGATACCAAGTGGTCCAAAATGGGGATTAAATCCCTTAAAATGTGGAATAGGTCTCACAAGGTAGAAATCAGAAAAGTGACAATCTGGGGGTAGGTTATTGGATGTGTAGATCATGAAACAAGCGGGATCTCAACTACCTATGTACTAGATCTAGGTCAACCCACCAAACTAGGAAGTGCGCCCTTGCTTAGAGAGGCTAAATGCCTTGGGAAGAGGGTCAAATGGAGGCCAATCCTCACCAAACTATAGATCCGGGATGCCGTGGATACTATAGAGGTGGGTTTTAAATATCTTACCTAAGAAGCCACTAGATCTTAGTAGATCTAAAAAAATGTAAAAATGAGGGTTTGAAGAAATAAGGGTTTTATCAATTTATGAGTTATGTCAATGGATTGGATCAAGGTAAGAGAAACAAACCCGTGGATCTTACCTAGGTAACCTTGTAGATGCCTTGATGATGATGATCTATGCAAACCCAATCAATTTGAGAAGCTTTGAGGTAGTTTTCTATGCAATCGATTTAGTCCAAGAAGCCAATGCGCCCTCCCTCCTGCACAACAAACGTCAACAATATTAGATTCGATGTGATCAAGAGATAAGACTAATGCCACAAGAGAAGTAACAGAAAGATAGCATAGATCACAATGATACTAATGATAACCCCCTGATACAAGCAAATGCCAAGAAAGTCGATTTGAAGAAGCCTTGCAAAATCGCCCTTGTTGAAGTCGCCCTCCTGTAGACAAGACAATGATTTCCAAAATAGATAGATCTTACCACAAATTCCAAATGCTAGGTTGCAATAGACTTTCCAATCACCATCTAAGAACACCAGATGCAAAGGAGACCACAATAATTTCCACAAGAAAGTTTTTCTATCCCAATAATCCAAGAGCCATAGACCCCTTACAATGAGAAGCTCTCTCCTTTAAATAGGAAGGAGAGGCATCAAAATCCTAACCACTTTTTGAATGAGTGGCTAAGATTAAAAGATACAAATGTCTAATCAATGGTTGAGATGAGCTCAACAATAAAATACATGGATCACTAATAAAATATAACATAAGTGGACAAAATCGCCCTAGAAGAGGGGAATCCCACCAAATCATGATGACAAAATATAATAAGAAGCTTATGGTGGGTCCTAGGGGTAATTTTAGCCACCCTTGGTCAATCCCCATAGCACAATAATAATAAAATAGTCATCAATATACCAAATTGTGCCTCTATGGTCAAATCGTAGGCCTTAAAAGACTCCAGAAATCATCATAAAGTGCCATAAGTGATGGATGCGGGCCCCGATGAAGCTGAAACTGCTGGAGGAGGTGTGGAAGACATCAATCCATCATCACTGATCATCCCATGCCAAAACATTGCCTCAGTAGCCCAAATCGAATTCCTCAATAGCCATTTCTACCAATCTTGAAATGCCTCGGGAAGCGTGAAACTGCCCCAAACTGCCTCCTGGAGTGCCTGCGTTGTTAAGGTGAGGGAACCAGTGTGTCCAGGAGGGGGGTAATATGGTAAAAACAAGTGGCTGGACCACCCCCTCCAAGCACAGCGCCCTAGGTCAACCGGATAAAAATCACATCTGCTCTGACAGGGTCTCCGACAGACCAAAACTGCACTAGGATAGCCTACTGAGGCTCAATCGTCACTATAAGTGCCCGGAACTGAAAGAAAACTATCTCATTGGACTCAGAAGGTCCAAATCTATCCAAGATGTGTACTCATACACCATATGAATCTCTGGATGATCAAAATATATATCCAATGTACCGGAACAGGTCAAATAATAATAATCTGTAAATGATCAAATATGTTGTAAACCATAAATCATCATCATAACCCTGTAGCTGCTGCATAGGATCATCATGTACATGTACATCGACCATATATCATCAATCCATATCATCACAAGGTCCAACCATCTCATGTCCTATAGTTGACCTTGGTCAAACTAGGTTTGACCAAGTCAACATGACCAAATATAACTCAGACCATCATCAGAAGCTGCTGCAAAGTGTCAAAGGTTAATGCATGCTCTACAACTTATTCAAATAAAAATTATAACACAAATTAATCATTACTAGCGATCTAAATCCAAATGTATAATGTCATTAATTACTATTTTAACTCAGACTAGACTTTCAAGATCATACTCACTTCATAGCTGTGATCAATTTGCTAATGAAGGGTGAAGGCTAAAATAACTAGCTAGGCTAAGGGATGACTTGACCGACTTAACTTTGTGACACTTTGGCAATGGGAAAGGGAATACACACCATAGTATATACTAAATGAGCAACAACACAAGGAATGGCGACATCTCACAAATGGATAAGTTGTTTAGAGAGAGCTTATTCAACTTAAGCTTCATGTGTACATCAAGTTGATCCAGGTTCATTAGGGTCATTCAATTTCATTTCATGGCCTTTTTGGCCTACATAACCCTTCGGATCTCAGGTGTGCTGATAAGCACAACTAGTTGTAGCTTGCATCCAGGGCATGTTTTTTATACATATATAAGGTCAGCAATTGTTTAGATATAGCTTTTAAGAATCATTGCTTTTTTGGACCTTTCTTATACTCTTCGAGGAGTATTTTTCAGCAGTTCATTGCTCTTGCCCTTTTTAGTTTCCATGGGCGAATTTATCAGTTTCCATAAGTAATACATGAGCTTTCAGTTTTAGCCAACAACATCTCAAGTGACTAGGGGGAGTTCGAGCCAATGCCAAACATCGGGACAACCGACTAGAATGATTTAGGCCTACAATCCAACTCACCAAAGGTAAGTTTTGTCACCAACTCAGAGCCGAGACACAGTAAACAGGGAAGCTCATCCAATACAGAGGATACAGTGGGGAAAAGTCCTCCATGCCATTAGTCAAGTAATAAGTCAGGGTGATAAACTAAAAGGTAGGCAATGGATGGATGAAGACAATGAATAATGGAGCCAACACTAGCAAACCAAGGTATGGTGGAATGATCACCTCTATTCTCCCTAAGGAGGGTAAAACCAATGAGTATGAATAGTGAACTTCTAAGTCTGAATAGGGACAATATAGTATATATAAATAGATCAACCAGGTCCACATATCTATATGATCGCTAGATCATGACAATAAGTGCTAAGACATGCTATAAGAATAAGTATAAAAGCAATATAACCATAACACAATGATATACCTGCTGAGTCATATACCTGAATGCTCATCATCTGAACCATCATCTGTCCTCTGAAACTGCTACTGCAACTCTGGGCACTACTAACTGCTCTGTACAAATGGCATAATGGCTACATCGGTCATCTCTCTGAGTGTCCTGAGACTCAGTCATGGCATGGGGAATACAACTGCTGTTCAAAATCTGATAGTGATCCAATATAGATGCTCATCTCAGCATCTCAAATGTAAGGGAACTGGCTGAATAGTGTGTTGGCATCAGGTAGCCCGGCTACTATATATGTGATAACATAACCCTTTGTTGTCTTCTAGTTTTTAATGGTGTTCATGCATTCAAATAATTGTTGTGTTTTTTCCCCTTAAATCAGCATGCGATAAAGCTGTTTGTTGGTGTTGTTTGCTTAGGTCATTTTTTTTTGTCCATGCGATTGTTCCATGGTTGTCTTCAGTTCTAGATGACTGCTATCGGCATTGATGTTGAACCAAATAAGTTAATTAGGAGAACCTCATATCAGAGCCATTGTCAAACCCTGGTCGGTTTTCACTATTCCTACAGGTTTAAGTATATGGAGAGCAATCAACAACCGTGAGGGAAGAGCAACAAGTGAACCATAAAGATAAAATCTATAAGGCATCGGGTATAGGGATTTTTTTATTTATCTAAGCAGGGGTTTATAAACAACAAACATGTCGACGCGAAAGGCATTGATTGTGAACAAATTGATTGCACTTTCGATGTGGAGGCATCGCGTGGAGACATGGGTGTGTTCGTATTTCTGCATGTCTGTGATAAATGTGGGTCTAAAAAACCTAGATGCAGTTGCAAAAACACCCCAGTTCTCAAGAAGGAGAAAGAGGCATGTACTTAGTATGTGGCGGGTAGGTAAACCCAATATAGGATGATGAAAAACTTTTGAATGTGGCTTTCACCTTAATAGAAATCTTGTCTGTCTCACTTCCCGCCCAACAATCTATTCCCGTTGTGGCTTCACGGAAAGACAGGCTGATTACCACCGTGGTTTCACGAAAAGAAGGATTGGCCAAACTTTGCTCTCACCTGCGAGACTGATTGTGTTTTTCTTATCCTATATGTTTGTCTATTGATATCCGTCCAAAAGTTTGGCACATCACAGCTTTCAATGCTCAATTTGAATAGCGGAACTTGCCCTTATATGCATGCAGATTAAGCATGACTAAAATACAAAAGCGATTGGGTAGGTTGGAATGTAGGCATGTGTAACAAGTAAGGTTAATAGCAGGGATCACGGAACGCCTTAAAGTTGTTTTTTTATCAGTTGAAGACTCTGAATTTTAGTCCAAAGTCAAATCCAAACTAAACGGTTGCATTTCAGAGAAGGGAAGTGTCAAACTTTATTAACATTGATCAGTTAACCTAACCTAACATTGATTAGTTATCTAGTTTTAATGCTTATTTGAGGAATTTGGTATGAAGGGAGAATACATTGACTGAAATAATAAATGGGTTATTTATCGGGTAATTCATACTGAAACATATTAAAAATAACCCATTTTTAACCCATGTATGGACTGAGATGGCATATATAATTTAACCCTATATGACATATATTTAAATTTTCAAACATCAATGTTAGGTCGACATATACCTTATATTTGACGTTGTTACAACTGAGAGGGGGGGGGTGAATCAGTTGTAATTATAACAATAATCAATTTATTTTTCCTTTTAAAAATTTATTAACATTCACAAAATGATTGTCAAGATAATGAATAAGATAAGCAGAGAACTAGTAATCATCATTCACACATTTGATGTACATAGACATAGATATTCATGAGGAAACCCATAAAGGGAAAAAACCTCTTCTTCTTAGAATGATAAGTAGTCTTTAACTCCTGTACATCAATTATCTTTGAGCACCAACTCAAGATGAGGCTACAACCTCTATTTAACAAGCTGCAACTTGTTGAGAGAACCAACTCTCATGTTTTTCTAGCACCCACTCTCAATATTCAAGCATCAACCTGATTTATAGAGGAAATCAATCCTCCCTAGCACCTCCCTTCCACCCTATGTAAGAATTTTTAAGTCAATTATATTTCACTGGTTCAAATATATGAGTACATACCCTTTTCATTTTTGTTCTGTGTTGCTACAGCTTGGGTTTCTGGGCATTCTATTCTTCATTAAATCGAACCACACTTTTTCCTTATAAATTGTTTTCTTCGAATCATAGCTTCATCTTCTTCATCCAACAACCATTCCTCTTTATCCTCTCAATTCTCACCCCCATTGTTTTCTACACGATTGGTTTTTATAGATGCTGAAGTTATATGCCCCGGTCTCTTTAACTTCCAGATGTTCCAATTCTAAAACTGAAGCTGTCTCTTTACCTCCTAATTCAAAAATTGAACTGTCTCTTTGACTTCCAGAACTCACATGTTGTAACTGACTAATTAATAAATAAATAAATGTTTGAATGAGTTTTCTGCCACTGAAAATTTAGCAAAACAATTCTTTTGATGTTCATTAAAAACTCCCTTTATTTATTGATGAGTTAAATTCTTGCAAGATGTGTTATAAGTCTTAATGTTAATCTCATATGTCCATAGTAGCTTAAATATGCCCGCAGCGGGATCTTAATGATGCTGCTGCAACATCCCTAGTTCTGTGTTCCAACCTTGGAAGCTTGTCTAAGTCACAACTTATCTGAGTCACAACCTGTCTGAGTCGCAGTTTGTCTGAGTCGCAGTTTTCTGAGTTGCAGCGGTCTAAGTCGTAGCTGTCTGAGTCACAGTTTGTCTGAGTCGTAGCTTGTCTGAGTCGCAGTTGTCTGAGTCGCATCTCTCAGCTGTTTGAGTCGTAGCTCACAGCTAAAGTTGGTATGGTCTGAGTCACCCGCCTTGTCTGCTTTCCAACCATCAATGACAACTAAATCATAGTGCCAACAATCTCCCCCTTTGGCATTGATGGAAACCTAAAATTTATGATGCTGCAAGTGTAATCACCGACTGCTTGTCATCTGTAACTACCTAAACTTCTCCCCCTTTGACATCAATGTCAAAGAAAACATGACAATACATCTCCCCCTATCAAGATGAACTCAGAAACCAGCAAAGAAAACATTCTCGAACCATCTCAGAATTACATCAGATATGCAATAAGCACAAACTCCCCCTGCCAAAGTGAACAAGTTAGTTGGAATAAGATATGAGACCCAACTTCTGGAGTAGATATTCAAACTGTATTTTGGATAAGGGTTTAGTAAATATATCAGCAATCTATTCTTTAGAAGGAATGAAATGTAATTGGACAACTTTGTTTGTAACCTGCTCCCTTAAAAAATGATACTTGATTGGAATGTGTTTGGTCTTGGAATGAAGAACAGGGTTCTTGGAGACACTAATGACACTTGTGTTATCACAATGAAGAGGAATAGATTCAGCATGTGTTACTTTTAGATCTGCAAGAGTTTGAATCATCCATAGAACCTGTGTACAACATGTGACCGCAGCAATGTATTCAACTTTTGTGGTAGACAAAGCTATAGAGCCTTGCTTCTTACTTAGCCATGCTACTAGTGAATCGCCTAAGAAGAATGCACCTCCACTTGTGCTCTTTCTTTCATCCAAACAATTTGCCCAGTCAGCATCTGAATATGTTGTTAACTGAAAGTTCTGATTTCTAGGATACCATAGACCATAAGTCATTGTGCCTTTCAAATATTTGAATATCCTCTTAACAACTACTAAATGGCTTTGCTTAGGAGCAAACTGAAATCTAACTACCATACCAACAGCTTGCATTATATTAAGACGAGATGTTGTGATGTACAATAGGCTACCTACCATTGACCGATATGTTATTTGATCAACATCTAGTGATATATCATCCTTGCTGATTTTACATCCAACAACCATGGGTGTGCTAACAGGTAAAGAATCTTCCATATGAAATCTCTTCAACATCTCCTTCAAGTACTTCTCTTGGGAGAGAAATAAACCTTCAGAACTCTGATTGATTTGAACAAAAATAAATAATGACAACTCTCATATCATTGACATCTCAAACTCAAATTGCATGGCATTAGCAAACCATTGAACAAAAGAATTATTAGTACATCCAAAAATAATGTCATCCACATAGACCAAAACAACTAATAAATCAACACCTTCAACCTTGATGTACAAATTATTGTCAACAATACCTTTCTTGAAATCTTTGTCCAGTAGATACTTAACCAATTTATAAGACCAGGCTCTTGGTGCTTGTTTCAATCCATATAGCACCTTCTTCAGTTTGCAAACATAGTCAGAATTGTCTGTCAGTTGAAATCATTCAGGTTGCTCCATATAGACTTCTTCTTCCAGATTTCCATTAAGAAATGTTGGTTTAACATCCATCTGATACACTTTGAAGTTTTCGTGGCTAGCATATGCAAGAAACATTCTAATGGATTCTAATCTTGCCACTGGTGCAAAAGTTTCATCGAAATCCTTACCCTCAATTTGTGCATACCCTTTACAGACCAATCTAGCTTTATTCCTCACAACCTGTCCTTGTTCATTCATCTTGTTTTTAAACACCCATTTAGAGCTTATTACATTCTTATATGTAGGTCTAGGAACAAGTTCCCAAGTATTATTCTTCTCAATTTGATCAAGCTCTTCATCCATGGCTTTAATCCAATCTTCATCTTTACTAGCTTCATCAAAGTTCTTGGGTTCAACCATAGATAGAAAAGCAATCTGTGATTGCTCTGAAGCTTCAATCAATTTTCTTCTTGTCTGAACTCCTTTATTCTTGTCACCAATTATCTGACTTTCAGGATTATTCTTTTTAACAATTCTTGAAGGTGATTTTGTTTTTGTCTGTTGATTTGAAACTGCCTGAATATTTGCATCTCCATCATCAAACTCACAGTCTTCTCTTTCTGATTCTTGGAACTCTTCATCTTCAATTTCAATTGTATTCTCTGCATCTGGTTCAATACTGCTTATCTAATCATTTTTTAACTAAGATTTCTTCATCAATTTTAATGTCAATACAATCAACTAATTTATGCAATCTATTATTATAGCATCTATATCCTTTGTTGTTTGTTGCATATCCCAAAAAGATACCTTCATCAGCTCAATCATCATATTTGCCAAGATGTTCATCATTATTTTTAATATAGCATTTACTTCCAAATATTTTGAAATGCTTAATAATAGCAAGTCTCCCAAACCAAAGTTCATAAGGAGTCTTATCACTGTTTGGTCTTAGATGCGCTTTGTTAAGAATATGGACAACTGTATGAATTGCTTCTACCCAATAAATCTGAGAAATTTTTTTTCATTCATCATTGATCTTGCCATTTGCTGAACTGGTCTATTCTGTCTTTCCACTACTCCATTTTGCCGCGAAGTCCCTGGAATAGTATATTCCTTTTTGATCCCATGTTTATCACAGAATTCTTTAAAATCTCCTGAACTAAATTCTCCTCCTCTATCAAACCTTACTGCCTTCAATCTTTTTCCTATTTGATTCTCAGTCAAAGCCTTAAATACTTTGAATTTTTAAAATGCTTCAGATTTTTCTCTCAGAAAAGCAACCCACGTGAGTCTAGAATAATCATCAATAACCAACATGAAATAGTTTTCTTTTCCTGTACCTTCCTTCCTGGATGGTCTACATAAATCCATATGTACCAATTGAAGGGGCTTATTTTTTGATGTAAAACCTTTTGATTTAAACTGAGTGCAGGTCATCTTTCCCATTTGACATGACTTACACACCAAATCATATGGCTTTGATATCTTTTGAAGATACTTTACTTCCCTATTGTTACTAAGTTTGATTATATGATCAAAATTCAAATGTCCAAGTCTCTTATGCCACAACCAACTCTCATCATACTTGCTTAGATGACATTCTTCCTTTTCTTCATTCAAAACATAAACATTATTTTTTTCCTTATGCCTTTTGCAATCAATTGTCCTGAGGGTACATATTTTATCATGCAAGCTTTCGAATTAAAAACTACTTCACACCCTCTGTCGCAGACCTGACTGACACTAAGGAGGTTATGTTTTAAACCATGTACAAACAACACGTCTTGAGCTTTTCCTCTGCCATTACTCAAGGTTACCATCCCTTTTCCTTCGATTTTTCCTAGAGCATCATTTCCAAAGGTCACATTTCCTGATTTACTTTCATTTAGAGACGGAAATTTATTTTTATCACCCGTCATGTGTTTAGAACAACAAATGTCAATATACCAGAGATCCTTTTTCCTTTGAGCATAAAGTACTAATCCACATTTGTCACTTTCTTTCTTTTTCCAAACCTTAGCCTTTTCAAATGTATAATTTCTTCTCGGATTTGTTTTGTACTTCCTTAAATGACAGTCTGAAACTATGACAAACAAAGCATCCTGGCTCATTATTTAATAGATCAAAAGAGTTGATATGTTGATAATTGGTTCTTCTTTTAGTTTTGGACTGAATTGCGTGATATCCTTGTTTCCTCACTGACTGTCCAACTCTGTTTTGTAGAAGCTAACTCTTTGACTTCAGTAGTTGCATACTTCTAAATTTAATTCCACAATTTGCAATTTTATGACCAAAGTTAGAACAATAATAGCAATAACCATAGAAAAAAAATTGGTACCTAGATATTGGTCTTCTTTCTGGGCTTGATTGCTTTGTCTCTTGTTGGCTATGTTCCTGATCAGATCTCAACTTATCTTTATTAATTTTGGTTAGCAAGGTATGATCATCATCTGATTATCTTCTACTTGAACCACTTTCATAACCTAGGCCAGTCTTTATCAATGGATATCTTTGTTTACTCAGGATGCTATTCGGTTCTTCTGAGGCTTTGATACTTGACAAATGTTGGTGATACAAAGCTTGAAATTTCTCCAATTATTTTCTAGATTTTACTACTTCTTCTTCCAGAGCTTCACATCTCAAATTTTTCTCTGCTAATTGTTGTTTTAGAGTGTCTTCTATTTTCTTTGCTTCTTCTAATTCTAATTTTAACAGCACAAAATCTTCACTTGTTCCTTTACCACTATTTTCAAGCTGCATCAACAAATGTTTTTGTTTTCTCTTCTTAAGTCTGAGTCTGTCAATCTCTTCTAAAGCACTGATTAATTCACCTTCCATGTCAATCATAGATTCTTCATCATTAATATCTTCTATGGCCATAAGCATAAAATCATTCATTCTATCTTCACAAGATGAATTGCTATCTATATCCTCTGAGGAGTCATCATCATTTGCACACAAACTTTTCTTTTTACTGTATTTCTTAAATTTGTATTTCTCTTCATCATCAGGATTCTGATCTTTTTTCTTGTGAGGAAATTTAGAGGCAAAATGACCTATCTTACCATAGTTAAAACATTTAAAGGGAAACTTGTCTCTATATTTACCTGATCCTTTCTTCAATCTTCTTACAAATTTTGCCTCAATCTCATCTACTCCAGAATCAATATTTGTATCTGCTTTAAAGGATGCTTCTCTAGTGATGAGTTTCTCTGTACTAATCCTCATTTCAGAAGCAGTTAGAGTTCCTAGGAGTTGATCAATGCCCAGAGTTTTAAGATCATTTAACTCTTCTATTGCTAAAACTTTGGGGTTAAATTTATCAGACAGGGATCTTAAAATTTTATGAATTAAGGATTCTTCTTCAATTGTTTCACCGAGGCCCTTCATAGCATTCACAAGCTCTTCAACCCTTAGGAAATATTTACTAACATTCTCATCCTCATTCATCTATAGTTATTCAAATTTCAACCTGTATGTCTGCAGTTTGGCATCTTTTACTTTCTCATTCCCTTCATAAATGCTTATAAGTTTGTCCCACATTCCTTTGGCAGATTCAAGATGCATAACTTTTACAAATTTAGCTTCTGCAAGACCACTGAGAATAGCATTCATTGCTTTTGCATTAAAGGTAAATTCCAATTTGTCATCTTTGGTGGCTAGTACAATGAGCTTTACATATCCAGTTTCAACTACATCCCATACATCAACACCTAAGGACATAAGATAGGTTCTCATTCTAACCTTCTAGAAAGCAAAAAATTTTCCATCAAACATAGGAGCCTTATTGATTGAATTTCCATCATGACTAGTCATGTTTTAAGTTCATAGATCTACCTTTAAATAAAAGGAATCCACTCTGATACCAATTGACGTTGTTACAACTAAGAGCGGGGGGTGAATAAGTTGTAATTATAACAATAATCAATTTATTTTTCCTTTTAAAAATTTATTAACATTCACAAAATGATTGTCAAGATAATGAATAATATAAGCAGAGAACTAGTAATCACACTAGTACATCTGGTCAAATTTGCCATGGTTTTTCGTTGTAATTACCATGATTTATCGTCCTTGTTGCCACGATACGGGTTTCGTTTTTTCGTGGAAAACTTTTTGTGGATATAGAGACGAAGATTCACCATCGTGGCAATAGAAATGCTTCATAGTGGCCATGTGTCACCTATACAACAGTTCTCAGATCTACAACGTTCGTCGCTATATCGACGAACCCCTTCCATTTGTTTCCACGCATATACCATACCAGCCACGAAAGTTCGTTTCTATGGCAACAAACTTATAGAAGAGGTTCGTGGCAATAGCGACGAACTTTCGTGGTAGCTATGGCATCTACGTGGCAACATCTTCAATAGCTCCAACAACGTTAGTCGCAACATCTACGAACCCCTTCTATCTGTTTCCACACAGATGCCATACCAGCCACGAAAGTTCATTTCTATAGCAACGAACTTATAGAAGAGGTTCGTTGCAATAGCGATGAACTTTCGTGGCAAGTATGGCATCTGCGTGGAAACATCTTCAATATCTCCATGAATGTGCGTCGCAATAGACACAAATATCTTCTATACCTTTCGTGGAAGGTTCAACATCTGCATGGGAACTGCTACAAAGGTGTGTTGCTATTGCGACGAACTTACGTGGTAGGTTTAGCATATGCGTGAAAACATCTTATATAGCCTCCAAGAAAGTTCCTCGATATAGCGACGATACCTGGAAGTGTTAAAAAAAGAAATAAACCAGTAAGGGAAAGCCTGAGAAATTCTCTGTAGTTCTCTTTTCTATCACCCTCTTGAACGTACTACTATTGACAGATAAACATAACCCTTATACATTATATTCAATACTGAATTTTTCTTTGAGTTTATTAATAAATTAGGTTGAGTGGAAACATTTTATACTTGCATTGATGCACCATACATAAGCAAAGCAAAGGCACTTCCTGTAATGTCATGCCAGATAAAGCAAATAACATAGATAATACTTAGTTCATCTTCAACCTATCAACACTGTAAAAAATGGATATCACAATATTCATGCTAATATGATGAGAGGAATTCCTATCTATATTAATAAAAGACTTAAACAAAGCCTATGTTCAGTGATATGGGAGCTTTGACAGACCTAAAATACCAACAGCTAAACGTACAAAGTAAATCATCATTTCTTTGTTCTCGAAACACGAAATTTCTTTGCTTATAGTATTGTAGGTGCGGCATACGAGAGAGTGTGGGTACATATGAAAGAGTGTGAGGAAGACTATACACAGCATGCCGAACACACTGCTGCTATCACAACCTTTAACCATCAATTTTATTACTGCCATGCAATATTGTGTTGTGTATTCCGGTCTCTTCTCTAGAGATTAATGGGACAAAAATCAACATATCGTCTCCCATGAACAAACTATAGCCATAAAAAAATTCACACACTTTAGTAACCAAGAACTCCAAATATCATGGAATATTTCTCCAGTAGTAGAGTGCCTTCTTACAATTCTAGTAGTTGATACCCACACCTCCAATAGTAACAACTTGTCTGTAATCCTAGTAGTAAAACCTACAATTGTGGTAGTAATTGGAATGGATAACAACACTGGTGAACTAATGGAATTGGAAATTCCGGTATTAAATTAGATTTATGAAAATACTGATGTACTACCAGAACTAAGAAATTTGGTAGTAAACTTAGTTACGGGAATTTCTAAAGCTGTCCAACTATTGCATGAATTTGAACTTAATGGAAATTTGGAGTTGGAACCCATGAATTAATACATGATGGATTTAACGAATATAGTCACAAGAGAGAACTGAGCCTAAAAATAACAAGCATCAAGCCAAAACAAAGAAGACTGGAATGTTGTTGTTGAAATAATGACCAAAAATACCTAAACTTGATCTTTTACAAAACATAAAGTTGAAGTGTTGGAGTGATAATCTCTTATTTATCATGAAGGTTGATGATAAAATATTTGCTCTAAGTGGGTTTCTATGCAGTGTATCGAAATACATGATTTGGAACCTGGTATGATAAACATGATGTGCAGGTACTAATCGTTGAATATTGGCTCCTTTTCTTCTTCTCCTGTGTTCTTCATGATATTTGGAATAATAACACCTTCCATCACCTTGTTTGTCACATAGTCAAGATGCTCCATTATTACAGGATAATTTGTCATATTTAGGACAGTCATAACATCATTGTACTTCTCTAAAGGTGAACAAAGAAGAGAAACAATTTGCTTTGTTTCTCTTCTCTCTTTACTTTGCCTTTACCTGTAAGTTTCTTAACACAAGCTCTTTGGTATATTCATAACTACCATATCAACAAATTATAATGAGTTACATTGCCAACCAAACTAAAACGATAAAGTAATCTTCAGTAACATGTAATAAAATAAACATATAGATCATATAACAAAAAGAGAGATATAGTTGAAGATACCAACCTGGGTATGAAACCCTTCTTGTAAAAATACTCAGAAGTTTTACTTTCAGAAAAGACTGATTGTGCCTCGGAGAGGCCAGTCTACTCTAGGAACCAACTGACCCTACAAGAGGGTGTGTACAAACCAGAGAGAGAGAAATGACCGGAGTTGATTAGGTCAATGACAGTTAAGCATAGTACATAACTCAACAAAAATAAAGTCACAAAAATTATAAACTTCAACCAAATCTCAGCACAAGAGAAGTGATTATCAGCACACCACAACTGATCACAGGTGATCAAAGTCAAGTACCCTGTAAGAACAAAAATTCAACAAGGTGGTATAAAAAAAATGGAGGGTAAATGACTGCATTAACCACAAGTCAAAGACAAGGTACCACAAGTCCAATAATAACTCAATCAAGGTGGGGAAGGTACAAAAAGTATTTAATAACTCAATCAGTAATAGGTAATAAAATAAACATATTGATCATATAACAATAAGAGAGGTATAGTTGACAATCTCCACATCAACATTAAACCAAAAATCAGATCTGAAGTGTGGGTACAAATATAAACAATGGTCATAAAATAAGAAAATATAAACAATGGTCATAACATAGGTGTGGGTAGTACAAGACCCATGACGCTTAGAACCAAGGGTATGCTCTAAATGTGGCCAAACAACCATAGTACTCTATAAGACCAAAAATTCAACAAGGTGGTTTTTAAAAAGTTACTTAAGGAGGGTAAATGACCCCATTAAACACAAGTGAAGGATAAAGTACCTCAAGACCAATCATAACTCAATCAAGGTGGGGAAGGTACAACCAGTCATATCTCTCTCAAATGTACAGATGTTCCATATAACCTGAAAGTTCATCATCGAAGTATAAGGAGGGATGGTGGGATGCCAAATAAAAATATCCCCCATTTCTCTCTATGCAATCCTCATAGCATCACATAACAGATAAGTACCTTGTACTATAGAAAATAAAATCCACCTGTGTTACCTTTCAATTTTGGAATATGGTATACAAAAGCAAAATTTCATCACAATTACCATCCAAATTTCTGACCAGTGCTAACGCAACAGTAAAATATTTTATAACACAATTTTGATCTCTATCAACTTCATCACTCCTCTGTGGTCCCTATGCTGAAGTTGGTCCTCGAGATGTAATGGGAAGTAATCAAATTATAACATATGCAGCAATAGTAAATAAGCAATGAAAAAAGCGAATAAAAATTGATTAGGCTTCCTTATACTCCAACAACATTTTGGTTCAGATCTTATCCTTTCAAGGGACAAGTCACCAAGGGAACATGAAAGTACCTTGAGAGAGAGGAAACGTTAAGTATAGACCTCAAACAGGTTAACACAGTCCACATACTACAACAATTAAGCACATAGATGAAAGAAAGGTACAGTAACATAACAATTCTCCAGCTGCATGATAAAACGGTACTATTTCTGAATAGTGCGCTAAAGAAACAGTAAAACATTTTATAACATAATTTTCATCTCTTTCAACCTCTGCACTCATCAAGGTGATCACACCACAACTAATCACAGGTGATCAAAGTCAAGTACTCTATAAGACCAAAAATTCAACAAGGTGGTATAAAAAAAAATGAAGGAGGGTAAATGACCACGTTAACCACAAGTCAAAGACAAGGTACCACAAGTCCAATAATAACTCAATCAAGGTGGGGAAGGTACAACAAGTATTTAATAACTCAATCAGTAACAGGTAATAAAATAAACATATTGATCATATAACAATAAGAGAGGTATAGTTGAAGATCTCCATGTCAACATTAAACCAAAAATCAGATCTGAAGTGTGGGTACAAACAATGGTCATAAATAAGAAAATATAAACAATGGGCATAACATAGGTGTGGGTAGTACAAGATCCATCACCCTTAGAACCAAGGGTATGCTCCAAATGTGGCCAAACAACCATAGTACTCTATAAGACCAAAACTTCAACAAGGTGGTTTTAAAAAAGTTACTCAAGGAGGGTAAATGACCCCATTAAACACAAGTGGAAGATAAGGTACCACAAGACCAATCATAACTCAATCAATGTGGGGAAGGTACAACTAGTCATATCTCTCTCAAATGTACAGATGTTCCATATAACCTGAAAGTTCATCATCAAAGTATAAGGAAGGGTGGTGGGATTCCAAATAAAAATATCCCTCATTTCTCTCTATGCAATCCTCATAGCATCACATAACAGATAAGTACCTTGTACTATAGAAAATAAAAGCCACTCGTGTTACCTTTCAATTTAGGAATATGGTCTACAAAAGCAAAATTTCATCACAATTACCATCCAAATTTCTTACCAGTGCTAAAGCAACAATAAAAGATTTTATAACATAATTTTGATCTCTATCAACTTCAACACTCCTCTATGGTCCCTGTGTTGAAGTTGGTCCTCTAGATGTAATGGGCAGTAATCAAATTATAACATATGCAGCAGCAGTAAATAAGCAATGAAAAAAGAAAATAAAAATTGATTAGGCTTCCTTGTACTTAGACAACATTTTGGTTCAGATCTTATCCTTTCAAGGGACAAGTCACCAAGGGAACATGAAAGTACCTTGAGAGAGAGGAAAAGTTAACTACAGACCTCAAACAGGTTACCACGGTCCACATACTACAACAACTAAGCACACAGATGAAAGAAAGGTACAATAACATAACAATTCTCCAGCTGCATGATAAAATGGTACTATTTCTGAATAGTGCGCTAAAGCAACAGTAAAACATTTTAAAACATAATTTTCATCTCTTTCAACCTCTCCACTCATCAAGGTGATCACACCCCAACTGATCACAGGTGATCAAAGTCAAGTACTCTATAAGACCAAAAATTCAATAAGGTGGTATAAAAAAAATGGAGGGTAAATGACCGCATTAACCACAAGTCAAAGACATGGTACCACAAGTCCAATAATAACTCAATCAAGGTGGGGAAGGTACAACAAGTATTTAATAACTCAATCAGTAACAGGTAATAAAATAAATATATTGATCATATAACAATAAGAGAGGTATAGTTGAAGATCTCCACGTCAACATTAAACCAAAAATCAGATCTGAAGTGTGGGTATAAATATAAACAATGGTCATAAAATAAGAAAATATAAACATGGTCATAACATAAGTGTGGGTAATACAAGACCCATGACTCTTAGAACCAAGGGTATGCTCCAAATGTGGCCAAACAACCATAGTACTCTATAAGACCAAAACTTCAACAAGGTGGTTTTAAAAAAGTTACTCAAGGAGGGTAAATGACCCCATTAAACACAAGTGAAAGATAAGGTACCACAAGACCAATCATAACTCAATCAAGGTGGGGAAGGTACAACCAGACATATCTCTCTCAAATGTAGAGACGTTCCATATAAGCTGAAAGTTCATCATCACAGTATAAGGAAGGGTGTTGGGATGCAAAATAAAAATATACCTCATTTATCTCTATGCAATCCTCATAGCATCACATAACAGATAAGTACCTTGTACTATAGAAAATAAAAGCCACCTATGTTACCTTTCAATTTAGGAATATGGTCTACAAACGAAAATTTTGATCACAATTACCATCCAAATTTTTGACTAGTGCTAAAGCAACAATAAAATATTTTATAACATAATTTTGATCTCTATCAACTTTAGCATTCCTCTGTGGTCCCTGTGCTAAAGTTGGTCCTCAAGATGTAATGGGAAGTAATCAAATTATAACATATGCAGCAGTAGTAAATAAGCAATGAAAAAAGCGAATAAAAATTGATTAGGCTTCCTTGTACTTAGACAACATTTTGGTTCAGATCTTATCCTTTCAAGGGACAAGTCACCAAGGGAACAAGAAATTACCTTGAGAGAGAGGAAAAGTTAAGTACAGACCTCAAATAGGTTAACACAGTCCACATACTACAACAATTAAGCACACATATGAAAGAAAGGTACAGTAACATAACAATTCTCTAGTTGCATGATAAAACGGTACTATTTATGAACAGTGTGCTAAAGCAACAATAAAACATTTTATAACATAATTTTCATCTCTTTCAACCTCTGCACTCATCAAGGTGATCACACCACAACTGATCACAGGTGATCAAAGTCAAGTACTCTATAAGACCAAAAATTCAACAAAGTGGTATAAAAAAATGGAGGGTAAATGACCGCATTAACCACAAGTCAAAGACAAGGTACCACAAGAGCAATAATAACTCAATCAAGGTGGGGAAGGTACAACAAGTATTTAATAACTAAATTAGTAACAGGTAATAAAATAAACATATTGATCATATAACAATAAGAGAGGTATAGTTGAAGATCTCCATGTCAACATTAAACCAAAAATCAGATCTGAAGTGTGGCTACAAATATAAACAATGGTCATAAAATGAGAAAATATAAACAATGGTCATAACATAGGTGTGGGTAGTACAAGACCCATGACCCTTAGAAGCAAGGGTATGCTCTAAATGCGGCCAAACAACCATAGTACTCTATAAGACCAAAACTTCAACAAGGTGGTTTTAAAAAAGTTACTCAAGGAGGGTAAATGACCCCATTAAACACAAGTGAAAGATAAGGTACCAAAAGACCAATCATAACTCAATAAAGGTGGGGAAGGTACAACCAGTCATATCTCTCTCAAATGTACAGACGTCCCATATAACCTGAAAGTTCATCATCACAGTATATGGAAGGGTGGTGGGATTCCAAATAAAAATATCCCTCATTTCTCTCTATGCAATCCTCATAGCATCACATAACAAATAAGTACCTTGTAC
Source organism: Larix kaempferi (assembly GCA_027924585.1). Classification (NCBI taxonomy): domain Eukaryota; kingdom Viridiplantae; phylum Streptophyta; class Pinopsida; order Pinales; family Pinaceae; genus Larix; species Larix kaempferi. Next base: position 402,701 of record BSBM01000887.1, read on the forward strand.
TATAGAAAATAAAATCCACCCGTGTTACCTTTCAATTTAGGAATATGGTCTACAAAAGCAAAATTTCATCACAATTACCATCCAAATTTCTAACTAGTGCTAAAGCAACAGTAAAAGATTTTATAACATAATTTTGATCTCTATCAACTTCAGCACTCCTCTGTGGTCCCTGTGTTGAAGTTGGTCCTCGAGATGTAATGGGCAGTAATCAAATTATAAAGAGTGATGATGATCGAAGTCATGATGAACATATCTAATATATATAATATAAAGAAAATCAATGTTTCAGACTAATATATCTACATGCAGCACATACAAGAGTGATGATGTGTGAGAAAACACAAAATTTGAATATTAAAATACAAAATAATTATAAACAAGCATACAATGACTTGTGATGACATTTAAATTTAAAATTCAAATTCTAAGAAAATAAAAGATATAAATGGGAAAATTCCTAAGAGCATCACATAAAAGAGAAGTACCTCGTAACCATACCAAATAAAAGTTAACTATGTTACCTTTCATATAAATGGGGAAAATGATTATATTTTAAGAACCCGATTATAATACTAATGGCTAATATTAAGAGAATCCATGTATCATACTAATAACATTGATATACATCAAAATACAAGTCATGAATTTATGTTGCATCTACTTTTTCTTTGATTTCTGTTTTTTTGCATTGTAAAAACTTGCGAGTATGGTATCACAATCATCATTTGGCGCAATATTTACTGCGATATCTCCTATTATTGTTTGTGTTTCCATGCCCTCATATATCATACTTCTTGTACGTCGCTGAGCACAGCGTGGAGGCAATTCTGAAGGGGTGTGAATTGCAACAATGGAAATGAGCATATATATATATATATGTTGAAATATTATTGAAATAAATATTTCATTATTTTGATTAAAATTACAATATTTCTCTTTACCTGTCTGTGTAGCTTTGACAGCTGGGGTGTTAATTGGAGTTCTAGTTGCTTCCTCTTGCAATTCACGCTCCTGAGTTGCATGGTCTTCCATTGAAAGAAGAAAATTTATAAGTATACGTCAGGAAATATATATATCTAATCACAGTAGATATTTCTATTTCCAAAGCATACATACTAGAATGGACACTATGCTCCACACTATCATGGGACATGTGCACCCTAACGTCAACTGGTACTTGCTGAGTGCCACTAGATTCACTGTTGCGGTTGCATTGTTGCTTAAAAACAAACATAAATTTTTAGTTATGGGTGATATAATCAGAACTTAATAGACTTTAATAGTATACTACAATTGGTGATATACCTGCATTTGTGTCATTGAGGAGATTGGAGTCTGCCGCAAGATTTTTCGATATTCAACCACACTTTTAAAACCAAGCTTTAGGTCTTCCTCGGTGGTAGCAACTTGGAACATATTTCCCTGCAATGCATGATAACACATTTTTAAATTTCCAGTATCAAAGTCAGATATTTGTTCGATACTGTTAAATACATATTCCCAACAATTAATCATTTAATACTTACGATTCTTGATCTTAGTTTTCTATAGCCACCCTGGCCCAGTCTATGTTGCCCGTGATTTTCCATTCTAGCCTTGGTTGCTTTGGAGGTGTCAGGTAGCCTATATATGAAAAGTTTGAAAAACCTTAGATATCAGAAATATTACTTAAAAGAAAAAAGAAAAAAATATTTGAGCTTATTTCAGTAAAAAGATTATATATGTTGTACCTTGCTTTACCAGGCCGTGGTTGTTTTCCTTGTCTTTTTAGCAATTTCTCCTTTGCATCCTCTATGAGTGCCTTCCACTCTTTCTTCGGAACCATGGGAGGGCGCTCATGCTTGAGTTCATCTTGCAATCTTTCCCTATAGTGGGCCCTAGTATATTTCAAATTCTCGCTGGATAACTTTGCAACCACTTTCCTGTTGAAAGTATTGCCGAACAAGTTTACCATGTGGTCTATAAATTCATCTCTCTTATTGCTATTGTAATGTCCCCATTCCAATAATTTCATAGTAAGACAATCCCATCAATCCTACTAGTTTCCTAGGTTGGATGGGCACATGTGGAATGGTAATAAGGAAGCAAATAAATGATGTTTAGACATTATAAGGGTTCAAGTATTTAATAAATATAGTGAATAAAGAAATTCAAGAGAAATCATAGGTGACAAATGGTTTTGGAGACATATGGAGGATGTGGGACCCACACTAGCTTGATTTTTCATAATACATGGTATCTCTCTTTTGCAAATTCGAATTAATGGGAATGTGAACACTCTTGGGTGAGTTGGTAAGTCATAACACATGTCATTGAGCATATTAGGTCGAATTGGGAAGGATTGGTAACCTCCATGGAAGATAAAGAGTCAAAGTGGAAGTTTGTGGACACTTGGGCTAGATTCCCTAGCCCCTATGACACCAATGATGAAGCATCTATGACAAATATGACAAATTGAAGACCTGACCTCTGACATCTGACCACTATGACATGTCAGCCCCAAAAATAGGCTCAAGGAAGTCGAATTTGGGAGTTGGAGAAGCCAAAGAGACTCAAAATCGAATTTGGGGAGAAGATGGAAGGTTGGAACTAGGAGACAAGTGGCAAATGTGGAATAATTCCTAAATGGAAATCTATTGAATCTATTGAGAGGATTTCGACCCTTAGAAGGCTAATGTTGGTTATAAAATGTAGAAATGAAGTATGAGAATGGCTTTTGATGATTTGAGAAAAATTGCATTTGTGAAGAGAGAGCTAGTGGATGACTAGTTTCTTGCCTTAGCCAATTTCGAGGGTGAAAGATTCCCATCCAAGTTGGTGTTTGGAGAGGCCACTCAGGTCTTTCATGGTGCTTTAATGGAGTTTTTATTTGCAGGTATCAGCTACAGGAAGTTTCATGGTTTGGTTTAGTGCAGCACTTTCTCTCCACCGTTTCCAGTTTTGAAGGCATATTCATGCTCCTTGAGGGAGGGCGTTTTTGGTGAGCACTTGTGCTTCTTGAGAGAGCTTCTCATTATATATTTATGATTGTAATAGCTTCATATCCTCTGTTATTCATATTCAGAAATTCTCAGGTCGAAATACCCACTGGTTGTATGCAAAACTATTGATTAATGAGCAAACAATGTCCATTTCCCCAATGCATTGATGTATGACACTATAATGTTGATTATTTCGAATGGATGGATGATTCTCTGATATATTTGTGATAAATATAATGCCATGGATGTCTTCTACAAGTTTCATGTACTGTACTTGAGCATTTGAAGCCTTTTTACTCAGTTTAGTTGTATTGGGAGATGAAATAGTGCCATTTCCCCAAGGGTCGAATTGGGGGTTTTTGCTGTTGAATGTGAGAGAGTTATAACAGTAGTAAAAATCAATTAATGGTGCATATGAGACCTAAATAACATACTTAACACATTATATACCTCTGTTCATAAATTTGTGGGAGTTTGGAGGCATTTGGAAGGCCATTTTCAGTGTTACCCGGGGGGGATTTGATGCACAAATTACTAGTCAAAATTACCTATATTGATCAGAATACAAATCAAGTTTGCAGCAGTATTTGGAGGTCCATAAAACATCCCTGAACCTGATATTCAAGTCTAAATACCATTAATACACTCATACAGAAGATTTGGGAGCATTTGGGATGATTTGGAGGTCAAAACAGTTAAACTAGTCAAAGGTCGAAATTGGGGAAAAAGTTGAAAAATTGGCATTTTAATAAAATTTGAAAAAGGGAAATTACAAGTGGTATCAGAGCATGTTCTTGGCACCTGATGGTCCTAAAAAGAAGTCAAAAGAATAATCCACCACCCTTTGAACCAGTAGTTGAAGAGGTTTTTGTTGAAGAAGAGGTAGTAGAAGAAGAGGAGTCTTTTGCTGAAACCATGGGTAGAGAGGAGGATGACAAATTAAAACATAAGGAGGAACTTATTGCAACCTTAGATCCATGTTTCTCTAAACTTTCAGCAAACATGGATAGGATAGGTGATAAATTGTTGCAAGGATTTGAATTGTTGATTAGCCAGCTTCAAAGCAAAGGGATGATAGGAGATAATAGTGGTTCACACTCAGGGGAAAAGATGAAAGGGAATGAGCATATTTTCTCAAGTACAGGACCTCATAATAGACCTGATGAATTTCAAAGCACACAAAGGCATACTGCACCTAAATTTCTCACACCCAAAGAAGAGCCCAATCTTGAATTGGATTACAAGAAACTAGTAAATGATTGGAATGATTTGAATGAAGAGTGTAAAAGAGGTGTACCACTCAGTGACTACATTGATGCTATGCAAAAGATTAAAATGAAGGGAGACAATAGGAGTCCATTCCATAACAAAGAATTGAATAGTGCTATTGGAAAAATGTCACTTCCTACTTTTGATGGTTCTTCTCAAAATTCTGCTAACACTTGGGTGCAAAAATTGGATGTATATTTTCAGCTGAATCCTATGTTGGAAGAGGATGCATTAAAAATGGCCATTTTGCATTTGGAAGGAGATGCCAATGAATGGTGGTTCTATGGTTTGAAAACCTTGGGTCATGATCAGGTTAAAACATATGGAGAATTTGTTGATAGGGTACTAGAGAGGTTTGAACAAAAAGATCCAGAATTGCCTTTCAAGGAATTAGCTCAATTGAAGCAAACTGGGACACCTACTGAATATATGTTGGACTTTCAAAAATTATCAGTCAAGGTGGCTGATGTATCTATGGGAAGGTTGGTATTGCTGTTCACTGAAGGTTTGGTTGAACCCTTAAAAGGTTTGGTCAAAGCCCACAAGCCAACTACATTAAAAGATGCAATGAGCTTGACTAGGGATCTCCAAAATGTGCTTCCTAGAACGAGATTTCCTCCGAAGCCTGACTTCAGAATTGAAAAGAAACCTTGGCAAAGAGATGCACCTGATAAGAAGCCATGGAAAGAAGATGAATATGGAAAGGATAAGAAAGAGGAACTAAGCAGGGAAGAGCTCAGAAGGAAGAAATTGTGTTACTCATGCTTCCAACCATGGGTACCTGGACATAAATGTGCTAAAGGAAAGGCCCAATTCATTGAAGTATTTTGTGATGAGGGATATGAAGGGGGCATGGACGAAGAAGGAAATAATTCAGCCCAAGAAGAAGGATATACTACAGCAGAAGAAGGGAAACCAGAGGTGAAGCATCCCTCTCCCACCAAAGTAACAATGGCAGTACTTTCAGCAATACCTCGCTATCATACTATCCGATGCAAAGGTATGGTACAAGGACAAAGAACTTCAGTTTTGGTAGATGGAGGAGCCACCCATAACTTCATTGATGCAGAGATGGTGGAGAAAAGAAATATACCTATTGAACCATTTGATGGCTTCACAGTTGTCATTCCCGGTCACAACACAATGGAGTGCAAAACATGGATCCCCCAGCTGCAAGTCACCGTAGGTAACTATACTTTTGTTGATAGTTTTTATGTGGTTGATATTGCTGATACTAATGTTGTTTTGGGAGTGCAATGGTTGTATTCAATAGGAGAGCATACAGTAAATTATAAAATTCCTGAAATGAAATTCCAAGATTCAAAAGGAGTACTAAGGATTGTGAGAGGGCAACACACCTATCCGAATCAGGTAGTTTCTTCCCACAGCATGAAGCACCGGAATAGAAATATTATGGGAGACATTACTCATGGAAGGCCACCTGATAGAGGAGGGACAAGTTTGCAACATGGTAAATTGAGATTGCTTGAGGGCAAGCAATCTTGGGTGGGGAGGACTGTAATGTCCCCATTCCAATAATTTCATAGTAAGACAATCCCATCAATCCTACTAGTTTCCTAGGTTGGATGGGCACATGTGGAATGGTAATAAGGAAGCAAATAAATGATGTTTAGACATTATAAGGGTTCAAGTATTTAATAAATATAGTGAATAAAGAAATTCAAGAGAAATCATAGGTGACAAATGGTTTTGGAGACATATGGAGGATGTGGGACCCACACTAGCTTGATTTTTCATAATACATGGTATCTCTCTTTTGCAAATTCGAATTAATGGGAATGTGAACACTCTTGGGTGAGTTGGTAAGTCATAACACATGTCATTGAGCATATTAGGTCGAATTGGGAAGGATTGGTAACCTCCATGGAAGATAAAGAGTCAAAGTGGAAGTTTGTGGACACTTGGGCTAGATTCCCTAGCCCCTATGACACCAATGATGAAGCATCTATGACAAATATGACAAATTGAAGACCTGACCTCTGACATCTGACCACTATGACATGTCAGCCCCAAAAATAGGCTCAAGGAAGTCGAATTTGGGAGTTGGAGAAGCCAAAGAGACTCAAAATCGAATTTGGGGAGAAGATGGAAGGTTGGAACTAGGAGACAAGTGGCAAATGTGGAATAATTCCTAAATGGAAATCTATTGAATCTATTGAGAGGATTTCGACCCTTAGAAGGCTAATGTTGGTTATAAAATGTAGAAATGAAGTATGAGAATGGCTTTTGATGATTTGAGAAAAATTGCATTTGTGAAGAGAGAGCTAGTGGATGACTAGTTTCTTGCCTTAGCCAATTTCGAGGGTGAAAGATTCCCATCCAAGTTGGTGTTTGGAGAGGCCACTCAGGTCTTTCATGGTGCTTTAATGGAGTTTTTATTTGCAGGTATCAGCTACAGGAAGTTTCATGGTTTGGTTTAGTGCAGCACTTTCTCTCCACCGTTTCCAGTTTTGAAGGCATATTCATGCTCCTTGAGGGAGGGCGTTTTTGGTGAGCACTTGTGCTTCTTGAGAGAGCTTCTCATTATATATTTATGATTGTAATAGCTTCATATCCTCTGTTATTCATATTCAGAAATTCTCAGGTCGAAATACCCACTGGTTGTATGCAAAACTATTGATTAATGAGCAAACAATGTCCATTTCCCCAATGCATTGATGTATGACACTATAATGTTGATTATTTCGAATGGATGGATGATTCTCTGATATATTTGTGATAAATATAATGCCATGGATGTCTTCTACAAGTTTCATGTACTGTACTTGAGCATTTGAAGCCTTTTTACTCAGTTTAGTTGTATTGGGAGATGAAATAGTGCCATTTCCCCAAGGGTCGAATTGGGGGTTTTTGCTGTTGAATGTGAGAGAGTTATAACAGTAGTAAAAATCAATTAATGGTGCATATGAGACCTAAATAACATACTTAACACATTATATACCTCTGTTCATAAATTTGTGGGAGTTTGGAGGCATTTGGAAGGCCATTTTCAGTGTTACCCGGGGGGGATTTGATGCACAAATTACTAGTCAAAATTACCTATATTGATCAGAATACAAATCAAGTTTGCAGCAGTATTTGGAGGTCCATAAAACATCCCTGAACCTGATATTCAAGTCTAAATACCATTAATACACTCATACAGAAGATTTGGGAGCATTTGGGATGATTTGGAGGTCAAAACAGTTAAACTAGTCAAAGGTCGAAATTGGGGAAAAAGTTGAAAAATTGGCATTTTAATAAAATTTGAAAAAGGGATATTACAGCTATCTTGGCTATTCCACCGTGTGCGAATGGTGGGGCCAAACAGCTCCAATGCTTTGTCATTCAAATTCTTGTAGAAAACATTGTTTCCTGCAAAAACATGTAATCCATTAATTTATAATAATTTCAATGTATGTCTATTTCAATTTCATGATTAAAATCAATAAATTAATTAATAAATACTGCAATCTTCTGAATCTTGATAGGAACACAAGATTCATCCACTAGAAAGGTGAGATCTAGTGATCCGGTGCTTTTAACATGTGCTACTCCAGGAAAATTTTCTTGGTCGTCTACAGTACGTTCATCTCCAGATTTATGTGGAGTCCTAGGCTCCGTCTCATTAGGCTCCGGCATGGCATCATGCTCCATCTCATCAGTGCCGTCATCAATGGATTCGAGGCCAACCGCAGGAGTGCCAAAAAGCCTCATTGGTACATTGCTTCTTTTTTGCTGCATTGGACCATCACTGCTACCTATACCTGTCTCGAGAGGTTCTCTAGTCACGGGTTTTAAAAACTCCTACAAACAATAAACTTTACTTTATCAGATCACTTGGAAAAATAAAAAACATAATATCAGATATGAAATCATGTCATAGCTTAAAAAAAATTGTGAAGATGCCACTTACCCCATAAGATTGTATTTGATCTTGCAGCTCTTGAATCATTTCCATGTTCTCCTGTGTCAAGGGCCTTTTGCGAGCCAAGGAAATCATTTCTATGTTTTCCTTTTTCAAGGCTATTCTTAAAGTTTGCATTGGGTCAGTGGAGTAGAAAATGTCTTCATCAAACCCCTCATCACCCAGATCGAGTGCACATTACTAAATTCATCAAACAATAAAATTAAGCAATATAATTTTAACAGCATTCAAATATTGATATTGTAATGAAAATTAAGTTACTATTATGCACTAACACTTACCTGACGCAGTGTTATGGCTAGTGAGTGTCCACGATCAACCGTCACTGTGGAAGCAGTAGGTGCCTTTCCACGGTCCTCGCCCTGACACGATAAATGAACCAGTAATCCATCACGAGCTCAGAAAAATGTGAATGTCAATAGTGGACATTGAATGTTAACATACTAAATCAAAACATTTAGTTATTATACTTAACACTTACCTGACGGGACACAAAGTGTGACCTTCCACGGTCACCCTTGACCATGGAAGCAACAGGTGCCTTTCCAATGGCGCCACCCGGACACAATAAATCAATAAATAAACGTTTACCTCATAATAAATAATTGTAACATAAACAAAAATGAGATATTGCATTAATATTTATTTTTACCTCAGAAGTAGAAGATACATGTTCTGCTCCATGGTCATGAGTAGACTCTTGCCACAGTTTAATACGTATGTTATCATATGGAAATATTAACAATAAGCATGGAAAAAGCGAATGCTAATAGTGAAAATCGGAACATCTTGTTATTGTAGTAATATTTATTTACTATATTTAACATTTACCTGAGGAGGCATAGATTCTGACCTTCCACGGTCACCCTGGACCGTGGAAGCAGCATGTACCTTTCCACTGCCGCCACCCTAAACAAATGTTGAGTTAATAATTGCATCATAAAAAATGAGATATTCATAGCAATGTAATCACCATGTAATCACATGGAAATATTCATAATAAGCATGAGAAAAGCGAATGTCAACAGTGGAAATCGAATGTTAACAGAAAAAAACCGAAACATTTAGTTATTGTAATCATGTTTAGTTACTACATTTAGCATTTACCTGATGAGGCATAGTTTCTGATGGTCCATGGTTACCCTGGACCGCGGAAGCCACATCTATTCGATTTAAGTTGTAATCGAACAACAACTCTTCACTTGGAAGTATTGTTTTTATTGCACATACAAATATACGATGTTGTTCGCATCCCTCAAATGAACAACATCGTATATTTGTATGTGCAATAAAAACAATACTTCCAAGTGAAGAGTTGTTGTTCGATTACAACTTAAATCGAATAGATGTGGCTTCCGCGGTCCAGGGTAACCATGGACCATCAGAAACTATGCCTCATCAGGTAAATGCTAAATGTAGTAACTAAACATGATTACAATAACTAAATGTTTCGTTTTTTTTTCTGTTAACATTCGATTTCCACTGTTGACATTCGCTTTTCTCATGCTTATTATGAATATTTCCATGTGAGCTCTTTTGTGGACTGAGTTTTCATATTTGGGGGTCTTTTTCTCTTGTGGGGAGAAAAAAACCACCCGAGACAACAAATTAAGGAAGTTAACTAGTATATCACCTAGTTTTGGTCCTTCTAACACTGCTGGGCATATTATTGGCAGCCTACCCTCTTTCTTTGAATGGCATATTATTGGCATCCTACCCTTCATTTTTAAAATTTACATGCCGGTATTTTATGCTAATTCATATGAAAACTATTTGTTAGTGAACTATTTGGAAAAATCACTCAACTAAGAAACATTAATTGACTGTATCAGCCCAACAAACCATAACTACCGTGAGAGGGTCCACTTAGGATTACATTGCAGTAGTGTTCGTAACCGTTTGTCAATACATATGAACCAAATAATCAGTAAAATACTACAGCAGAGAACACAAAATACATCAGATAACTTAGGTGAGATATTAAACCTTATTTTGAACTAGTAGTGGAAATGCAATGCAAAGGCTAATTGGAAGAGATTTGTATAGATGGAAGCCAAACTGAAGGAGGAGTCCTCTACTAACAACACCCAATGTCATCTGTCATCTTAGACATGTTGCAAATTTCAAATTCATGCAAAGTGGCACTCAAATGGCCATGAGAAATTTGTTTTTCAAAGACTTTCAATATTACGAGGATCTTTTTTGTATCAAGCTTTAGCAAGTAACTTGTAGGACACATTTTCAGACATTATGTGTATATTGATTTTCTGACTATATTGATTTTTTTTTAAAACCAAATAATAAATTTCAATCAAGAAAGAGCATATCCATCAACCAAGCAGGAGGACCAAACCAGAAAAATGGCAACCTGAGAGTAGTATGGTGAACAACCAGAAATGAATTTATATTAACAAGGGAAATTAACAACAACGACTCAGTTAAGGGATATTGACATTTATTAACTCTCCCAATATCTTAATAATTCAATTGGATAGGTGTACACATCAATATACTTTAAGCCACATTTCATTTAAGAAGCAAGTACTGAAATTAAATAGCAAGATAGAAGTTAAACACAGTTTTCGTATCTTTCAACTTTTCATCTTTAGCACTCCCAAGTCGGTCACTATGTTGAAGAAACTTCAACACTACCGGTTAGGTCACTGTGCTAATACAATTTTTAGTAACATGTAATGTAAGATAAACACATTAATCACATAATAAAATGGTTTAGGATACTTACCTTGGTGTGAAACCCTTCCGGTGTTGAACTCATAATTATTACTTTCAAATAAGGGACTGTGCTTCGTAGAGGCTTGTCAAGCTCTAGGAACTAGAAAACCCCGTTAAGGGTAAGTACAAACCAGAGAGAGAGATAACTGGGTTGAGGTAGTATTCAATGATAACCAGAAATGGAGAGTTGAAATTTTACAGAACTCAGCTTAAAGAAAAATTACCCAAAAGGTCACAAACAAAAGATCTCAATATAAGTGAGACTCGACACAAAGTAAAAACCTCAGATCTGCCTGGGTAAGAGTATCAGCATATGAGGTTAAGTTCAGATTAGCATAGGTCATTGTTCAGAGGTCATTGATCATGTAGCCCACTAAGACATAATCACAAAACTATGTCGAGTCAAATGTGGGTGAGGGTACCATGACCAAAATAAATAAAAATGGTACAAGTTAAAAAGATGATAATGGGTGTTATGACCAAACTCCCTTTGTACCAAAGGGTGTACCACAACCAAAGTACCCAAAATACCAAAGCAATAAGTTAAAGAATAAATTAAGGTGGGTAAGTGACCCTAATAATCACAAGTAAAAATACAAGGTACCATAAGACCAAAAATCAACAGGGTAAAAGGACCAAAAGTAAATCAACCAGGATGGGGTAAAGGTACAACCAGTTATCTCTCTCAAATGTACAAATGTTCCATTAACTAACTGAAAGTTCATCATCATTGTATACGGTAAGGTTCACACGAATGATGTGATCATGTGGTACTGTACAGCTACGTGAGCATCATCTCTTGCTAGCTGACTAGTGGGATGACTTTGGCGTTTTGGAACTGTTGCATGCTATAGAATTGGATAACATCAGCTATTGAGGACTTTGAATTGAGTGTACCAAGTCTGATTTGCTCCCGAATGTTGTTATTTAATTATTTATCCTAATGGTATCAATGAACTTTTTAATATACTGTTAAAAAGGTTTCTATGCCTCCAAATAACTACAAAATATGCCAAATAAGGGGAGCACTCTACTCTCCCAAGCAAGCAAACAACCGAAGGATGCCATCTCAGCACTTGATAATCAAAATCATAGAGGTCATTGATACCATTAGGATAAATAATTAAATAACAACATTCGGGATCAATGTGTTAGTTGCAAATAAATGTGTGGGGAATGTTATGTAAGAACCTCAAACAACCCTTATACACCACATGCACTTGATGCAAAAATTAAAATCCTTGACAATTTAAGCCTTACTTTAAGTGAAATAAACAAGAGATATAAGTGTTGGAAACAACCAAACCATCACTACAATGATAGCTGAAAATCAAATTTGCAATAAGACAATTTTGAAAATTCGAAAACACCATGCCTACAAAGAAGAAATGAAGTCCATGTTCATAGTCTCATAGACATGGGTAGTTTTGTAATCAAGCATGGCCTTCTTAGATGACTCAAAGTAATTGAATCACACAACAACGAAATCATAAACATGTAAGTTGTTTTGAAAAATGATAGCTTTCAGTCCTACTCCCAACTAATGCTGCCTTTGGACAATTACTTGTAATCTTGACTGAGGGTATTTATTGCATAACATAGATTTTCAATCATATTGACACAGATAAAAGTAGGGCTTTCTTTATATTATCATGACATAGTTGCAAAGTATTTCCATTCAATCTTTATGACAATCTGAATGGACAAGCCCCACTCATAGCCAAATAATTTTTAGATATTTACAAATCATCGGAGTATGGGGGACCATATATTTCTCGAAAGAAGTTGGATTCAGTGCACCATGCCTTTGAATAAATAGACCTCCAAACCACGCGTCTATTCTGATGCATGTGGACGTCTATGTAGGTTTTGACAAGCCATTTTTCTTTGTATTTAATGTAGTACCCAAGTATTTGATCCTCAGTAATCTTTTTCTGCAAAATATCTTTGACCTGTTCAAGAGATTCTCCAACTTCCCATTTTAGATTATAAATAACAATTGGTTCTAATGCTATCAGGTTGATGCCGAATGACTTCCACCAATCTCTCATCCAATCAGGGACGTAGAATGCAGGATCCTCATGGATATGTGTAATTTGAAGTCCAAACTTTAGCATGGTATAATATGTTCTATCTGTATTCATTAGAGAAATTTTGAGGTCAAAAAAGGGCCTCAAAACAAAGAAAATGTACTATAAAATACAACCAATCACATTCTAGTAGATGACATCATCCCCCTTGGTGAGGTGGCATTGCATGAGTTAAGAATGCTTATTTGTCAAATTTTCTATGGTGGATGAAAACACATAGTTAACCAAGGTAGTGGTGTAAGTACTTTTAAGTCATAAAGTAAAGTACTCATAATGAATGTCTTTTCACACTTTCACATAAAATAATATTATTGTCATTTTCAAGTGAAGTACTCTTAATTCATAAAGAAAGTCCTTTCACATTTTTTTATAAAATAATATATTATCATTTTTATGTTTTTAATTTTAAATTATATATTCATTCCATTCTATTTAATAACATAATGTCAAACTAATAAAGAATAATAATAGATTTAATAAATAATAATAATAATAATAATAATGCAATGTGGATTATAATAATATTATTGACATTTTACATGTGAATAAATTTTCAATTAAATTACATTATTAAATTCATGAGAAAAGCTAAATATAAAAAGTCAACATAAAATTTTAAAAAAAGCTCTTAAAAATGTTTTTTATTATTTAATTTCATTTGCAAGTTCAAGACAAATAAATGTTAAAGGACAATACATTTTTGGGAATTTACAATGAATCTTAGTCACATCAATGTAAACTTATTTTATTAATTTTATTTCTAGTGAATTTTGAAAAGTAACTCAACCATGGTTATTTATATTGTGCATAGAAAATAGTGTGGGAGGTGACTTGTCATATATACCTACCCCATAAAACCCCCAATTCATAATATTTTAATATATCTCATATTTTTGTAGTACATCTCTTAGGAGGCCCTTTTTTGACCTCAAAATCTCTCTAATGTTCTTTTCTCAAGAATTTCCCCCATAATTTTTTATATTTTTCATAAGTGTGTGTAGTACTTGGAAACCGGAGGCTAGCATCTTGATGTGGCCATGCTTCCAAAGAACGTATCTGGTTAATACAGTAGTATTGTTGGTCTAGTTGTAGCTCGAGGTGATGTGTAGAGACCTCTGTCGAGATTAAGTTGAGATCTTGGTAGAGGTGTGTTAACCAATTGCTTGCATCGGCTTCTTTTCTCAGGGAGTTGTTGTAAATCATCTCTGGTACAATATTGGATCCCATAGGAATTCTTATGAGTTCTGGCACTAGTCTAATAAAAGCATCAAATCCCTGTAAGTTAGCATCTAATACTTCAGTATGTCTCAACTCCCACCTAGGTTTCCAATCTTGCATATAATCCAACCAACTCATATTATCATCAATAGTATAGATCTGATGTTTTCCTTCGTTCCAAGCAGATATTTTCATGTTTACTTGTGGGTTATGGGCCCACTTGATTCCAATTTGACCTTCTACGCTCGCTTGCCTTGGGCTCACTTGCACTAGGATCGCTTGTTTTAGGCTCGCTTGCTTCAAGCTCACTTGTTTAAAATTAACAACATACTTCTGGGTCAAATATTCTCCTATTAATAACCATTGTGGTACTTTGGTCCAAATGTTTTTCCTAACTCATTGTTTCTCCATATTGTGTGCCTAGTGCCACCTCTCTATGTCAATGCATAAACCAACCTCTGCTTGGTTTGTGGTTCTAGTTGCATACCATTATTTGTAGTTGCATGCCACTGAGTGTTGTTTAGAGTTGTCATAAGGCTCTGGCAGTCATGCAATAAATGAAGTCTTATAGAAAAGGACTCATCAAAGTGGCAATTTGAATTTCATTTTGATGAAAAACAAGTGGAAATTAGTAGCCAGGTTCACATAGGTAGTAGGCACAACGTTGGCCTTGTTTTGGTCCTTGTAGTGGTTCTCTATTGTCACATCCATAGTCATTGACACATTAAAACACCTTAGATCTAAGCCCAAAGTCAACTAGGATTCAGAGTCAAATCCCAGTGGCTAGTACCTCATAGTCGTCAGTCATCACTCGTCACCTTGCAAAGCTAAGCAGTGAGTGCATGACATGAGTGAGTGAATGAGTGATTGTACCATGGTACAGTATGTACATGTACTTCATCTTGAGCATATTAATGAAGTTTCTTATACTTGTGCAATTTCCATATTTGAATTTCAGCTATATATGTTCTTCATTCATTGTTATTTACAATTATATATGTCGTGTTAATTTGACATACTTAAAAGGACAAATTTTTTAGGGGCAATAGCTTGATTGGTGAGGAGGTAGGTGTTCCACTCCCCCGCCCAGGTTCAAATCTCCAATGAGACATGCATGAATTAATTGTTGAAACTCTTCATAAGAAAATAGTTGGTGAACCAATTAGTGGTCTCCTCATGAGCGTTGTTGACATGGCCTCGTGCCATTGAAGAATTTGGTTTACCCTCGATACCATCCTTGAAATGAGGGGAAGTGCCCAGGGGTTTCCCCATGATAGGTATTCCTAGTAAAAAATAACAAAATAAAAAAAATCAAAGGAAAAATTGTGAAATGATTTGACATCTAATAGAAGAAAATAGGGGGTTGATTTTACTGTTGTCAAACTGTTGTGGTACTGCTGTCATTACTGCTATAAAGTGCATTTTCAGATCTAGTTATTGGCTGATAAGTTGACCTATGCGGGCTGAAAATTATCCTAGTGTTTGGTATCTTTTATCCTTGAATTGCTGGGAAGTTTGGGGCTATTTAGAAGTAAAATATTGACCCTTTCCGCTGTTGTTTTGTACTTTATTTTACAACAGTCCTAAGGTTCAAAATTCTAGGGACAAGATCTGAGAAACCTTCGAGGTTGAAGGTGAAATTTCTGAATTGCATTGAATTGTCATATCAGAGGAGAATTTCAACACAAACTTGATTGTTTTATGATTCCATTATCCATGTGTAGGAGGAGTAGATTTCCTTAAGCACACGAGGGCTTCACTAGAAGGCAATATAATATCACGTTCATTCATATTGGGGTATTAAATAATCATGAAAACATAAAAATTATATTGTTTATATATTAAGGGGAAAAGGTTTTTTTTATTTAATGTAATAATACAAAAATACTTTGGGGTCTTTTTTATATGAGCGGGCTGACAAATATCCACCAAATGGAGATGGCAGGATCATGACTGGATGAGAAATCGGGTTGAGGCAAGGCTTGGGATTACCAATACGTAGGGAAATCACGTCTTGAGGCATGCTTGAGGCCAAGGGTTTCGTGGTGAAGAGGGTTTCCAGTTGATCATAGTTGAGAGACAATGGTCATTAACAACCAATTGTTACCAGTAGCACTCATCCAGTTGTTACCAATAGCCTTGGGAGGATCTAAGCCTCCAGGGCCTGTTATAGGCCCTTGATAGGCCTTGGGGGCTTGAATACCCGACCACTCGTTCCTATTACAGGACTTGGGAGGTTTAGTCAGCCTCCTATAGCTTGTTACAGGCCCTGGGGGCTTGGATACCTAGCCCACAATAGGCTTAGTCAGGGATTGGGGAACTGCAACATGCAATCTAAATGTTGTACTATGTGCATTGGCTCTAGTGACATACAAGAAGTGATCTCCTATCTCTTCATTAGACCATTATATGTTGCAAATCATAATGATATGCGGTTGAGTAATTTCATTGTGGGTGAAGTAATGTGCATCCACAATATACATCAAAAGTATCAAGGTGCATTATAGAATGCATGTGGGGTCATAAGAGGGGTATCATATCAATATACTAGGTAGAAATATAAAGGGGTATAAAAAATGTTAATGAAAAAATTGATACATACAATATCGAGTGAAAATAGGGGTTTTTTTTAATTGGGAAGGCATACTGGGAGGGGGTTAAAAAAATTATTTTGGAAGGTATTTTCCAATATTTAGTGAAATTAGGGGTATTGTTTCATATGCCACGAACGAACGTGCTATTATAGTGGTTTATTAAGTGAAGCCCCCGTGCTTAAGCACTAAAGGAGTCATCTTATGCTAGAGGTCATATAAAGCCACACCCATGTGTTGGAAGAGGCAAAATGTCTCGGCACTGACCCATGGACTGATTACTTGGGGTAGTATGGGGAGGCTTGGGTGTAGGCCATATGATTTCCCAAACAATGGAGGACTTATTCACTGTGCAATGCATTACTCGATAGCCACAATATTTTAGTTAATCGTGTAGGAATGTGTTGCATGCCCACAGTAGAATGTGTAATGGGAGTGGCATACTACCCCCATAAAACACACCAACCCAAAAAGTGCAGTGTGCCACGAGTGTGGAGAATAATGGCATGTGACAAGAACTATAAATATATTATTAGCATACATGAAAATGTTAGGAACCTATGTAAACCCTTCTCTTTACTATGTTAGTATATTGTTGTTGGACGCATATGCTTTGTAAGTCGTCCCGTAGTATTTGTTGATCCGTAGTTTATATTAGCCCATAGTATTGACCCATAGTATTGGACGCATATGCTTTGTAAGTCGTCCCGTAGTATTATATGTCCCATGGTTTTGACTCATGGTATTGGGCATAGACTTAGTATATAAGTGTGTGTTGAGGTCATTGAAGGCACCGTGAAGTTAATTGTATTGAGCTTGCTCAAAGGAGGTTGCCCCCTCGAAGTGGCCCGTGATCAATATAAAAGTGATTCTGTTCTGTTATTTCTGATATCTCATGTATTTGCATTAATTAATTATTGCAGGTTCATCACAGAAAACCATCTTGGAATACTATCATTTCCTTTGAGATTTGGTGGATTCCCTGTCTGGCTGCGTTGGCTACCGATGTTAGAACTTTCTCCCTCTCTTCCAACATTTTACCTTTTATTTCAAAATATTTATTTTCAGAATTTTGTGGCTTACGTTATAGGAGGTGAAACTGCACCCAAAAAAAATTCAATCTACCAATTAAGTGAACAGGTTGTTCAACAATTTTTGGACTTTCCATTTATTGTCTAGTCTATACCACAATCGTATGCAATTTTTGCCTTGTTAAGGATCATAACGTATCGCCATTTTAGTCACTACGTGTATGCATTTGACTTTCACGTGGTTGACAATTGGACAATTACCAAGGTTCACCGCATAGGATCCTTGTACATGGAGGCAACATTAAAGACTGAACAATAAGACTGGTCAGGTTACAACCTGAGGTTAAGGTCAATTGCATAGATAAATTAAGCTAAGTTCGACTACGAATCATCAATTTTCACCATTACACTGCAATCCGTTATGGAACTTGAAAAGGGTAAAACCAACTAAATTGCACTGAATGTTTCCCATTCTTTTAATACCCAATGAACTAGTGGAAAGAAATTGCAGTGAGTGCGTGAATGAGTGAGTGTACCATTGAAACTTCATTAATATGCTCAAGATGAATTAAATGGTACCTTTTGGAGGGTTAGAATGGCCCCCGCGGGCATGAGAGAAAGAATCTGTGAGCATACCATTGAAGCCAGCCACGGACATCACCAAAACCCCAGCTACGGGCTTCTCCAGTTGGGGTATTGTGGGCATATGAAAAATGGACTGTGTGGGCATAAGAAGGCATCCTTGATGGCTTAAGGGAGGTATTGCGGACAAGAAGGCTAGAACATAAAATTCAAACGTATATTGTGGAAATAAAACAATATTTAAAATGATGAATTTGACTTGGACAAGTCGGCCTTAAATATTTTAGAAAACAAAATGAATATCCAGAGATTCGAAATAAAATCAAAACCACCTAATTCGCACCCAAAAATGCAGAGATTCGACTCAATAGAGGAGAGTTTCAACTTACGGTTTCCATTGATGGTCTGCGGGGATATGCAGACACGGCTGAAGCGGGTGCCACAAAAAACCCTACTTCAATACCGCTCGCAGCAAATCCAAATGAGGACACGGCCGGAGCGGGTGCAACCAAAAACCAGATGGAACATGCACAATCCAGACTTGTAGCAGAGTGCAATGAGGACAAGGCCGGACTGGGTGCCACCAAAATCCCGGTGGAACATGCATAGTCAAGGAAAACACGACCCAAGAGTCAGTTGCATGCAAGGGGTGCCATCGAACCCAACAGAGCAACAAAGTGTTTTGGCCAAGCTCATGCGACAGGTATGTTTTTCAGTTATGTTTTTTTTGTTGTTTAAAAAATTATAATATATATTTATATTTATATACATACATATATATATATATATAATGTAATATTTATATTTATTAATGTAATATTAATATTAATACTTATATTTATTTATATTAAATTGTTTTTTAAATTTTATTAATAGCCATTGTGTACTTTGGTCCAAATGTTTTTCCTAACTCATTGTTTCTCCATATTGTGTGCCTAGTGCCACCTCTCTATATCAATGCATAAATTAAGACCCCAAAGGAAATTAAAACATTCAAACAAATGCAACCATGTATAAACCAATGAAAAGTTTCAATTTCTCAAGAGTTGTGGTTATAGCCTTTGTGTATAAATCCATGAACTTTGATATGTTTCAACATCATGCATCCTTAGAATCGGGACCTAGAACTTTGATATCATCTATTGGACCTAGAACTTTTATATGTTTCAACATCATGCATCCTTAGACTCGGGATGGGAGTCTCCCGGCCTACATTAAGCATGAATATAATTAGGTCATTTATAGCTCTAACAATAAATCCCCATTTGAGACATCTTTGGGATTTTTGGCTTGAACACCCTTTGACATTTCATTTTCCCAAGCTACTAAAGATAATTTGATGAGCCATGGAAATGAATAGGAAAAAAATGTAAAAGTTATAGAGAAAATTATATATGTGTTATGTGATAGAAAACCTGATTTCTCTTCAAAAAACAACCTTGTTAGCCAAGTTTCTCTTAATGAGTTGGAAAACACCACTCTTAGCTTCCTAGGATTAATTTACAAGCTTAAATCTATCAAATTTAGATATTATGTGATAAGTAAAATTTGTAGACTAGTTTTAGAGATTAGTGATAGAACTCAAGTCAAAAGTCGAACTATAACAAAAGTTACTCTCGTAGCATAAATTTAAAAGGAACACAACAAAATGTCATTTGAAAAGTTACTTTCTCAACATAGATTAAAAAATAGCACATCCAGAAGTCTTTTCAAAGGAAAAAAGACTTATTAAAGCAACAATATATCTCAAGAAAAAATACTTGATTGATTAAATTTAAAAATATTAGTAAAAATCACATCAAGAACCTAAATGCCAAACATCCTTGTCATGTATGTTGGAGCAATATCGAAAATTTGGTCATCCTCACAACTTCTTCAAATTGTCACTATACATTAATTTGGCCCCATTCGGTAAATTAATTTTGTATCTTGCTCAATCGACACATGTTCGATTCAAACCATTACCACTACAACCTAATCCAGGAACACCCACACTACTGCACATGTAGAACATAAGATTAGAAAACTAATTTTCAAATATAACCAAGTTAATCAACAAAATCAACATATGGTGAGTGCATTTACTTTAACCTATAAACATTACGTACCTCTACTTTTCAACAATTAAATATCGTTCATCTTCTTCTTCATCCAACTCATCAACATCTGTATCACAATCTGGTTCTGAATAGATATTGATGAAAAGATCATTCACATCGTCATCATCATCAAAGTCATCTTCACTAATATAGTCATCCATATCGTCAATGAGATCATCATCTGTTGCATTTGCATGATCAACCTCTTCAACTTCTTCATCTAACACATCGACTGCGGCCTTATCTGAATCATCACCATTGTTGCTTGGTTTTTCAACCAAGCGTGTGCAATGATGCACCTGCTAACTAGTAGCAGCAGTCTCAAATAAAGCAATGTAAATAAGCAAATATAAACTATAGATTGATGGCAGTAAACATTAAAATAAAGAATTCTAGATTGATAACAATGAACAAAATTGATTCATAAGCATGTAAATAAAAATTAAAACTTTTGTATTACCTCAAATGGTGAGGATGGTGAGTTTTGGGCAGCTCCAAGGTTGAGATGCTCCAATGTCCAATGGTCTCTTCTTCTCCAATGCTTCAATGGCTGGGCAAAGCTCAAGACGGATTTTGGCAGCATGAGGATAGGATGAAATATGGATGAAAAGTGAGGAGACCCTATCACCTTTTTATAGTTTTTGGTGACGGGGAATACCATTATGGTTTTAAGGAAACCAATGGTATCAACCAACATGGTTTAGGTCTCTTTTTCCTTTTTTGAATATTTTTTATATTTTTATTCCCTTTTAATATTTTTTGGGAATTTTGGACCCTTTTTTAGGGTTTTTTGAGGAAAAATACATATTTTGAGGAGGAAAAGGTGTATTATGGTATTTTTGGTGACCTTTTGATGGTTTTAGAGGCTCAAATGGTGGAAAAAGTGGACAAATGGGTCATGTGAATAAGGGAATGAGCTAGTGAGCACTTTTTGGGTGTTAACAAATTGCCCCATGATGTGTGAGGGCAGGAGCTCATCGTATGGCCGATAGACATCATAGTTCTTTTGTCTTTTCCTGGGGTTTGGAGAAGAGAAGAGACCGATTGTAGACTGGAACAATGGCCCCTTGGAAGCTACAAAAACTGAAAAAATACATGGCCTCAAAATGAATGAGGAATAATCTCTGATTATGGACGAGGCGGGCATACCCATGCTCGTATCAAGACATATATATAACAATTAGGCCCCAAGAAGGGGGACCTGAATAATATATAAAAATCTATTGGTACATCATAATGGTCCAGAGAGGACACAATTATGGGACGTACTCATGGTCATACCATGACTGATCTCAATAACTGATACACTAGAAAGGAGCATCAATCATTCTGAATAAGGTTTCAAAAGGGTGAATGAACTGCTGGAGCTGAAGGTGTCCAACATCTATAGGGACTCAATTAGACTCTCAAATGTGGTAGAGTCAGTAAATGAGTCAACTTCTGAGGAGTATATATGACTATATACTCGAGGGAGTATAAAACTGCGGTACATATGAAAACTGTCAGCAAGCACAACCTGGATATCCACAAGAATGTGTAACTGGTTATTTTCTCAATTAGACTCTCAAATGTGGTAGAGTCAGGTGATATCCGGGGTCTTCAAAAAATAACTGAAAGGACCGATACCCTGTACGAGTCTCAACGATGCAATCAAGGTGTTAACGTCGAGCATGTGAGAAACAATCATTTGGAGAGGTACTGAGGACTTATTTCAAAATGATCTGTAGGCACTCATCACAAATGGTAATGAGTCCAAGGCACAGGGACCTCTAGTTCTATCCTCTGGAATAGATTTGGTTAGCGTCGACAGAGGGAGACTGACAACTACCAAGGAAATGATGTTTCCTTGATAGGAGCGCGAGGTTTACAACTGAAATGTGATAATACTGATGGTAGGTATGACATACTGTGGGGATGGGGAATGACTGGGGTCATAGAGCGGGTGGACTCAAACTTCCTTTGTTCAGAACATGATGACATGGTTGACCTGGCCGCATAGGAAACTGAATTTTAGGTGTGAGGATCATAGCTTAAGGGATCAGGGGTATGTATTGCAGACTGGAGTGACTCTGGGGGACAAGCTGATGGATGCTATTGGGAGGCTCTCAAGGTGACATACTGCAGAATACTCTGAACAAAGGCGACCATAATGGGGACGCTACCATATGAGTGGACATGATCTGTTGTGGCACCGAAAAGACATCGTTGGGTCCTTCTTCATATTTTTAATGAGCTCCAAGAAGGGATAAAAGTTTGCTCTAAAATGGTGTTGTCATGTGGATTTATGTGAGTCTAGGACTATTCATGCTCGTGAGTGCTTTCATTTTTAAGGAGTTTGAAAACGATAAGAAGACTCTGAATTGGTGGAGGAGTACCGTCCTGTGGATTTGTACGAGCCCGAGACAGTGATTGATCGTGGTTGCTTTCAATTTTAGAGAGTCTGAAAGTGGTAAGTAGACTCCATTGGTGTTATTTTTCGTATGTTAGTCTCCAAAACCGGAAAAAGCATAAAATGATGCAAATGGAGAACTGTTCTAGTCGATGTGACTAGAGTATTCCTTTTTCATAATTAGTTTACAAGGTCCAGAAAAGGGGTAAACTTATACTAGGTAGACGCCCTTTCAGATACTTTTAGCGAGCATGAAAGGAAGCAAGATTGCTCGGCAATCTTTTCATTGTTTTAGGAGTCAGAAAAGAGCTTAACAGAAACTCCCTAAGTGCCTTTTTCGTAAAAGAGTTGCTCAGCCCGAAAAAGGGATAAAATTATACCGAACAAAAAGGTATTGGTGAGAGAAAGAACTGATCTCGAGCATCATCACAAGCACGGAAAGTTGAATCTGACGATATAAAATTTGTCAAAAATGGATTATGGCTGATGTGGCACGCAAACCGAGGTGACAAGGGGCATTGGAAAAATGCCTGAAATATCTGGTGGTGAGAGCGAGAAATGATCTCAAACATCATCACGAGCGTGGAAAGCTGAATCCGGCGATATAAGACTTGTCAAAAAAGGACCACGGCCGATGTGGCATGTAAATCGAGGTGACAAGGGGCATGTAAAAAATGCCTAAAAACGGGACCTGGTGGAAACGAGAAAAGGAGTGGACTATCATGAATTTCTCGCTGCGCTGATTCCACTGGTACCAACGGTTTGAAAAACGGACGCCGTATAGTGCCGAAATGGTCGATTGAAAATTGGTCAAATTTCTATAAATAGCAAGTGGACCCAATGTGACAAGTGTCATTTTCATCGTTGACTTTCACAGAGTAATTTAGTTGGGAGCATTTTCTTGATTTGTGGGAGATTCGACCGTCGGTTTTTCATTCCGCGAGTTTCAGGTAAGCCTATGTGCCTTAGCCTTTCAATTTATTTACTTTTTGGTGAGCATCGAGGTCTCAGAAGCTGCGAATATTCCACGTTGGCTTTCCAACACGGAATATCGTGAGTTTTGAGACTTTTTTCGCGATGCACATCACGGGTATGGGTTGGACAGCCGCGATTTGCATCGCGGTTGTGGGATGGACAGCCGCGATGTTCATCGCAGCTCTGCGTGCCTACAACCACGATGTTCATCACAGGTGTGTATGCTTACAGTCGCGATGCACATCGCGGATGTGAGGGCTGACATCCGCGATGATCATCCCGGCTATGAGGGCTAAAAGCCGTGATGTTCATCACGGCTAGGGGGACAAAAGTCGCGATGGGGATTTTTGGTTAGGAAAAAAAAATTGGTTTATTTTTCTAAAAAAATTCTGTGTTGCTTTGGCAGGATGCTGAGGAGGTCGTTGGTATTGTGGAGGGAGAGGGAGATTGATGAGGGACTGATGGGTCGTATTCGGGAGAGCCCAGATGTGCGTGTGGCCTTGGCTATGGGAGGACTACTAAAGTTCGCTCAGATTCCTATCATGTGTTCAGTCAAGGAGCTGCTGAACAAGTTGGTTGACTTCTCAAACCCAGTGGAGGTAGCTTTTATTGTGCAGGGTGAGCGACTAGAGCTCACCTTGACCGATGTATATTTCCTTATTGGTTTGCCTCGTTTGGGAGAGATAGGGGACACCCAGCCCAGGATTCCGGCTGGTATGGACATTGAGGATCTCCTTGAGAGATTTTTCATTCCAGGGGTCGTGCGCAGAACAGCGCACTAAGTATCTCGGATCTGCGGGAGCCAGAGATGCAGGCGGTGGCGGCCTGTGTTTTGCTGGTGCTTGGTGCACAGGCAACCCATCGTTTGTCAGGGGGGCAAACGATGATGGTTCAACGTGTCTTGACAGGGACCTATTTTGGTTGGGGCCAGATGTTTCTGGCATGTGTTCAGCGAGAGCTGAACAAGGTTAGTCGGGAGGGAGGAGAGTTTAGTTATGCCTCTTTCCTCTGTTGTTTCTTTTTTGAGCGGGTACCTACCTTGCAGCCATGTGTGCCGGTTTGGGAGGGCCTGAGGAGTGAGCCATAGATGGTGCAGTGGGGGGAGATGATGCCCCAGGGTGGTGGTGGCATTTGGCAGTTATTCTCATCGGAGATGTATGATCAATGGGAGCAGATGCCCTTAGTGATTGACGACTATCCATATGTGGATATGGAATTTCAGGGTGACCCTGAGATGCCTCAAGCTCAGGGACAGGCTTGGGGTTTAGATGGTACATCTTTGTTTTTATTTCTCTATTATATCATGTTTAGATGTTTTTTATGAGTATAACTAGAGATATTTATATGATACTGACTTGTTTTAGTGTGGGTCATGGCAGATGTTGGTCCGAGGCCTCCAGTGGATCATATGGGCCATAGAGGATGGGTGATGGTGGTGGTACCTCCACCGGTAGTGGTACCCCCGCCTCGTGTACGAGGAGTTGTGAATTAGTGAGATGATTCCCTAGAGGACGTACGTGATACCTTGGAGGTGTTGCTAGTGGATGTACCGGATGCTGGTTGGAGGGATCTAGATCAACATGTTCTCGATCGGTGTTTCGATGCTCCCTGTGAGTGGAGATCAATCCTGCGGAGAGTAGTTGTAGTGACAGCTGAGAGGAGGGCTCGAGAGCTATATGATACGGAGGATCCAGAGGATCCCAGTGATCATGATGATTAGGTGATCTAGTACCTGCCCCCAAATGCTGATGAGAATATGGGGATGTATTTTGTTGATACACATTTTGTACAGCTGGTGTACCTTTTGTATATTTGGGTGCTGAGAGCACTCCTGACATTGTGACTCTTATGATGATATATATATATATATATATATATGCATTTTGGTATATAGTCGTGTATGCATGTCTTGTCTTTTCTTTTATGTCTTGTTGCACGTGGATGCAATTATAGTTTGTTTGTTTTCCCGTGGAGGCATGTTTGATGCACGTGGAGGCACATGTTATGAAAGTGGATGCAATGTTATGATGATTTATTTATTTTATTTTATTTTATCTTTTGATGCCTATGTGATGCATGTCGTGATGTCCTACATGTTTTGGTTGACGTGCCAATCTAGAATATTGTTAGCCATTTGGTCTGCTACACTGTTTAGATTTCTTGGGACATGAGTGAATGAAATGGATTCAAAGTGTCAAATCATTTGTTTAGTGCGCAAGAATTTTCTAAATAGATAGGGATCATGTACCTGGTAACTGTTGTTGAGCTGGGAAACAAGGAGCTGGGAGTCCAGGAAAACACTAAGGTGACTTATGCCCATTTGGAGAGCAGCGTCCAAGAGACCGGTCATGGCATCATACTTAGCTTGGTTGTTTGTGGCAGCACCTATGCACACTCCGTCAAGGTGGATCAACTAATGTGAAGGGGAATAAATTACCCAAGCTGCTGAAGCGAGATTTGGAGACCAACGACTTACACCTTCGGCGAAGCCGATATGGTAGAGTGGAACAGGATCCATCTGTGTTCATGCAGGAAAAAATGAAAATGTAAGGTTTTGAAAGCTTACAGCGAAAAAAATAAATTAAAAAACTATACAATATGGACTACGGTATCCAGGAGATTTTTATGGGTAGAATCTTTTGAGGTACAACCCATTATGGGGGTTGCACATGGGATTGCCTTCTGAGTCGGTCAAAAGGTATGCCCCATGTCCAAGGCAAGTGTGTATGATATATGGGCCTTTCAACATAGATTCGAACTTTCCTTTGCCCATTTTGTCATGGGCTTGGTCGTAAACAAGCACCAGGTCTCCTTCACTAAATGCTCGTGGATGAACATGTTTATCATAATGGAGTTTAGATCTGTTCTTTACGGCTTTGATTATTTGGAGAGCTATGCAGAGATCTTCGTCAGCCTGCTCTAAGAGAAGTAGGCGTTCTTCAATTGGTGAAGTATTCGGGAGGAGTTCTACGGAAATTTGTAATGTTGGTATATGGCACTCAATGGGGAGGACAGATTCCACGCCGTGAACCAAATGGAAGGGGGTAAAACTGGTGGAATTTTTGGTTGACGTGCGGTAAGCCCATAATGCGGCAAATAACATATGATGCCAATTGGATTTATGTTTGTCGAAAGTGCGCTGGAGGATAGTCTTCAAAATTTTGTTAACAGCTTCGACTTGGCTGTCTCCTTGGGGGTAGTAGGCAGAGAAGAAATGATGTTCGAACTTAAGGAGTATTGACAATTCTCTCTAAACGGAGTCCTCGAAGTGAGATCCGTGGTTTGAGACGAGTTGATTTGGTACTTCGAAACGAGCGATAACATGGTTGAGGAAAAAACCGGCTGCAGTCGGCTTTGCAATTGTAAGTAGGCATGGATTCTGCCCACTTGGTAAAGTAATCGACAGCCACAATAATGTTTTTATGGCCGCCAGCTGATGCGGGATTGCAATCCATAAATTCGATGGCCCATTTGCAAAATGGTCCAACGGTGATGACTGGATGAAGGGGGGTGGGGGGGGTTCTTGCTTGGGTGCAAAGAGCTGGCAGTTTTGGCAATGTTTGACTGCTATATACAATCAGTGAATAATGATGGCCAAAAATAACCTGCATGAATTACCTTTTGGGCGATGGCCATTCCAGAGAAATGGCCGCCGTAGGCACCGCTATGACAGTCATTAAGGACTTGTTCTACTTCTTCTTGAGAAAAGCATCGTCGTAGGATTGTGTCGACACCACGTCGATAGAGGACATCACCCAAGAGGAGATAACGGGGGGCATGGTGACGAATGCGATGAAATCCATCACAGTCGATATTGGGTCGAAACTTTTGTGTGCGGAGGTATACCAAAATGTCGTCGTACCAAGGGTCGTCAAATGAGATGATGAACAAATGTTTGTCAATTATATCAGTATGGATAGTTGGTGATGATGACGACGATGGTAGGTTTGTAATGAGTTGAGTGAGTGCTAGTGATTTGGTGCTCTTTGGGGTTTTAAAAATCAGGTCATATTCTTGTAAGATAATCACCCATTTGGAAACACGGCATTGTAGAAGGCGGTGATTCAAGAGATAGACCATTGGGTTGGAATTTGCCACAACCGTGGTATGGCTGAGGAGAATATAATGTCGTAACTTCTGTACTGAAAATACGACGACGAGGGCCATTTTCTTTTCATGTGGGTAGCGTAGTGGTGGGCCTGATAAAGTTTGGCTCACATAGTAAATAACATGCTCTTGGCGAGTGGAGTCTTCTTGGACAAGTACTCCAGAGATGGCGTAATCTGATGCCGAAATGTAAAGGGTAAAGTCTCTTGTGAAATATGGAGGAGAAATCAAGGGGGCACTTGTAAGTGCTTTCTTCAAGTCTGTGAAAGCTCATTCTTCTTGATCATCCCATACAAAATGGGTATGAAGGCATAGCAAACAGAGGAAACCATGTACTGTGGTGGCATAGTCTGGGAGAAAGCGACGAAGGAAGTTAGACTTCCCTTGAAGGCTTTGTAGCTGTCTTAATGTGCGAGGTGACGGTAGGTCTACTATGGCTTGGACCTTTAGAGGGTCGACGGTGATCCCTTTTTCAGCAATGATGAAACCCAACAGACAGCCTGCTGGAACGCAAAATACACACTTGAGTGGGTTCAAGCATATTTGGTATTTGCGACAGCACAAGAAGACTTGTCGGAGTTCATCTAAATGGTCAGATCATTTTTTGGATCGAGCAGTGAGGTCGTCTACATAAACCAATATGATGTTAATTAGGTCATGAAAACAATAAGTCATAGCTCGCTGAAAAGTGGCTCCAGCGTTCTTGAGACCAAAAGGCATGACGCGATAGGCGAAGGTGCCCCATGGGGTGGTGAAAGCGATCTTGTACTGATCTTCTTTGCGGATATGGATTTGGTTGTACCCAGAGAAACTGTCCATGAAAGATAGTATCTCATGCCCCACGCATGCATTGATTAGCTGATCGATAAATGGTGTTGGGAAGTTGTCTTTGGGACAAGCTAGGTTGAGGTCACGGAAGTCAGTACAGACACGGATCGTGCCTACTTTCTTGTTGACTGGGACTGGGTTGGAAACCCAGGTGGTATAAGCAATAGGATATATGAAACCTACTACTCGAAGCTTCTCAATTTATGCTTTTACGGCTGGAAGCTTGGATGGGTGAATGGGGCATTGTTTCTGGCGGATCGGTGATATGTTGGGCCAAGTGTCTATGTGATGTTCTACGATGGTATGTTCAAGACCAGGCATCTCAGTATAAGACCAGGCGAAGACATATCGAAATTCTTGAAAGAATTTATTATAGGCTTGGGTTTCCTTTTCAGTGCAGGATGCGCCTAAAGAGATGAGCTCAGGTTTGTCAGGGGTGGTGGAGATGTCGATTTTTATGATTGGCGAAATGTTGGCCATGTTACCTTCTTCAAAGGCTTATGGGGATGGGATAGGATCTTTGAACCAATCAACCTTGGTTGGTAAGAAGTCTTTGGATTCAACAAATAGTTGGTTCACCGTAGATGCCTCAGGGATGAAGTATGATCGATGGTGCATATCATCCCAAGGGTAGTCCGGTGCAGTGAGTGTTTCTAGGATTTCCTCATCGGTGCGGAAGTAGTGCGTCATTAAATCAATTGGTTCTGGATTGTAGGTAGTTGAAATCATATAACTGGTATTGATTTCTTCTGAATGGGAAGATTCTGGGGGAAATATTTCCTCAATGAGTGGGGGGGAGATCTCTAGGTCAACATTATTCAATTCGTATAGTGCTACTCTATAATTTGGGAGATCGGGGCAGTGATGTGAATAATGGTCGTAGATGCCGCATATCGCACAAGGGTGGTTTTTGCGCAATGATTTATCACGAGGCTGAGGGGGTAGTTCTAGTTTGACAACCGGAACATTGGTGTCATCATCCAACATAATCATGTCTTCTTGAAGTGCCGGTAGATGTGGACAGAGATGGGTAGCATGGCCTATATCGTCGCACAAGGAGCACTTGGGGGGGATGTGGATTATTGGAGGAGTCTTTGCTAATTCAGGATTCGCTGGGGGGGTGCGAGTTGTGGGTCCAGTTGTGTAGGTTTGCGGACCTCTGCCCCCATTGTAGCGAGTTTGAGGGGGAACATAACTAGAGGTTGATGTAGTGGCCCCTGTTGGAGGTGGTTTTCTTTGGGGTTTCGGCACACCAGGTGGTGGAGGGTTTTGGGGGTTCGGTACACCAAGTGGTGGATGGTTTGAAATATTGATGGGTTGTACCGGTTGTAAAATAACGGTCGGTGTCGGTGGAGGGGTTGGGACAGGTAGGTACCATACAGGTAATCCTAACGTTAACCCTGCGAGGTTAAGTGTAGCCATTACTGGCGTGCTGACAACTCTTGAAAATGGGAACAAGAATGTGATAGTGTGAATCGGTGTTGTTCCAATATGACTAGGCACTGTGGGTGATTGTGGCAGTGGTTGAGGTTGTGGATTATGCTGCTGTGTGTTGTGCGAGATGGTGCACAAATCAAATATTTCAGTTATCTGGAGGGGGGGTGGGATAGATGGGAAAGTGGTTGTCATGGCAGTATCCAAATATATCCCAAGTTCGACTGAGGAGACGAACGATGTGGGTGCACTCTGAACGGGTTGTTCGATCATGGGAAGAACATTTTCAGGTGCTGCAGGGGCATTGGGATCATAGTATGTTATCTGGTCGATTTTGACTATGCGTCCTTCGTGGGGGAACATTGTGAGGCCGAAAACTGAAGAAGCGACAGCTTTCATTTTATACATGTAGCTTCGTCCCAGAAGGAGATTGTAATCAAGTTGGGCGTTGATGACCTCTATATCTATGAGAACCAGTTTTCCCCCAAGCTGTATGGGTACGTTCACTAATAGACCCTGAGGTTGAGCTGCACGACCATCGCAAGCTCGCAATGCGGTAGTTGATGGTTGTAGCATTGGGGATCCAAGTTTCTGCCATACGAAAGTCGACATAACGCAAGTGGAGGCACCTTCATCGATTATGCATCGATGAACGACGAGGTTGCGAATGGACACAGAAACCTGAAAAGTTAAAGATGAAGGCAGACGAGGTTCGGCTTGGTCTAAGTCGAAAGCCATCATGTGGATAACAACAATTTTCTCTGTGTAGGACAATTTTTTAGGATTTCTAGAGCGGACATAGCAGCAGGGGACTGGGCTAAGTCTTCTACGATGTTATAGTTTAAAGCTACATGAGCGTTAGGGTTATTATTGAGTCATCTTAAAGGGATGCGAGGTGCTTTTGGACCCCCGTCCATGGGCATATTAGGTATGCGAAGTGGTTGATCAGTTGGGAGGGTACTCAAAGATGGATCGGTAGGTGTGGCCTCAGGGGCTGAGCCGTATTGATTTCGGTGGGTTTTAAGGTTGACATCATTAGCAAATGGTGAGTGTTGGACTCTGTATGCTGGTAATCGGTTGCCGCATAGGTAATTTGCTGCTATGTTGCAACGGATCATTATGGGGGATCCATTGAACGAGTGTTTACCACTCCTTGGTTGGGTAGAGGATTTTTCAATATCATGGGTTGCGGCTGAGGAGGTGGTGCTGGCTGTGCAACATGTCCTTGTCGTTGGGCATCGTCAGTCCAGAGTTGACGTGCTCGATCTAAATGGGGGAAATTATGCGTGTAATGGCCGTAGACACCGCATATGCAACACGGGTGGTTTGTTCTCAAATTAGGATTTTTCCCCTGTTTTGGTGGACAATCAGGGTTTTGATTTGCAGGAGCAGCATTATTGTTATTGGGAGGATTAGGTGGTTGTCCTCCTTGGTTTTGTTGTTGGTTATTGTCGTGGTTTCGTCCTCTTCCATGATTTTGTTGTCCTCCTTGATTACGCTGGTTGTTATGGTTTTGAGGTTGGTTTTGTTATGCATATACATGCCCTTATGCAGTAGGTGGGTTTTGAGGTCATACAGGTGCTGGAGCAGGCTGCGGTGGATAGTAAGCGGGAGGGTTCTAAGGTGGACCTGGTGCTTGTTGCGGTTGTGGGTAACCTTGAGCTACTAGAAGTGTTGGAGCAAGAGGTGCTGCCTATTGAGGATAATAAGCCAACTGGGCTTGTGGGTGAACCGGAGTCTGATGGACCTACTGGTTATAATATGGAGGTGGTGCATAGGCTGATGGTGCTTTCCCATAACACTGTGGTGGACATGAGGGTCCATGAGTGTGGTGGGTGTGTATTACTGGAGCATACGAAGTTGTAGCTACAGAATGAGATGTATCCCTAGAAAGGTCTGGGGCGTTGTTTATGCTCGACATGGTGAAAGGTTTGTTTTGCACCATAACTTGGCCAATGATACCATCAGCGGCATGGGATGCCCCTGGCACATCGCTCCGGGATGGATTGTCGCGAGGGGCATCCAGTAAAATTGTGTATAAATATCCAGACTGGGCATATATGAGGTCGAACTGCTGAGCTTTTAAGATGGCTTCTTCTTTCAACTGGGGTCGTTCAGAAGCTACATCCTTGGCTATGAGAGGGAGGAGTGATTTGAGGAACCAATCCATTAAGATACAGTCGTCAAGCTTTATCTTGTAGAGACTATGGTGCTTACGCCACTCATGGATATGATCGGTGATGTGTGTAGTGGTGTTCTATCTACAAGACAACAGTATTTCCACTCCTACATCATAGCGTACAGGTAGTTGAAAGAACTGAAGGAAAGTTGAGGCGAGGGATGTAAATGTGGGGTGTGTCCCATGTGGTTTCTCAATGTACCATTTGGGTGCAATGCCAGTGAAAGTTCTTTGTAAAATTCAGAGTCGAATAGAATCATCAACTATGGAGCTTGAGGAACACCATAGGTGAAACGGCATGATATGGTTTTGGGGGTCTTCCCCAGCCTTCCCTTCAAATTTTGGGATGTCTGACGGGAGCTTTGTGGGCATGGGGGGCCAAGTAGGGTCATGCCGGATGGGATCATTTGTTAGCCTAGCCAAGTCTGGTAGGTTAAGGCTAGCCATAAATGGAAAACCGACAGAGGGGTATGATGTTGTCATGGGGGCATAAATGCTGGTGGTAGCATTATGTATTAGGCCACTTCCCCCAAGGGGGATATTAGTTGTGAAAGGGATGTTTCCTCCACCCAAAGATGCATGAGAGGGGCCAGTGCCCCCAAGTGTAACATGAGCCACAGATGGGTTTGGGATGGTTTCAGTAATTACTGGAATCTAAGTATTGGCAGTGATTGTAGGTATAGGTCCCATATTGGGCATACCTAAGTTAGGTGGGGGTCCTGAATTGGGTAGGGGTCCCATGGTAGACACACCTAATGTAGGTGTAGGTCCCATATTGGGCATCCCTAAGGGAGGTGTGGTAGTTGTGGCTACCGTGGTGGTCATTGTGGTAGTTGTGGCTACCGTGGTGGTCGTTGTAGTGGCGGGGGTGGATGATGTTCCACCAATAGCCCCTGTGAAAAATTTGTCGTAATGTGAACCAGCCATGGGGCTAGTGGGTGTGGTGTATGTGGGATTTTTGGATTCTGCCTCAGAATCAAATGTGAAATGAGGCATATCAGAATCGGATGACGGGGCTCTATTCTGATGACGTGTGGAGTCAAGGGAACCGTACTACGGGGGGTCTCCCCAGAAGCGCCGAGAACGTCTCGGGGAATCAATGGTGACATTTTGTGAAAAAACTACTAGGTGATGGTGAGTGAAAATCTCTAAAGCCCTAATGAAACCGTGCGTGCAAGAGGGGAGCATAAAAAATAAATGGCACTCAGGACAAAAACCAAAACTCAAAACACTTACTATAACAACTGTGTGCTATAGTAAGTGGAGCAATCAAAAAATGTGGTCAGAAAACCAACATGCAAACAACTCCTAAAAATAGAAAAAAGGTGTACTCTATGACCAAAGGGAGGTAATGGAGCATGCAAACACCTAAGTAAAAAGTATTATGACTCAACAAGGCATATCCTCTGCAAGGTGATGAAATCCAAGTCAACCAATATAAATTGTAGAATCAAAGGCTAGATATCCCCCTGTCGAGAGGGACACCGGGTAGACAATCCTATAAGTTTGGCCACTAAGATACCCCGTTCATGACACATTCGGTTGGGTGAATCTGCAGTTTGGTTCTATCGCCGTTGTACTCCCATGAGGGTGGTACAACGAGAACTACGAAAGGTATCCTTCGGTTACTGAATGGATTGCGGTATTCCACTCAGGCTTCCGGAACCAGTTTGGCTACTTCAACCCTCCTAAGGGAGAGTCCTTCCCAATAAATTGGTGTTAAACCATGTCAACAAATAAT
This sequence comes from Larix kaempferi, assembly GCA_027924585.1. Taxonomy (NCBI): domain Eukaryota; kingdom Viridiplantae; phylum Streptophyta; class Pinopsida; order Pinales; family Pinaceae; genus Larix; species Larix kaempferi. Next base: position 436,876 of record BSBM01000887.1, read on the forward strand.
AAGGGATTTTGGTACCCTAAATGTCAACCACTATGTCTCAACATGAAAAATGAGTGAGGGGTGTTATTTGGATACTTATCCCCTCGGTCCTACCTAGCTACAAAATTCTTTTTGTGTTCCCCAATTGTGGTTAGAATGTTGGTTGAGTTAAGGTAATTTTTTAAGGCTCACTTGAAATTATTGTGATAGATTGTGTGTTGGTGTGGGTGTATACCAAAACAATTTGCCTCACATGGGCGATTTAATCACAAACTAAAATAGGGATTCTAATTTGCGAAAGAATGAAAGACATTTCAAATGTAAATGCTTTAATAATCTTTAAAAAAAATATGGATTCTTTAAAAAAAATTATAAGGTAAAGCAAAGAACATATGTAAAAATAAATGGATTTCTAAAGTCTTTCTTGGGCAAAATATTAAGCAATTTTAGAAATATGGTTCTAGCCTTGCAATGTATGAAACTTACGACATGAGAAATACTTAAAAAATATTTCTTTCAATTAGTTGAAAATTTTCAAAAAGATAAGGGAAGCATATAACCGAATATCAATTAATAATGCTGCAATAATGACACACTGGGTTGTAAAAAATTGCAGAAATTAATGCAATAAAAAATGGGCTAATTGGGCGAATTTTTTTTGGAAAAATCAGTCGAACCGAAACAGGAAATATCGCGGCTATCGGGTCAAAACCCACGATGAGCCGCACGGCAATGTGGGAAAAAGCCGCAATGTGAATCGCGACGCGGTGGTCAAAAGTCGCGATCAGCCACGCGGAAAAATGCCAAACAGTTGCAATGGATCGTGCAGGGAAAGGTCGCCCAGCCGCGATGGACCGCGCGGAAAAATGTCAAAAATTCCCGATGCTCTGCGTGGAAAAAAGGCTCACAGTCGCGATGGACCGTGCGACTATGGGTGCCAAAAGTCACGATGTATGGACGGAAATCGGCCGATGAAAAATGAACCCAAAAATTGAAATTTTGGGCTGTTTCGGGCTACAGAAAGGGCCAATGGCTAGGGCAGCTATCAAGAAGCTGACTAGTATGGCAGATCTACAGTTTTAAATGGGAAAAACGACTAAAATAAAGATCTAAAGCAAAAATTTTAAGTTCAAAAAACAGCGGAGTCACCAAAAACTGTCGCTTGGTTTTTCAACCAAGCGTGTGCAATGATGCACCTGCTAACTAGTAGCAGCGGTCTCAAATAAAGCAATGTAAATAAGCAAATATAAACTATAGATTGATGGAAGTAAACACTAAAATAAAGAATTCTAGATTGATAACAATGAACAAAATTGATTCATAAGCATGTAAATAAAAATTAAAACTTTTGTATTACCTCAAATGGTGAGGATGGTGAGTTTTGGGCATCTCCAAGGTTGAGATGCTCCAATGCCCAATGGTCTCTTCTTCTCCAATGCTTCAATGGTTGGGCAAAGCTCAAAAGATGGGCAAAGCTCAAGATGGATTTTGGTAGCATGAGGATAGGATGAAATATGGATGAAAAGTGAGGAGCCCCTATCACCTTTTTATAGTTTTTGGCGATGGGGAATACCATTATGGTTTTAAGGAAACCAATGGTATTAACCAACATGGTTTAGGTCTCTTTTTCCCTCTTTTTCCTTTTCTGAATATTTTTTATATTTTTATTCGCTTTTAATATTTTTGGCGAATTTTGGACCCTTTTTTAGCGTTTTTTGTGTTTTTTGAGGAAAAATACATATTTTGAGGGGGAAAAGGTGTATTATGGTCTTTTTGGTGACCTTTTGATGGTTTTAGAGGCTCAAATGGTGGAAAAAGTGGACAAATGGGTCATGTGAATAAGGGAATGAGCTAGCGAGCACTTTTTGGGTGTTAATAGCCATCTTCTTCTTCTTCCTAATTATCTTCATCATCTAGTACATGATTATACTTTACTGGTCTTCCTCTTGGATCGTATCGAACAACGTAAGACCAGCCTGCTTTACCTGGTACCTCGGAGTAAAAGACTTGCTCACATTGAATTGGAAGAACATAAGGCTCTGTACCCAGTTCAAATTCCCTTGAATTAACCATGGTAAATCCATTAGCATGCTCAATAACAATTCTTTCAGGATCACATTCATGCATCCGTAGCCTGTACCACTTCACCTCAAACAAAACTATTTTAAAGGAATTAAAATCACACTCAATAATGTCCTACAAATTCCCATAGTACCTATTCTCAGTTTCTTCTGGATGTCTATCACTTCTAGAGGAAACATTGGTGACCTTAAACACTGCAGTTATCCCACAATCCGAGGTTTTCATGTTATCATCCAACTTTTTGATACGAAATTTATGACCATTACACCACATAGCCTTGTGATGTTTCAACTACAACATTGAAAACAGGTTAAAAATACATTGTGAATTAATAAACGTCATATAGGACTTAGTAAATATAATTGAAAAGTTAAACAAACAAAATGTTATTGGAAAAATGGATCGAAGTAACTAGAAAAAATGTGGGTAAACAATTTACTTGCCCTTTTATCTTTTAAACCATAGGCTAAATCAACTTCCCTTTGTGACGTAAGTTCAAGAAATTGATGTCAAATACGATGAGTTGTTTTAATCATGTTACTGACCCCTTCCCATGATAACCTACCATAGAATTATTCACAATATTCTATCTAATGCTCCATCCAATCAAGTTTGTTTGCAATGTATAAATGTAAAGCATCCCACACTTGACCAACTATAGGAAAAAATAACAATTCAATATCATTAATTAGATATCATTAAAGGCACATAGTTTAATAGTTGAAAATGCATAATTAATAAAAAAAAGTTAAAAAACAGTATGATAATATAAAATTGGAAAAAATACATGTGTAATATATTAATTCAACAACGTATAATAATTACCTTTCACAGTCCTCAGTGTACCTCTACCCAATAGGACCTCCCCTTCAAATTTGTTGATGGAGTCGAGATGCCAAATGCGAGGCACATTCATATTTTCTGCTAATTTAGGTAGATATTCACTAATATACACCATGCATTGATATACCATATAACATTCAACCATAGAACCCTCAGGACATGCTCTTTTTCTAACAAAATCCTTCAATGTCTTCAACTGCCTCTCCACCATCCACATCGACCTTGTGTGTACTGGTCCACATAATTCAATATCCTCAACTTGGTGTATGAGGTAGTGTTCTTGTGCATTGAAAAATGGTGGAGGTAGATACTGTTGCATTTCACACATTAGTCGAGGAATTTCTCTCTTCCAATGCCTTATATCTTCTTTATGGATTTCTTTTGATGAAAGCCACCTACAAATGATGCAATAAAATAATATCAAGGCATATATAATATTTGCGGGAAAATCATAATATGTCAATAAGTTCTACTACAAATCATAGACCAAGTACATTTTCCATGTAAAACATTACTTACCTCATGTATTTTCCAAGAACATAAATAATATGTTTTATGTTGTTGTCAAAGTCGTCTAGGAGAGATAAAGGTAGAACATATTGTATCAAAAGACACATAATTATTAATATTTATTTCAAAATAAGAGAATAAAATTAATAAAATAGTGCATACCAATAATGAAATATATTATAGACTCATCATTTCCTTAATGAATGTATGTCGAACATGTGTTTTAACCCCAACAAAATCACCTTTTTTCATCATTATATTCTTTATGTTTGACGAAAAACCCGTCGGAAACCTGATTTTTTTGATGACCTATTTTACAAAATTGCTTTGTTGCTCCGTCAAGCACCAAAGAAGACTAATATTCTGTTGATGGCCATCGCCATTAGAATTAACGATCACACCTTGCAATGCGTGATTAGCTTCTTGGATGTCACTACAAATATTTCCAATTTTTTCTTTGTCAGTTCTTCCATCTAATATTCGCCATAACATTTATGTTATGTTCTTCCCGATATGCATTATATCAAACAAATGAACTATTTGCAGGTGCTCGTAGTATGGAAACCTACTGAATTGAATCGGGTAAAATTTCATTCCTCATAGAATCCCATTCGTGCCTTAATGGCATTCATGAAACATCAACAAAATCAAATTAACACTAATTAATCAATATAGGTATAAGAGATGATGATGTACCTCACAAGAGTAATTATGATTCAGCAGGAAAATAGAAGAAGAGTGAACAATACAGTATAATGAGCAACAAAATAATATGGTACAGTAGAACTCAGATAGAAGCAATAATACTTCACACACACTAATTAATTAATCACAGTATGGACAAATAAATAGTACAATGGTAGAGAGGATTCGAATGCCTAAGGTGGCAATTCAAATTTAGCCTCTCAGAGTGATCATAAGATCAATAGAGTGTCATCGGAGCACAACTAGGTGTCCTCATGATCATCAGAGCACAACTGGAAGTCTTCATCATCATCAGTGGAGTCATCAATGCTCAAGTAACTATCAACCATTAGTCAAACTAACTCTGGTAGGTGTAACTCAGTGTAACTAAGTGTAACTGATTGTAACTGACTATAACTGACTATAACTGACTGTAACTCAGTGTAACTAAGTGTAACTGAGTGTAAACTGAAGACAACTGAACTTGTAGGTGAATAAGGGCAATTTGCTCCCTAAAATCAAGGAAGAAGGGCGCATTAAGCAACTGGAGGGATAAAACTGAATAGTGAGAAGCTCTTGGGGTTTGGCTAACTGAGGGCTAGGTGCTGGACTGGTGACTGGGATGCATGCAAAATGCATGCAAACCCTAAAAAGTGCATGCATGACTGAAAATGTAAATGATCAAAATACTGGTGGGACTAGGATGGAGTATAGGAATATCCTAACACCCCCCCTTAATCCATCCTAGGCCCTGGTAACTAAGACCAAAGGTCAACCAATACAATGAATAACAACAGTCAATAAACCAAGGAAGTGGGAAAATTTCATGGGAAACATACCCCCTCCTCAAAAAAACAGACTGTAAGGCACACACAAAAAAGAAATGCTCCAAACTCAAGCAGGTGTGATGCTTGGTCATATGTCTGGAGGTATCTTCTTCTTGGGAAGAAGTGGATCATGCTCAAAAAGAATGTGTTTGTACTTGCTCTTCAGATCGAATGTGATGAGAACAAATCCAACAGTATGAGAATGATCCTTGAACCTGTGATTCGAATCAACTGAGGTAGGATCAAATCTGTGAAAGTGCATATAGTATTTTGTCTTCTCCTTCGAACCACCATGGGTGAGATTATGCCAAAAATAACTATTACATGTTTGCTTGAAATCAAAATCAAATTTAAGACTTTCAAAACAGTTTTATGATATCTCCTTTGAACCAGTAGGGGTGAGATCAAAACTATCATATGCATGAGAAATTATCCCAAGCAATAATTGCTTAGAACCCAAATTAGATACAAGACTTGAATCATGGTTTCATGAGATCTCCTTTGAACCATGAGAGGTGAGATCAAAACCAGTAGATGCATGAGAAATTATCCCAAGCGAATGGCCATGGTTTCTTGAGATCTCCTTTGAACCAACAAGGGTGAGATCAAAACCATGAGATGCATGAGAAATATTCCCAAGCAAATGGCAATTGCCATATTCTTCAATGACCTTCTGAAAGCATGGAATTGTGAATCATATAGTAGTATAAAATAGGAGATAGCTGGAGAGGAGCGAATGCATTACCTTCAATAGCTGTTTTTACCTCTGAAATAATCATGTGATCATGATGCAAACCAACAAACTCTGGTGCAAGAGAGGATTTAGGACCTTCTGCAATATCTAGAGTGTAAGCTGGCATGGAAAGAGAAGAAAGTTTGAGCATGAGTGTAGAATCTGCAAGTTCTTTGTGAACAACTTCAATGTGAGATGATACTGGTTCATGATCTGAGAGACCATCAAGAGGGGTGAATGCATCACTTTGTTTTCTTTCGAATGGGTTGGGACCAAGTCCTTCATTCTCTCTGCCAAATATTTCATCCAGGTGAGCCCATAGCTCTTTTGGTGATGAAAAATCAGGGAGGTCATATAACATCCAATCAGACATAGCATCCAACATTGATCCAAAGGCTTCATCAACTTTATTTAACCAATCAATCTTCTCTTCAGAAGTTTCGAACTCTCTTTCAAAACAACAGTCAAAGATATCATGGCTCTTCAAGTATGCTATCATTTTTGGTTTCCAATCATCATAGCTGAGAGGAGAGAAAGGAGAAAGAGGAGTGATTTATTTTGAATTCATTGAAGCTGTAGAAGACCTGCAGAAACAATATAGAATAACTGCAACTACTACTGCTGTAAAAATGCAGAAACTGATGCAACTGCTGCACTTGAAATCTTGGTAATAACCTGTAAAAAACTCTCAAGAATGGAGATAAACAATACTCTCAACATGCTCTGATACCATGTGAAAATATTCACAGCAGATCTAAGGGATGATGTGTACCTCACAAGAGTAATTATGATTCAACAGGAAAATAGAAGAAGAGTGAACAATACAGTATAATGAGCAACAAAATAATATGGTATAGTAGAACTCAGATAGAAGCAATAATACTTCACACACACTAATTAATTAATCACAGTATGGACAAATAAATAGTACAATGGTAGAGAGGATTTGAATGCCTAAGGTGGAAATTTGAATTTAGCCTCTCAGAGTGATCATAATATCAATAAAGTGTCATCGGAGCACAACTAGGTGTCCTCATGATCATTGGAGCACAACTGGAAGTCTTCATCATCATCAGTGGAGTCATCAATGCTCAAGTAACTGTCAACCATCAGTCAAACTAACTCTGGTAGGTGTAACTGACTGTAACTGACTGTAACTGACTATAACTCAGTGTACCTCAGTGTAACTGAGTGTAACTAAGTGTAACTAAGTGTAAACTGAAGACAACTGAACTGGTAGGTGAAGAAGGGAGAGTTGCTCCCTAAAATCAAGGAAGAAAGGCGCATTAAGAAACTGGAGGGCTAAAATTGAATAGTGAGAAGCTCCTGGGGGTTGGCTAACTGAGGTCTAGGTGTTGGACTGGTGACTGGGATGCATGCAAACCCTAAAAAGTGCATGCATGACTGAAAATGTAAATGATCAAAATACTGGTGGGACTATGATGGAGTATAGGAATATCCTAACAGAGGTGTCATTCTTCGTGGTTTTTTTCCATTCTCTTCTTTACCATTAAGTTTTTCTTTGTCTATAGTTCGATAACTATGGTTCTTAGGCAGAAAGTGCCTATACTCATCGAACACTTCCTTTGCTAAACTCCTTGAACGACGAGATTTTATCCTGGGACCGCAAACTAGACATGCAAATTTACCCTTTGTTTGAAGACCTACAAGATATATGAATTGGTGTAGCAAATTAGAATTAACATTTAAAATAATGCATGATATTTTCAACAGATATATAAAATATTAAGGAACAAAAGAAAGTAACAATATACCACAAAAATGTGTTAACCCGGGAGCATCATAAATTTTCCATACAAGTATTCCATGGAATTGAAATCATTTTTTCCCTATTGGTCTAGAGATGTCATACATAGTGATGCCATCCCATAACTTCAACAACTCATCGATAAGAGGCTCAATATATACGTTCATATCTTTAACCTGGTACTTGCCTAATTGGTCCAACATACATGATTAATTATGTTTAGCGTCTATATGTCGTTAGATATAAAAGACATAATTATCATGCACGAAACAAATCAATGAAATATTTAGTGATCATACTTTCAAGTAAAAAATTACATATTAATTAAATACCTAGAACAATCATTGCCAACATTGTGTGCTCTCTCTTGATCGACATCCAAGGAGGAAGGTTATTGTTTATAACAAAAATAGGCCACACTGAGTAGGTAGAACGAAGCTCTCCAAATGGATTGACACCATCAGTGGCCAATGAAAGTTTAACATTACGAGGTTCTTCTTTAAAAATTGGCCAATTTTCATCGATGTACCTCAATGCAGAACCATCTGCAGGCATTCGCATAACATCATCTCGACTTTTGTTCTTTGCATGGAAATCCATAAACTGTGCTATACTTTGACACCTGAACAACTACTGGCAACGTGGAATTATCGGAAAATAACGAAGAACTTTTTGAGGCACCTTTTTTGTCACTTTATCGGTTCGATACCTACTTGTTTGACATTGTGGGAATTCATTTTCTAATGCATATTGTCCATAGTATATGATATGATCATTAGGATATGCATCAATAGCTTGATACTCCATTCTCAATTCTTTCATAATGACATATATCTCTCGATATGTGCGTGGTAAAATATTTGAAGTTGGTAATAGAAATTCACCTAACAATCTACAAAATTCAAAAGAATAAGTGAATGTAAACAATATTAATCATCAATATTGCATCAAAAATTTACAAATTAGATAACAATAGCAATAATATAGGAAAAAATTCAACCCTTTCTATAGATGTGAACATGCAGACAAAAATAATTAACAAATTACATACCTTAGTATCTGTGTCAGACAGGTGTTTGATAAACCATTCAAAACCTTCAAGTTCACTAACAGCAATATAGAAAATAGAAGATTTGTTTTTGAGCCTTCATAAAGAGGTTGACATGACTTCTCGAGTAGAGGATCAACATCATGACTATCATCCTAGTTATCCTCATCCATTGGAGCAAATGTGTCTTGGATCAATCTATGTATCTCATCTTCCTGATTTGTATCACTAATGTTATCTACATCCAAATCATCAGTAATAACTTGATCATCTTCAATATTCTGATGTAGAAGTTCGTCAAGCTGTAAATGAGTATTTCTACTAGTACTTGGAAAATAACTCTCTTGAGGGAGACATTTTGGGGGCTTTGTCTATAAATTCACAAACAGCGTAGAAAAATTAGTGTGTGTAGAACATATAGTAAAAAAATAAGACATTTTACTGAAATTCATGACATGATTACTATTACAGTGAATATATTAAAAATTGAATAACAACCTCTTACCAAGGGACGATATTCATAACCCCCTTCGACATGCCCCTTCTCCCTACAATGTCTTTCAGCTGTTGTTATTAAAATTCTTTTTTTTGCAAGCCCCTGCAATCAAAGCAAGGACAATAACATTTTCCATCTCCTCTCGCCTCTAATGCAGCTCTAAACTGAGCAAGCTTCCTTGCATTTTCATTCATAGTGACAAATCCTTGTAGTGGTACAAGTAATTGTCTTACCTACACCATACCAAACAATAACTTGTCAATTACATTAGATATTATAACTTTATTTCTAAATACAGTGTATTATAAACCAATTTCTATATTTATAAAGAAAAACATGAAGACTAAAGTTTTCATTGATGCCAACAAGTGTTGTGCAATGGCCTTTGATTTACTCAAAAGGAGACCTTGATATTTTGGGCATTGGAATAGTACTAGGTGGCCCAAATTAATGTTCCAAATGAAAGTTGTCCTTGATGCATCCTTACCTTATATATATGAATTTACCAGATGATTGTTGAGTAAGACTCTCTCTAGTTTTGGATATCATATTGGTTGGAAAAAAGAATGGATTTAAGAAACACTTGTGCTTTGTATTTGATTGTATGGCTTATATTATTGGACAAACATACAAGAGAAAACAAATAAGAAGGGTGACAGAACCCTATGGCATAGTTGAAGCTCACAGTTCAATTGTTGAAGAATACAAGGCAATCACAATCATAACTGAAAGTTGTAAACAAAAATTGACCATGATTAACTCCAACCTTTTTATAAAAGTCTTATCCATTTTTGTTAAAAAAGGTGATGTTAGGCCACTAAAATAACTTGCATAATGTCCCAGCTATCATGTATTAAGATGCATCAAATAAAGACATTTATTTTTTGGTATAGATTATTTAAACCAGTTGTAGCTTGGAGGTTACTTAATAGACATTGTGTGTTTTCTTAAATCGTAATGATGATAATATATAATTCCAATGTACCATCTTCTTGTGTTAAGTATTTCCATAACCTTATAATTCAAAACAAGAGAATAATCCTGTTATATGTAATATGGGTGACCTAATTCTAATCTATTATATAATATTTCTCTACAATTATTATAAACTTTATAAATACATTCATAGATACATTTAATAAATGGAAAAAAAAATTAGCCTAACCCTAATAGATGTATCATTTAACAATATTAGCCTCACCCATTTAGATGTATCATGGAAAAAAATTAGCCTAATCCATTTAGATGTATCATGGAAAAAAAAAATTAGCCTAAGCCTCATTACTAAACAATATTAAATTCTAACCCTTATAAAAATATAGACAAAAAAATGTAAAATACTAACCTTGCAAGTTCAAAATCAGAGCTATGTAGAATATCCAAGCTCAAAGAATCACCTCGCAAGTTCTAAATCCACGCTCAATGTGTCACAACTATAGAAAATGTGTAAATAATGGTTAGAGTATGTAGTATATATAGCTCGACATTCGTCTCTATTACAATGAAAATTGCAACATAGAAATTTCGTCACTATAAGGACGAAAATTCGTCGCAAATTAAAAATCGTCGCTATTGCCATAGTTTTTCCGCCATGTAAAATTATTTTTCAAAAACAAATTAAAAATTCATTTCATTAACCCACGAATGTTGAAAACGTGGAAATATTGCGTGGAACAATATTCCCATATGTACTAGTGTCATCATTCACACATACGATGTACACAGACACAGATATTCATGAGGAAACCGATAAAGGGAAAAAACCTCTTCTTCTTAGAATGATAAGCAGTCTTTAACTCGTGTACATCAATTATCTTTGAGCAACAACTCAAGATGAGGCTACAACCTCTGTTTAAAAAGCTGCAACTTGTTGAGAGCACCAACTCTCATGTTTTTCTAGCACCCACTCCCAATATTCAAGCATCAACCTGATTTACAAAGGAAATCAATCCTCCCTAGCACCTCCCTCCACCCTATGTAAGAATTTTTCAGTCAATTATATTTCACTGGTTCAGATATAAAATTACATACCCTTTTCATTTTTTTTCCGTGCTGCTACAGATTGGGTTTCTGGGCATTCTATTCTTCATTAAATCGAGCCACACTTTTTCCTTCTAAATTGTTTTCTTCGAATCATAGCTTCATCTTCTTCAGCCAGCAACCATTCCTCTTTATCCTCTCAATTCTCACCCCCATTTTGTTCTACACGATTGGTTTTTATAGATGCTAAAGTTATATGACTCGGTCTCTTTAACTTCCAAATGTTCCAATTCTAAAACTGAAGCTGTCTTTTTGCCTCCTAATTCAAAAATTGAACTGTCTCTTTGACTTCCAGAACTCACACGCTGTAACTGACTAATTAATAAATAAATAAATGTTTAAATGAGTTTTCTTCCACTAAAACTTTAGCAAAACAATTCTTTTGATGTTCATTAAAAACTCCCTTTATTTATTGATGAGTTAAATGCCCGCAAGATGTGTTATAAGTCTTAATGTTAATCTCATATGCCCGTAGTAGCTTAAATATTCCTGCAGAGGGCTCTTAATGATGTCACAGCAGCATCCCTGGTTCTGTGTTCCAACCTTGGCAGCTTGTATGAGTCGCAGCCTATCTGAGTCGCAGCTTGTCTGAGTCGCAGCTGTCTGAGTTCTAGCTATCTGAGTCGCAGCTGTCTGAGTCGTAGTTTGTCTGAGTCACAGCTTGTCTGAGTCGCAGCTATCTGAGTCGCAACTCTCAGCTGTCTGAGTCATAGCTTGTAGCTGAAGTTGGTATGGTCTGAGACACCCGCCTTGTCTGCTTTCCAACCATCAATGAAAACTGAATCATAGTGCCAACAATATTGCCCTGTAATCCATCTAAAATATTAAATGGTTGAATTCATGCTACAGGAATGTATTTTCAGAGTTAGATAAATTCAGTGTTCCACAGGTACGCGTCCCACATGGTCGAGGACGCATTTATGTGTTTCCTGCGTCCCTGGGACAACGAAACTCCATGAGAAACATTACTGGACGTTTCGCTTTGGGAGAAACTTGGAAAAAGGCATGACGAAACGTTTCGGTTTGTGGCAAAACTCAATTCTCCATGACGAAACTTGGGGGGGAATTCCTGGTGTCCCACATGAAACTGAAACTCCAGCGAACCTTCTCGGCATCCCACACAAAACTCTGAACCTCCAACAAACCTTCTAGGCATCCAAATAATCATATATAATAATAATGAATCGTGTAATGTGGTTGCATTATTAATTTATCAGATTATGAATTACATTGCATCATTGCACAATGATGAATGTAGTATTCACTAATTTACTAATTTTCATGGGATGAATTTTTATTGTTTCGATTTATTCATATTTTTAGAATTTTTATGACCTCGGCGTCCCCTCGTCCCCCCAGAATTTTCCTAAAATTTGGGGGTGGTCTACACACATCCCGAATATGCGTCTCCCCGCTCCCGCATCCTGTCGTCCTGGAACCTTGGGGGAACATTGGATGAATTACACAAAATGTATGTTTGTAGAATTGTTATTGTGGACACTGGGCATTGTTTCATATCATAAATGTGTTGCCTTTACTATATTCCCTACTGCTTCAATCATTTTCATAAATAGACTGTCCAATGATGTACATCACTGTTATAAGTGGCTTAATACTGCTGAAGATTATTGTTGATTGTTACTGTTTAACACTATTGGATATCTTTATTTTACCATTAATACAGTAGTATACATGCTTTGTTTATAATATTCAATGGTTTCATGTCTACTATGAATGTTATATGAACAATGCTTTTCTAGAGACATTGATATACTTGTTTTACATTTTCCACATTATTATTTACATAATATTCTTCTTCACTCTCAAGTTGATTCATTTAAGGAATTGGTCACTAACATATTTGTGTAGAAGATATAGTTGGTTTTTCCAAGTGTCTTGCAGAATAGCTAAATGGATCTCCCCTTGGAGGTTACGATACTCCTAAGAAGTTGGAGGTGTGGCTGGGGTGACATTGGGTCACACTCTCCTTACATTAATTGTCTATTGGACACTAGCCCTACTAGTTTGTCTAGTAACACATCTGAAGAAAGATGATAGTCACATGCATATATGGGCCAAAATCAACATGTAAGACATCTAAATGTGTCTCTAAAAACAACAAAAATGGAAGAAGTTTCCTTGGCAAATGTGCCCAGACATCTTTGTGAAAGAACCTTTTTCTAATTAACTACAAATTGTAATTATGATTGGAAGCTTGAATTTGCAAGTCTGATTGGTTAGTTGTTTCTTGGTGCATTTACAAGGTTAACAGTGGCTCCAACTTGGATACATCACACCCCTATACAAAGTCGAAAATCCCAAAAATCAAGATAATGATGATAGAACAAATCCATTCAGAAAAAATATTGAAGGAAGAACATCACTAGAGACCTTTTTTTCCAAGAAAAACATTGCAAGGAAACCGCCAAGAACTTCCCTACATTTTGTGGATGGTACCTAGTGTAAACCCTTTGGTGATAATTGCAGTGCCTGGCCTACTAGGGACATCAAGTGAGGCATGAAATAGAGGCATCCAACCATAGGGATTGACCTTGATATCTCTTGCATGATGCTCAAAGCACTCAAACTACTCGATCTAGCGCACAAGGTTCATCCCTACCAACCTACTATGTCCAAGGACACTTATGAAAACCAAAACTCAAAAACAAAATACTACAACTTAACAAAGATAAACCTAGATCTAACCTAGCCTGACAAAACATGACAAATTGATCAACAGTCTCATATGACTAGTGAAACTAGCCATAGAGTCGGTGGTTCCCATGTGATAGCTCAAAGTACCCAACATGCCAATGTAACCAAGCATGCAACCTACCAATCTTACAAAACCACTCCTGATTGAAATACAATGTAACCGGTAATGTAGGTGATCCACGGTTTGATATGTCTCCATATGTTCAACCATCAAATGAGGCATTAATAGAGACAAACATGATTGGTTCTTACCAAGAAATAAGGGATAAAACCCTGCATTCTTATGTATGATCCTCCATAATTTCTCCATGCAATGCTTGATGGGATCAGCATAGCTACCTGAATATGCGCAGTGGTTAGTAATCATATGGAGGAGTGTACAACGATTCCCACCAAATTATGTCTCAAAAGAATACCATGTGAATAACATTAATAGAAAGGAAAAATATATGTCGTTGGGGTCAAATTTTTAAAAGTAACTCATGTTTACCAATTGTCTCAATCCCTCAATAGTGGATTCGTCAATTGAGATCCTATTTTCCTTCAACGCTACTACTTCTTCTCATAAAAAATCCAAGCAATATGTCATTCAAATTTGAAAGAAATGAGAATTTTTTCTTTAGTGGATTCACCAAGAAAAAATGAAATCTTCAAAATGTATTGCTCACCAATGTGTCATGTAACATCTCAGCTATTGATCAGGAAGTTGAACTTTTCTCTTTGGAAATGGTGCCATCTCTATTAGTGCTCAAAATTGTCCACGGTAAGGATAATTCAGGTGCAACAAAAAAAATCTAACCCACTATCACCACAATTAAATTTATCTCTCTTTGGGATGGTTTGTGCTAGCTTTAAGGGGTATCCCTAAGAAACTAGAGATTTAAATTTGAATAAAAGTAATCGGTGGCTAAGTTTGTTGGGTTACAAGACCATTAAGTATGATTTCATTTACACAAATATGGCATCTATAAAGGAGAGGAATTAAAGGATGAATGCCATCAAAAACTTCTACAAATCTGTAAAAGGTCTCATCAAAACTTTCTTACAAAGATGTATGGAGGTTTGGTTGAGCCTACTGCAATGGCTCCTTTTACTCGAAGAGGATATCACCAAGAAATACTTTAGGATATTAATTTGACTGTAGAAGATTTGGGACATAGTTATAAAAGTGGCGATTCCTTCTTGAGAGATTTGAAGCTTGTTATTTCCCAAATAGCAATGAAGGATTGGACCCATGTAGATTCAAAACATGTTGCTATGAAGGTGGATATCCTTCACAAGAACTTGGTTTCTGATGTTAAGGTAGGATGTCTTTCTATTCCAGAAACCAAAAGGCACATACCAATTTTGACTCCAAGGAAGAGATAGGTGATGCTCCAATAGAACTTGGTGATCTCTTCATCGATTTGCAAGATATTGACCTGGAGCTTGTAGCTCTAGACAAATCTAAATAGAATTATCAGAATTTGTGGCAACTTAGATCGAGATTAGAAAACATCTTGGATAGAAGAGGAAAAACTAGTCGTTTATGACACTCTAAATTTCAAGACTTTGTAGAGGTAATGGCTTATAAATGGCGTGATCGAGTTCAACGATAGCTTTTTTGCAACACTGCATAATTTTTTGGGAGTAATGATGTGCAAAAGTTGCAACTAGAGGTAGTTTTATCCCTTGCACAACTTAAACAAGGACTCTTTGTATGTGGTTGCAAATATTTTTTTTCTTTTGGTGATGCGTTCTAGAGAATGACCATTCCTCTTATCACTCTTGTATGGGTAACCATGTTTGTTCCAAGAAGTGTAGATATTTTTCTCTTGAATTACGCCAAAACCAAGAAAATGAAGTGGAGGACTATAAGAATTTGGCTGGCCATGAAGAGAAACATGACTACAAAGAGAAAATGAATACATGTGTGGAGATCTATTTTTTATTGGAAAAATCATCCAATGCAGAAAATCTTGTTGCATGAAAATTGGACATGAAGGTCCTCACAAGTGCAATTCATCAACATGATGTGTTCACTTCCAAGCTGCAAAAATCCTTTTGCTATACAAATTAAGCTTGGGGGAACATGTCTGTCATGGAAGGTATTGTCCCAAAATTTACATCATGGAGGGGTGCCCTTGAAGTTGTGGTTATTAAAAATCACTTCCATGAATTGACAAGTGATGACTATCTCTATGGAAATCAAAATGTGTGTTGCAAAAAACATGAAATAGATTGAATTTGTGAAATTTTCACTCAACTTGTTCGAAAATTTCACTCCTCTTTGAGTATGAACATGTATTTGAACAATATGGGTTGTGAAAGGATTGTTGTGCTGATATTCCACCTTTCAAAATATCCCATGAAGATAATCATCTTCACACACTAAATCCAATGGTTGTACATTATTGTAATGTTAGATGTCAAGCCTATGGGTATTTTTGTCTACAATCCATCAAGCATTCTAGTTTCTATAATATTATTCATGGGAACATGAAGAATGTCAATTTTGCATCAGACTAGGAGGAATTTGATATCCAGGATAGAAAATGTACTTGGGTGGAATCTGTTGTGGTAGAAATGTGTAACCTGCGTTGTAAAGAACAATGTCGAGGTCACATTCATTTGATTACTTGTCCTATGAATAATGGTTTGCGATGCAAAATTCATATCTATGATGGCTCTAAGCATGAGACATGAAAATATGGCCCAAATGTGGATGTGTCAAAAGATGAACTTCCCCGTGAGACTTATTGGAAGGAAATGCGAGTTGAATATCCATGTACTAAAGAAGATCAGAAAGATTTTTCTCTGTGTAATCATCTGTGCATGTCAAATGAGAATAATTAAATTGATGGCAATTACTCAAGGTCTTACTACACAAATAAATTATGGCATAATCCTGTAAAAATAGCTTCTTCAATGGCATCCTCTGATGTTAACGGATAAATGCGTGAGTGTAGACACCAACCGATCTCCCTATTCCGAATGGTTCGGATCTATAACAAAGAAAAATAGGAATGAAAACCTTTCCCTATATCTATCAAATTACTTGAATACAAAGAGTCCAATACATACCTTATTTACGAAGGTCGTCCTCCCAGCTTGAAGCTTTCGCAATCCTGCTTCTTGATGAAGAGGAAAGATTCAAAAGGACAAAGACAAGAGACTACAAGATAACATGATACATCTAAGAAATTAACCAAGGAAAATTGTTCTAAATGAAATTACACATCATTTATGGGAAAGGAAGACATTGATGTATTAATTAAAATAGAGGGAAGAATTACAACCAATGAAGCCTTGGTGTTGAAGATCCTTTCCAATGGAACCTTGCCTCAATTAACCAATCATAGAATAATGGATTCCTGGCTCAATTTATCCAGTATTTGGCTGACCTCATTTCAACCACCCTATCCCATGAAGAGGAGCTTCATTTATAGGTCAAAAGAGATGAGGAGGAGAGGAGAGGATTAAGGTAGAAGGATGAGATGGGATCCTACTAAGCTTGGAGGTGAGTAAGATCCACCCTAAATGGAAGGGGTAAGCCTCCACAAGGGTCTCCTTCAAGAGACTTCTCGAAACTTCTCTTTTTTTCCCTTTGTACAAGCATCGACGCACCCTAGACACTAGAAACATGTGCTAGCGACGCAATCTGTAGTGGAGCAAGGTGCATCGATCAGGAAAGACACACTTTGCTAGAAGGAAACATGCGTCGAGCTCTCTAAATAGGGTTTTTGTAGGGAAAAAACCTCATAACTCAGCTTCCAAGGATTTTTGGCCAAGTACTTCAAGGATTTAGGCAAGGAGAAAGTATACATGGTTCGTAATCATGACGAGTACAAAAATTATGTGTAACAAAATGCTCCCCAAAGTATGAAGCTTGAGTAACACGATAGGTGAAATAATTTGATGGATAAAGTATAAAGGATCGATGCAAGGAATCTTTGGTTGGAAATATGTCAACAATAACCAAGGATCTTTTTGCAGTACAATAATTTTATCATCCCAACGACTCACAACATGGCTTCCGACCAATACATTGCAGATCCATGTTGATACTGACCGATGATATGGCCACCAAGATACAGCATGGATCCATATCTGAATGGCTGAACACAATCATGGCTACTAAAATACAATCATAGATCCATGAGGAGATAATAACACAACCATGACCAATACAAGAGTGGATATGTGTGACAGTACATCAATGAGGTTACCACCATAACATATGTGTGGGAACCTACTAAAAAATATCCATTGCAACCTAGGTGTAATAATAAACAACCCAGGGTATTCTACTCATTCCTTAAATCATACGAATCTAACCATGTGATTACAATGTGTTGAAGTCGGACATGGTAGAAACCAATTGATTACCAGTCAATGATGTACACCATTAACAAGTGCGAGGTAAATAACTAATGATGACAATGATCCCCAAGGTATCACTAGTATATCCCAATGAATGAAAATAAATGAGTTGGAGTCGAACATCCGTGGAATAATTCGATCAAAGTTCGATGATGCAAACCTACTGTCGAAAGAGAGGAGACCTTCCATTGAGGCATGCAGGATCCAAGGAACTGACTAGTTTCTAAGTCTAATTCCTGGATGATGAGTAGATGTCGACAGGAACAGACTCATCGAAGGAGGGCCATGATGTATCCCACATCATCCACACAAAACTAACACAAGAAATGATATAAGATCAAATGAGTGTGAACTGACACAAAGGTGTAATGGTAAGCAGGGATGACCGACACAATGGAAGGCTTAATGACTACGAAGATTGATTACGGACAAAGACTTCCTTTGAACATTTAACAGCACGACAATCGACTTGGCAGCATTGACTCAACATAGCAGAGACCAATACATAATGAAACAAATGATTGAATCATTCTTCGGATTACCCAAAGGAGTAGAATGACTCATGGAATTGGTATGACTCGAAGACAAGCTGACTACCCAACTGTTTGACTAAAATGCAGACAGGTGCCATGTTCAAATATTATTTTAAGCTACCATTAATACAGACTCAAATACATCTTCCCATTCCCTTAATTTCCCCATCATGATGGATGAGTGCCTCTTTTATTTTTAACAAGTTGGAAGAGGGTAACAAACACTTGATGTAGCTCATCATATGATGAGTCCAATCTCACATGTTTTATGAACTTGAGAAAGGAGGGGTTTGGTCCCAAAAAGGGTCCTTCCATGTATAATTTTATGAGTTAGAAGGTAAACTCAGTGGCGATTTACATATAGAGTGTCTAAAATGGTCAAAGAAGACTCCTAATCGTTCTTTTTCATAAAAGTTAGTCTCCTTACCCAAAAAAGGATAAAACAACGTGAGAGAGAACTCTTCTAAGCATGATTGAATAGAGTATTCCTTTTTCGTAAATAGTCTAAACAGTCCGAAAAAGGGATAAAGTATCATCAAATAGACGTCCTTTCAAATTCTTTTACGAGCGTGAAAGAAACAAGTTCGCTCAGCAAACTTTTCATATTTAGGGAGTTTGAAAAGGGCTTAAAAGGAGGCTCCTAAAAGTTCCTTTTTCGTATAGTTAGTATCCCGAGGTCGAAAAAGGGATAAACTATCACTTGAAATACGACTTTGTCATGGTTGGTTACTGAGTACGACAAAGGTAAAAAGTACACTCGGCATAGTTCCTTTTCCGTAAGTAGTCTAGCGAGTCCGGATAAAGTGATAAACCTATGCTCGTTAGACACACCTTTTTACTCAATTTTTAACGAGCACGACAATGGTATCAAAAGCACTCCGAATATTTTTCATGTTTGAACCAGAGCATGAAAAAGTAAAAATTAAGCTCAATGCCAATTTTCTTGTTTCAACCAGAGCATGAAAAAACTGAAAAGTAAGCTCAAACCACATTTCATGTTTCAACCAGAGCACGAAAAAAGTGAAAAGTAAGCTCAATACCATCTTACTGTTTTTAACGAGGTTGAAGACAGGTGAAAAGAATGCTCATGATTTCTGCTTCATTTTTTAACGAGCTTGTAACATAAAATAAACTATGCTCAGTATAATGCCCATTGGCAGGTTTCTTCCCAACATGATATCCAGAGGTTGGAAGTTTTCCCTCGGCATAGGAAGTTGGCGTCTTACCTCCAGTATGATGTCCAGAGGCTAGAGACATGCCCCCCAAGATTCGTTTTGTTTGCCTACTCTTTTCGTCATCTAATCAAACTCGTGGTCACTAATAGGAATATATTCACTAGGGTAGGAAGAAAAAAGAGGATTAAATAACAAAGGCGAATGAAATGAAGGTTCATATATTAAATCTAGTGAAAGACTCAACTCAACGGGAGGGGATCTGTTTCATTTTTTAATGAGCTTGACACAGGAATAGAACTATGCTTATGGTAATCTGTTTCATTTTTTAACGAGCTTGACACAGAAATAGAACTATGTTCATTTTCTTATGTTTCATTTTTTACCGAGCTTGACACATGAAAAGAACCATGCTCGTGAAGATGGTTTCATTTACCGAGCTTAACCCTTCTGAATTAGGGTTAAATCCTCTATGTTTGTTTAGCGGGCAATATCGAAAAAGATGTCCATGCTCATGACAGCGCCGACAACGAAAAGGAATCTGCTCATAGTCAATCGCTTGGAACCAATCCTCGTCCTCCCAGGTGATTTCAATACCTTCTGGCAAGTCTTGAGAGATATCCATTGAAAGACAGATACAGGCATACGAGGTATATCTCATCTTCTTTTTTTGCTCGGAAACCTTAACAAAAACTCCCAGGGTATTTCCTATGTCAGTAAGAATTTCCTCCTTCTAGTATTCTGAGGGTAATGAGTACAAGCGGAACCAAATAAGGGCGATCGTCAGATTTTCTTTATTAGGGTTAAAACGTTCTTTCCCAGGGCGCAAGTATAACCCTGCAAAATTGAAAAAATACGGTCCATTATCAAATATGCGAGTGTGATCTGACTCATTGAAGAATATTATCTTGAAAAAACCTTTGGCACCAAGTTGAAGGTCATAATGGCCCTGTGGTTTCCAAGTCGTATTAATCCACCAGACTAAAGCCTTTTCAGCAGGCCAAATTCCAACGAATTTACCCATAAGCGCATGATCTTTCATATACTGAATGTCAACCCTAACACTTTCTGAGCTGATCTGAAGCTTTGGCACCATCTTGGCTTTCGGTAAACACTGCCCTGGTTTTCTAGTTTCTCCCACTACCTGATTCGAATTGATGACTCTGCCCGTCCCTTCTCCTCTCGTTCCTGAATAGAGGTTAGGATCTATCCCCTTTTCTACTTCTTTCCCTTTATCGTTATCCAAGGGAGGGGGAAGAGCCCCACCTCCCGTGGCTTCACCCATGCCATCTTCTTCCTCCGTCGTCTAAGGAGGCCCTTTTGACACCTGACCTCAGACTAAAACCTGCAAAAAACTAACCTAACCAGCAAACCCTAGTTCTTCGTAGTTAATATCACTTGGACTATACTATTATTATTACAATATTTGCATGGCATTAATATATCTATTACTATTATTGTTATGCATTGATATAGTAATAATATGCGTTATTTAAATCTCTATATATTATGGTCTATTTGTCTTATGCTAAGCTATCTAGTTATATTATACATTGTATTTGTCTTGTATTGTACCCATCTTTCATTCGTATTATTATTATTATACACTTTGTGACTGAACACATTTACATAATCTTCTACCACCTTTCTTTTAGCCTATCTTCTTCATATTATCTACAATACTCTTATATGTGAATAATGAAACTTTCCCACGCCCTGAATCGAACAATCATTCAATTTATGTTAACATAATTCTTTTCGAGCTCATGACTGTAATTGATTCCTGAAATTACCAAAAGTGGTATAATAATTTATTTCATGTTTCATGTATAAACACTATCGATGAATACTGAATCTTCTTATTCATTTAATAGTACACATTCATTTTTCAATAAACATTACTTTATCTTTTCAAACAAAAAATATTATATAAGAGAGTAGGAAAAACATTGTAACTCTATTGACTTGGTGGTTAGCACATCCTTCAGGAATCGTGACATAGTTTAACAACCTCTTGTGGATCCTTAACTCTAAAAGTTGTATCAGAAAATAACAGGTCGGCCTTTTGTTTTAACTACAAATGTGCGCCAACAATTGGTATCAGAGCCAAAAAGTCATGGATTCGAGTCCGCTCAGTTGGTGTTGAGGGGGATATTGTTGAGTTGGTGTCATCACCTCCTTCAAGACTCATGACATGGTTTAACAACCCCCTATGAGTCCTTAACTATGGCGGTTGTATCGAAATCTAGTGGGGTGTCAAGGGGGAGATTGATGACTTGGTTTTCAACACCTCCTTCATGACTCGTGACATATTTTAACAGCCTCCCATGGATCCTTAACTTTTGTGGTTGTATTGGAAACTAATATGTCAGACTTTTGGTTTACGATATACATGGGCCAACAAACCCAATCAACCTTAGTTGACAGTATATCAACAAAAATATTAAAGGGACAATCATTAGAAAGTGACCCAATGTTGATAATGGAACAATTCACATATTTTACAATAATTAGAAAGCGACTCAATCTTGAGAATGGAACAATTCACATATTT
Organism: Larix kaempferi; assembly: GCA_027924585.1. Taxonomy (NCBI): domain Eukaryota; kingdom Viridiplantae; phylum Streptophyta; class Pinopsida; order Pinales; family Pinaceae; genus Larix; species Larix kaempferi. The sequence continues at coordinate 459,222 of BSBM01000887.1, forward strand.
TACATTTATAGCCATCAATGATCTTGTATTTTGAGACATCATGGTGGTGAATTGACTTCCTATCCACAATTGATGATACATTCTTGGTCAGTCGTACTTCCCTTTGGTTTCAGTCCGTTTCTAATGCTAACTTCTAAACAAATTAAATAACATCTCTTATGCAGTCAACTATAGTCACATAGTATAACTTTTCTTTGGGTAAGAATGAACAAGTAGCTTCATTCATCATAGGCATCCTACTAATATGACCAACAACATCATCCATGAAGAAGAAAGGCAGCATAAGCCATGTCTACAACCCTACTTCACTACTATTCAAACTCTAAAATATCTCTCAAGTGATGCACAAGAATAACCTTGAAATAAAATTTACTATGCATTGCACAACCACTTAACTAGGAAAATAATAGATCTTGAATCACCTTTATGAGGAGTGCTTCTTCCTAACAAGTGTTATGAGAATGAATAAAATATGAAAGAGTAGCAATCTTTTGGAGTCAAGAATGCACGAAATAAAACTACAGTAATCCCATCTACTAATGTGTTCTTATAGTGGTAGTAATCATAAAATCATAAAATCATATAGTGGAAAATACCAAGCATACATAAACCCTACTATAAATAGAAACATAATAAAAGAGTTGTGAACCCCTAAAAATCGGAACAACTAAAATTGAAACCTAGCCAATGAACCCAACATGCACCATGTGTAGAGTGGGATATCCATTCCCTAGTTGTGAAAAGCTAAAGGCGAGCCTGAAAGGAGTTGGAAGAGATAGCGATGGTAGCAATCGACTAATTACACAACCCTCTTGAGGTTTCACACAATCATAATGGAAACTAACTCTACAGGGTTTATATGCCCGTCTTCATAATGAAATTTACAACAAAATTAACAATTCATTAAGAGCATATGATGCAAACCGACAAGACCTCAAATCACTATCTAGAGCCAAGAATGACAGATTGATGTGAGCATGGGTCATAGTTATGATATAGCATGGGTCACTGATCGCCTGCTTTTTCCATAGTTAACAAAAACCTATGGTATTGCAAAATTGTATTAGTATATTAGTGTATGCCCATTTTAATTCAAATTTATGGAATAAGTAAAAGTTTCATTGTAAATAGTGTATCCATAGCCAAAGTCTTCTATGATGAATTCTAGAGTGACAAAGCTCCTTTCACCCCTTCCATTGAAATCATTCTCATTAATACTACCAGGATAAAAGACAAACATTAATTGAACACTAATGACCACCACTGAAAACAGAAAGATTAGAAACAAAATGACAATCACTGAAACAAAACCCCAAACACAACATTTACCAATGATGCCAAGAATAGTACAAAGTTCAAATGGGTAGTCATGCCAATTTGAGATTTGTGTTGTGTGGGATACATATTCCCCAATTATGTAAAGATGAGGGAAATAGTGAAAGTACTTGGAAGAGATGGTGATGGTAGCGATGGACTAATTACATAGTCCTCTTTGGGTTTAACACAATATAACATAAACAAACCTTGTGTGGTGCATATGCCCACCTACACAATGAAATCAATGACAAAATAAACAACGTATTAAGAGCATATGATGTAGACTTCCATGACCTCAAATCACCACCTAGATCCAAGAACAACATATTGGTGTGAGAATGGGTCGCAGGTATGATATAGCATGGGTTAGTGCATTGCCTTCTTTTTCCACTATTAACAGTTAACACTTAACACTCCCCACACTAATAATTGTTAACCATTAGGCACCTATAATAAGGCGTATGAACCTATGGAAGATTGGTAAACTTTTTGGAAATTAACTTTTTTAAGGACAAAGGATCTCACTCATCATAGAACATCTTGTCTATACACGTATACACTTGTCAGGTTTTTCCTTAAATTTAGGAAGATGACTCTTTCCTCCTTTACCTCCAAATAAATTATAAGTTATAAACACATATCCACATAAACATTGGTTTTATTTTATAACTCTAACAAAGGTGGATGAATAGATTCTTTTCCTCTCCCAGGCTTTCCTCGACCTATCATTACTTATAATATGACTAGAGGGCACTTCAACAACATCAAGCTTTTCTTTTTTCAACATAATGGGTTAATATGGGTTTTTCAATCGAGGATTATATTTTCAATTCAAGTTAAACTAATTTCATGTGGGATTTCCTCGATAATTAATTCCATTGTTTTCAATTATTCCAAAACTAAAATATTAAATTATTATATTTTAAGTTGAAAACATTACACTCTTATTTACATATTTAATTATCTCAAACCAACTAAACCTTCATTTAAAACTAAAAAAATATCACTTTTAGTTAGGTATTTTTAATTTATATTATTATTACCTATAAAATGAAATAGAAAATTATTCATATAATAATAACAATAATTTAATTTTAAGGTCCGTGGGAAGCCAAATATCTAATTGGTACATGAGATTCCCTTGTTTATGGGACAAGAGACCCCCTTCATGAAGTGATTTTACTATTAATTTTATGGAGGTGTACATACCCTACACCCGTTTGGATTTGAACATGTGACCTCCTAAGGGAAAAGGCATGTCCTGCAAGAAAGTATACAATCTAAAATATCAAATTTAATATGTGCATATCTATATCTTAAATTTATATCAAACTTATTGGTTAAATGAAATCTTAAAAAAACATAATACAAATTTATTGGTTTTGAAAACATTTAAGATTGAAAATTTAGTTACAAATTTAAACAAAATATTTAATTTTCTAAAATATACAAAGTCAATGAGAAAATAAATTCAAAAAAAATTACTTGGAATATTTTTTTCCTTTTGTTCAATTCTTGTACAAATTATGCTTCCTACATTTTTCTATAAAAATTTAGAAGAATAAGGTACACCCTTAATTTTAAGTCGTTCGGGAACGGAATAATCAATCTTTAAAGCTTTAACTTCTCCATCTACAACATTTTTCAAACAATATATATTAATATAATATTAGATAAAAATGATCTTATCATTAAAAAAATCTTAAATTAATTATATATATATATATATAAAAGCCGGTATATAAGAAGAAAATAATTAAAGCACTACACTTACCAAAAGAAAATAATGGATAGGTTGTTGTCTAACTCTTAAAATTTAGGGATTGGAAAATATACATTTTTCTTTGTAAAATCACTATTAGTATGTTGATTATGTTTGTACTTTTATTAATCAAACACCTTTATCATGTAGTGGAGAGGCCTTTGGAATTACAAGATTCCCATACCTCTAATAATCATGGTGTGCAAGGACATTGCCACTCTAACTTCTAGTACCATAACCGTGGAGCCCTTATGTAAAGAGACTTCATTTCACGAGGATGAGGATTCCATCCTAAAATCGAAGTCTCACCTCTTCTCTCAGTCGTGCGGTACTACCCAAACTCCACTCCCAGGGATGATTTCTTTTGTGAAGCTAATTAGACTACACCTACATCTTATTCTTATGTGTAGTTCTTATCTAACCTAAAGATTTAACAGAGTTGCGCCATTAACAAGAATACATACCCAAATGACACACAAGTTGGCAATGATGACGCCTTAATCGGGTGCGCCCAAGAGTTATATTATGATACAATAATATGTTACAATAGCATTCGGTTACAACAACTCCGAGGATACACAAACCGCAACCTCTCTAGGAGTGTGCCCAAATGGCTGTAGCTCTGTTACAAAGAAACCCCAAGATAAAATTTCTCGGGAAACTTCTCCTCATATCACATCCGCAGGTCCACCTCTTGTGACACCTACCTAACTCTGCACTTAGGGTGTCATCTCCTCGTAAGTCATGCCTTGCTTTTCTCTCACTATAGTTGCTTCCCTCTGCACTTGTTTTCTTAAATATGCATTTTTATTTCTTCTTGATTGCTTTCTTTCCATGCCATGCTTGGATTATATATACACAGTCATGTGGTTCCTAAGGCATGCCTCCCTACCAACGCCCCTTCACACGCAACCTTTCACTATGATCAGGTGGACTCACATTTTGGTAGCTTCTACTACCAGGTAATTCTATGATCCCCTTACCATGCCTCGTGTCTATCCTTTCCTTCATTTTCAATATGCTCACTCCCATAGGCTACCTGATCCCAACTAAGCATACTTTCCTTGCCCAAGCATGCCACTTGTTGCACTAAAGTGAGGTGGGATTCTATCAACTAAGTGATATTATTATCGTGCATTCCCTTCCTTGGTACAGGTTCCTAGCTCCTTTCCAAGGCAAGTGTACTTCATCATTTGTCAGGCGTTACTATGACAATCAATTGGTCCAATGGTTTTCCAACATTCCCCTTTCGAGAGAATTCCATCGATGCATCCATGGTGTTGGTGTCTTTGCCATAGCTTTACACCGTCAAATGATTCTTTGAGTAAGCTTTCCCATGCACACCATTACTATCGACTCTCCATGCCATCTCCTGGTGGGATTATAATAAATCATGAGGATCACTTGAGGTTTCACTTTTACAAGAGTGTGATATACTCCCCAACTAAGAATAGTGGTCATCCTCGTAAACATTCACCACTATCACTTCTCAGTGAACTCCCTATCACTTTGATTCTTAAACCAACTCTGCCATAGTTCTATACTTGTCCTCTCATTCTTCAAACTAGTTGGGTGTTCAATTCATAATGGTAAATTCCTAAGCTAACACATTCCCATGCAGCTTGCATCAAGTCCCTTTTCACTCTAGTTAACCTTCACGAACACTTACGATGAGGTCACTACCTTTCTCACTATATGTCAAACTATCACCATAGTTTAACACTTCCTCAAGATACAAATTCACAGTCCCTCACTACGTCTGTAAGTCTTCTAAGTGTATTCCTTTCTAAGGAACCTGAGGCCCCTGCTACTTATGAAAAAGGTAGTGTCCCACCTTGTGGTATGCTTTAGTGATGGTGGGTGGGAAATTGGAACCCATGACCACCACCCTCATCGGTACTGTCTTCTGGATGCCTCGGAAAATCCATTTTATGCCTCCTACTTAAGTACATCAAGAGATGCACATTTGATTCCAATCTCCCTCTTTTGATAGCCTCACAGCTTCAAGGTCAATCAACCAGCTCTGCTCAAGCGCACTGAAGTTGGGTTTGTCTACTTCCTTCCAAGGATGTTGTGCTCCATCTTCCCTGACTTGACCTACCACCTTAGTTTTCCCTTGTTGATTGGATGTTTTGGTCTATCCACTCGGATCCTTTTCCTACTCATCTAAGTCATCAGAGTATTTCATTTCCATGGAAACTTCAGTTAGTCCACTGATCATCGTCACAATCGATTCCACTAGGTTCTCAATCCTAGCCACCCACTTTTCCAATTTCTTCATCAAGTTGTGATTTAACGTTTCCAAACTTTTGTCTGGTGTTTGCTTTCTCTCCACCGTTTCTACATTCTCTTCATGGTGAGGTTGTTTTGTCTCCTCACATGTTGTTGATTCCATGCTCAATCTAGTCACTTTCTTGATTCGTTGTTTCTTCCTCATAGTATGAACAATGATTGAATCTTGGCATGAAAGGATTTCCAAATAGTCTAAGTGAGGCATAGGCATTGTCTTTTCTCTCCTTACAAATTTCTACCCCAATACAACCTTGAAATAATCCATGGGTACCATAGTGAATTTCACATGTCCAATCCATTGCCCAATATTCAAAGATATGTTTTTTTCCACACCAACCACCTTCTCTACTCTGAATTTCACTTCTTTAAAGGAAGTATGCCCCGGCTCCAAGTGCAACTTGATAATTTCTGCAACTTATTCATTTATGAAGTTGTGGGTTTCCCCACTATAAACCAATGCAATGATAGCTTTCACATCTAACTCATCATGAACATAACAAATCTTAGTATAGTCCTGCTCCAGGACAACTTCGGGTTCCTCTAGTACCGCGATCAACACCTACAAGACAGCAACCGAAGGTTTGTCCAATATTTTCTCCACTATACATAACTTTTGTTGTTTCAATGGAAAATTCTTTGTATAGTGGTACTTTGCACAAATCAAACAAGACATGGGCTTGCTTTTGTCTTTGGGTGCTTCCACTTTCCAAACCTTTTCCTCCTCATTCTTCCCAAACGAATTTGGGTTCCCCTTGGTTTCCTTCTTGTTCTTGGATGGACTTTCACTTGTAGCAATCCCATATTCCTTAGACCCTCCCTTAGCTTATTCTCTATAGTCTAAGATTTTGTATGTTGATGATATAGTTCTTGTAAGGGTCTGCACATTTTGGCTTCGCAAATCTATTTGCGCCCAAGGATGCAATCCCTTCATGAAATGGTACAAGCGATCTTTGTTGCTCGTATCTTTAATATCCAACGTAAGGCTAGTTATGCTTTGATGTAGGATTGAACCCTATCGGTATGCTTGAGTTCCATGAGCTCATTTTGTGCAACCCATCCTTGGTTCCCTAGGGAGAACTGAGAGCACTCTTAGAGAGGTTACGATTTGTACGCCCTCTAAACTGTTGTAACCAAACTCTATTGTAACATATTGTTGTATCATAATCTAACTCTACACTTAGGTTTTCATCTCTTCTAAGTTGTGCCTTGTTTTTGTCTCACTAAAATTGCTTCCCTTCGCACTTTCTATGTTAGAGATGCGTTTGTGTTTCTTTTTTCTTGCCTTCTTATCATTCCACGCTTGGCTTATATATACATGTTCATGTGGTTCCCAAGGCACGCCACCATATTAATGCCCCTTCAAATGCAACCTTTCACTCATGTTTCAATAGATTTTTCCATCAAGTAATTTTGTGAGGCTCTTTCCATGCCTCACATATAGCCTTCTCTTCGTTTCCAGTACACTCACTCCTACATGCTACGAACTTCCAACCAAACATATTTTTCCTTCCTCGGCATGCCACTTGCCACACTACTATCCACTAGGCTTCTAGCTTTTCATGCCCTCTTGTTAATTTTTTATCTTAATGTGGAATTATAGTAGTACTTGAAATCAAATGAATAATCAACAAGCATAGGCATTCACAAGAGACATGGTATTTACCCTAGGGAAACCCTCTAGTACTTGAGTGAGAAAACCCCAAGAAAAATATTCCTTAGAATATTGATAGATAGCAAAGAATGTCTTTACAATGAGCATATTACATAAAGCACTCCCAGTGCATTAATAGAGAAAAATACCAAGCACCCTTGGTGAAATCACAGAGCAACAGAGAAGGTGGAAGAATAGAACTCAACATAATATCCTACACAAAATCAATTTGTTGATTTTGGTCACATGCATAATGAATGCAAGTTGCCTTCAATAGAGAAGAGAATTCACTCTCACACTGAATTCATCAATCATGCATACATATATATACTACCCTTCTCATGATTTGGATTCTATTTTTATCTTCTAAATTCAGGATGAAATTGCCCTTCATCGGGATGCTAGATCACTTAGTTAGGTGGCTAACTCAAGTGTCATCATGCAAGTGTTATAAATTAAGTGTCGTAACTCAAGTGATGTCTTTTGGTTCAACTTAAGTGTTGACATGCAAAACACTTTAGTTAACTAGATCTTCTTTATTAACACTTAGTTAACTCTTTTAATTGAAGTCCTTCTTGATAACATCACTGAAGTGAACAATGTGATTTCTCCTTTAATTAACTAAAGTATTTCTTCTTAACATCACTTGAAGTTTAACAATTTGAGTTCTCTTATTTGATTACATCTTATATTTATCTCTTGTCTTATCTGCATGGTCCACATGTTCCAACTTTAATCTATCTATCATATCAAATATACTAAGGTGATTTTTCCAATGATGTGATCATCTTGTTCTATTATCGTTCCAAGTGGTCATATGCTAAATTAATTCACTCTAGAGGTGGTCAATCCCTAGAGGAGACTTAATAGCTCAACCATGGGTAGTATTACATCACACACCATTCATGGTTCGACATGCAAAGAATTAACTCAACACATGAGGCACCACCTCAACACTTGAGGATCTTTCTTGACACACAAGACATTAGCCTTGACAAGCAATATTATACAACATCATCACTTTGACATACAAAGCACTTACCTCAACACATGAGGATTAACTTTTACACATAATTATTAGTCATTCTTGATTCCAACTCAAGAATCTACTCCAAGTTTCCTGAGTCCAACTTAGGCTCCCTAAGGTACTACCTCAACACACGAGGCTCAATCCCGGTGCACAAGATTGACTTGGATAATGACTCATGATGATATAACTTTAACACCCCCTCTCAGCGAGGGAGGCATTCTCTGCCATACCAATCTTGTCTCCAAATTACCTATACTTCATCAAGGACAGAGGCTTCGTCAACATATCTACTATTTTCTCATTAGAAGCAATGTATTGAATTCTTACAACACCTATATGGACAATGTCTGTAATGTAGTGTTATTTCATCTCAATGTGTTTCGACTTGTCATGAAACATAGGGTTTTCTGAGAGCTTAATGTAGCTTTGATTGTTAGAGTGAATGACAGAAGTCTTGTGCTTCTCATCGAACAACCCAACAAGTAGATTCCTAAGGCACACATCTTATCAACAGGTGATACTAGCTACAATACACACTGCTTATGTAGCAATCTGGGCTACGAAGCCCTGCTTCCTACTGGACCAAGAGATCATAGTTGATCCCGAGATAAAAAAAAATCCGTATGTACTATTTCATTCCACAATACTACCACCCTAATCAGAGTCAGTGTAACCAAGTAGCATAACGCCTCCACTGGAAGCATATCTAAGACCATAAGCAATAGTACCTCGAAGGTATCGAAGCACATGCTTGGAAGCAACCCAATGTCTATGGATTGGCTCAGACATGAACTGAATCAAGATACTCACTACATAACATATGTCTGGTCTACTATGTATCAAATACATCAAGGAACCAATGACCTATATATACATGGTAGGATCCACTTGATCCGATCCAGAATCTAACTCATGTAGATTCTTCATATTAGAAACCATTGGTGTAGGCATGGATTTACAATCCATCGTACCAAACCTGCACACCACATCAACTGTGTACTTTCCTTGTGAAAGAAATATATCATCTTTCCTTTTCCAAACTTCCAGACCAAGAAAGTAGTGCATAAGACCCAAGTCTTTCATTTCAAACTTAGAAGTGAGCTCCCTCTTGCACCGAGTTGTCTGTTGTTCCTCTCTAGTAAGGAAAAATTCATCAACATAAAGAAACAAAATCAGTGGTTGGTTCTTTACAACCTTAAAGTACAGTTTGGGGTTGTCTTCGCTTTTGGAGAAGCCCAAGTTCTGAAGATAGTTGTCAATCCTAGAATACCAATCCCTCAGGCATGCTTAATCCCATACAAGGCTTTCTTAATTTTGCATACATGGGACTCCTTCCCATGAACTACAAACCCCTCAGGCTGATTTATGTATACTTCTTGCTCAACTTCACCATTGAGAAAGGAAATCATCACATCCATATGGTGAAGTTTCCACCCCAGAACTGAAGCAAGGGAAATTATAGCTCAAATAGTTGTGTACCTGGCCACATGAGAGAATGTCTCATCATAGTCTATCCCTTCTTTCTATGAGAAACCACAAGCCACAAATCTTGCTTTATATTTCTCAATGCTACCATCAACTACATGTTTGATTTTATAAAGCCACTTGGAATTTACTACAGAATTCCCTTCTGATTTAGGAACCACTTCCCACACATCATTTTGCATGATGGATTTGTACTCTTCCACCATGGCATCTGTCCATACCTACTACTTAGTAGCTTCCTCATAGGTGCTGGGTTTTGAGTCACTGATGTGACTCATCTGAGCTACATATCCTGAAAATATTTCAATTCTCCTTCGCTCTCTGAATGTGCCTAGTGGTGATCCATGTTTTTCTTCCTCTTGCAGAATGTCTCGACACCATGCAGATCTCCTTTTAGCAAGAGGTTCACCAAGAGATCTTTCTACCAATTCTACTGGCTCTTCGGGATAAAGCATATCTAAGTACTCTTCTAGCTTCTCCCTCTCAACATATGAAAGGGGAGAATCATAATCTATATCCTCCATCATGGGAGTCTCATGCTCCTCCATATCTAAATCACACTAAAGTTATTTAGTGTTAGATTTTCAGAATTTACTTCAATTTGATCTAGGATCTTAACTGACAGAACAACATGTACAGCATATCTACAGCATATCAATCATGGAGACAATAATGCAAGCACACAAGAGACACAAAGATTTGCTTGGGGAAAACCATAAAGGTGAAAAACCCCAATAACTTCCTCAGAGATAGATAGAGCAATGATACAACCAACCAAGAGAGATAGCCATAACCTAGCAGCAGATCCTCCTCCTCCATAAGTGCGCCACTCCTCCTTGAGTGCATGTGTGAGAAGTGAGTGAACAAATAGAGTTCCTCCCGCACTCTATTTATACTTGACTTGACTTGCCTTTTTACCTAACTCATGTAGGCTCGAACTTAACCACATAACATAATGCTGAGTGGGCCGACCCCCAATAGGGTGGTCTAATAACCCTTTGACCCACATGGCCGACCCCCAATAGGGTGGTCTAATAACCCTTTGACCCACATGACTTATACAGGGCCGACCCCAACAAGGTGGTCTAATAACCCATCAAGTATAAGTTACGACACTTACAATATAAATGACGACACTTCCGTATAGAGGAATAATACCATCTCTATAGGAGTACATACAACATATATGAAATACATTCCGAAGTTACATATACATCAACATTTAGAGCACCTGAAGGAAGCCTCTTTGTGAAATGTTACATCTCTATTTACTTTAATGTGCCTTTTCCATGGAATATAGATTCTATAAGCTTTGTAGGTTTCCCTATATCCAACAAATGTGCCTTTCTTTCTGGATGGATCCATCTTTTTCCTCTTATCTTTTGGCACATGAATGTAGACAGGACAACCGAAAATATTCAAGTGTCCAACATTTAGTTTTTCACCGATGAATACTTCTTCGGGAGTCTTTTATCCTAGGATAGCATGAGGACTTTTGTTTTGTATATAAACAACAGTGTTGGAGGCTTCTACCCATAAGGAAGTGGGTAGATCCTGATCACACATCATAGTTTTTGCATCCTCACAGATTGTTCTTATATTTCTTTCAGTAACCCCATTTTGTTAGGGTTGTAAGGTATAGTCATTTGTATTCTTATCCCTGCCTCTCAGCAGAATTCATTAAAGTCATGAGACTCGAACTCTCCTCCATTATCAAATCTCAAAGCATAAATGTACTTTCCATTCTGATTCTCAACTAATGTTTTGAACTCTTGAAACTTGTTGAAAGTTTCACTCTTTTCCTTTAGAAAATAGATCCAAGACTTGCGAGAGAAGTCATCTATGAAAAGCACATAGTACAGATAACCACTCAAGGATGGTGCAAACATGGGACCACATAGATATGAACGGATCAAGTCCAGTATCCCTTGAGATATTTTAGTACTATTTAGAAAGATTTTCTTGATGCTCTTACCAAGAGCACAACCTCTACAAATAACATCATGCAAAGATTGAAATATAGGCATACCTTTTACCATATTTTGTAACCCAGGTAGCGCTTTGAAATAACGATGTTAGACTCCTATGCCATAGTTCACAAGTTCATAACATGTTATGAATCATAATTTTAATGAAATTTCCAAGAACTTTGTAGAGACCTCCCTCTAAAATTCCAAACACAGGTGCAAAATTCAAGTCTGAATTCTTAGGCCACAAGAGCGCTTTGTTGTCCATAAATATTACTCTGAAACCTTTATCTTCTAGAATTGAAACAAACATGAGGTTTTTCTTCAAACCAATAACATACAGAATATCATCAACATGGAGTACATCACTTGAATTCAACTGAAAGAAAGTGCATCCAACTCCTTGGATCGAATAGGTGGTAATATCTCCAAGCTCCACCTGATAGGAGAACTTCTTTTCCTTCAGATCTATGATAGTGCTCCTATATCTGGTCAAGTTTTTTAATGCGCCACTATCCACCAGCCACATCTCATCACTAGTGGTAATGGATCCAGCTAGAGTTGAGACAAGATAGTACTTCTTCCTTGTCTCTTGGTCATTGGAAGAATTCTTTCTTGTAGGTTCATCTTTTGTAGCAGTAGAAGCATGAATTTAATCTACCCTTGAATTTTCCTCTTTGCTTTGCACAACAATCTCTTGCAAAGTGGCCCTTCTTATTGTAGTTGAAGCATTTGACTTTAGAATTATCAAAGTTCTTGTTGTATTCATTTTCCTTTTGATGAGGAAACTTCTTCTGAGAAAAGGATTTGTTTCCTTTTTTTTTCTTTGCGTAAGAGCAAGGTTCTCTTCTTTGGAGGAAGCATTTTTTCTTTGAATTCACCCTTCTTCTTGAAGGAAATCATGCCACAACCTTTCAAATTTTGGTTTCACTTCTATACCATTAATAATAGCTAATAATATCTCCCATGAGGATGGAAGACCATCGACAGCAGTATGAATAAGATCATTGTCATCGACAGTAACTCCAATGCTAATGAGTTGATCTCTTACTTGAGAGATATTTGTGAAGAAGGAAGCAATATATTCTTCCTTCTCGATCTTCAGATTACGAAGCTTGTTCTTCAGGGATCTCTTCTGACTAGGAGCCTTCTTCTCATAAATATTTGTCAAGATGTCAAAGCACTCCTTTGCAGTCTTCAATGGAGTAATCACCGGCATCAAATTGCCTTTCACATAATCATAAATGGTTCTCTTTTCTTTGGCTTGATTCTTCTTGAAAGCAATGCGCCCAACATTAGAAGTAGGCTCTTCAACAACATTGGATACGTATCCATCTATATCATGCTCTTCCGGGATATTCAGAATCATATCCTTCCAAGTATTGAATTTCAAAGATCCTTCAAGTCGGTCTTCATGTCTTATTGAGATTGAAGCCATTATTCTTCAAGTACTATGCTCAACTTTTGCCACTCAGGATCAACGTAGGCTCAAGCTTGATTGAAAAACTTAGCTCATTCACGCCTTGAGCTCTGATAGCATGTTAATTTTTTTATCTTAATGTGGAATTATAGTAGTACTTGAAATCAAATGAATAATCAACAAGCATAATAATTCACATGAGACACAGTATTTATCCCGAGGAAACCCTCTAGTGCTTGAGGGAGAAAACCCCAACAAAATATTCCTTAGAATATTAATAGATAGCAGAGAATGTCTTTGCAATGAGAATATTACATCAAGCACTCCTTGTGCATTATTAGAGAGAAATGCCAAGCACCCCTGGTGCAATCGCAGAGTGAGAGAGATGGAAGAATAGAACTCAGAATAATATCCTGCGCAAATTCAATTTGTTGATATTGGTCACATGCACAATGAATGTGAAATTCCTTCAAGAGAGAAGAGAATTCGCTCTCACACTAAATTCATTAATCTTGCATACCATATATATCCCATTATTCTCGTGCTTTGGATTCTATTTTTAGCTTCTGATTTCAGGATGAACTTTCCCTTCATCTGGATGCTAGATCACTTAGTTAGGTGGCTAACTCAAGAGTTGTCATCCAAGTGTTGTAACTTAAGTGTCGTAACTCAAGTCTCGCAACTCAAGTGCCATAACTCAAGTGATTTCTTTTAGTTCAACTTAAGTGTTGACATGCAAAAAAATTTAGTTAACTAGATCTTCTTTATTAACCCTTAGTTAACTCTTTTAACTGAAGTCCTTCTTGATAACATCACTGAACTGAAAATTTTGATTTCTCCTTTAATTAACTGAAGTCTTCCTTCATAACATCACTTGAAGGTTAACCATTCGATTTCTCTCTTGTTTTATCACATCTTATATTTATCTCTTGTCTTATCTGCATGGTCCACATGTTACAACCTTAATCTATCTATCATATCAAATATACTAAGTAGATTTTTCCAATGATGTGACCATTGTGTTCTACTATCGTTCAAAGTGGTCATATGCTAAATTAATTCACTCTAGATGTGGCAAGTCTCTATAGGAGACTTAATAGCTCAACCATGGTTAGTAGTACATCACACACCATTCATGCTTCGACATGCAAAGCATTTCCTCAACACGTGAGGCACCACCTCAACACATAAGGATCTGTATTGACACACAAGAACTTAGCCTTGACAAGAAACACTATACAACATCATCACTTTGACATACAAAGCACTTACCTCAACACATGAGGCTTAAACATTACACATAAGTCTTAGTCATTCTTAAGTCCAACTCAAGAATCTACTCCAAGTTTCCTGATTCAAACTCAGGCTCCCTAAGGCGCTACCTTGACACACGAGGCTCAATCATGGCACTCAAAATTGACTTGGAGAATTACTCATGATGATGTAACTTTAACACCTCCTAGCTAGGGAATGCCTCTACCACATTCCAAGGAGTGAACTTCTTATCGTGCAAAATTTTGTGAGCCCCTTTCCATGCCTCACATCTAACCTTCCCTTCGTTTCTAGTACGTTCACTCCCACACGCTACGAGCTTCCAACCAAACATACTTTTCCGTCTCGGGTATGCCACTTGCCTCACTACTGTCCACAAAGCTTCTATCATTGCACGCCCTCCTAGCTAGTGAATTCCTCCTACCACACTCCACAAAGTGGACTTCTTAACATGCATGCCCTTCCTCAGCACAAGAGCCTAACTCCTTGCTAAGGCGAGAGTACTTCATTGTTTGATGGGTGTTACTATGCTAGTCAACCAAACTGATATTTTTCTAGCCTTCTCCTTTCGAGATCAGTGTCCTGCTAATGCACCTATGGTGTCGATGTGCTTTCCATCACTTCACATTATTGGATGCTTCTTCGGGTGAGCTTTCCCATGCACACCATCACTACTAACTCTTCGTGCCATCTCCTGATGGGCTTCTAAGCAGTCCTTAGGAGCACTCAAGGTTGCACTTTGCCAAGGGTGTTAAACTTCCACTCTAACTCATGGTACCATAATACCTCAAGATGTGGAGTCTTAAGGGATCAATCAAAGGCTTAAACAATTGCCTTTATTACCTCCACGAGATCATGTACTCATACAATGGTCAAACAATTCACAAATCTATAACAATTCATTTTTCTGAAGAAAGCAATCAATAACAATATAATCTCCTTACTCGAGGCATGTCTTCTTCTTTTTTATTCCCCAAAAATAGTAAATTTACTGGGGAAAAAATGAGTTTAAAAAGAGAATACTCAGGCCATGAAATGGATTTTTGGATTCTTAGGCCTCAACCTTTAAATCAACTTAAAAACCACTTTTCAATACTTTAGATCTGCATTCCTTTCGAAATCTTATAATTTTTTTTTTTTTTGTAACAGCAATGGATAGGTTTTGTATTAAAACTATGGCAGAGCCACCAAAAAGTTACAGCTTAAAAGTCTGGGAGGGGATAGCAGATCATCCTCCTTAAAATAGAGTCCAAATAAACTATTACAGAGCTTTAAAAAACAACGGACAGTTATAATAGAGGACCTTTTATTTACAGGTATATAAGCTAGAACTGGAACTATAAGACTGAGAACCAGTTTTAATCCAGCCGCACGGAGTTGAGGGAGAGGTCCTTCGGTGCTTCTGCATGGGCGTCGTCCAGATCCATAGGTTTAGTCTGCATCAGCTCCTCCACTTTCTGCTCCAAAACTCCAACACTGGTGTTCAATTCTGCCAAGGCTTGGAGGACTCCTGATTCCAGTTTATTCATGGCTTCCTCTAGCTGAGGTCTGAACTTCCCTACTTCCTCATCCAAGAACTCGAGTCTCCTTCCCCCTTCTTCATCTATCAGCTTCAATTTTCGAGCTTGCTTTCTCAAATTCCTGCACAGGGAGCGCACCTCTGTTTCCAGCGCAAGTAACGGGTCTGGGTCTGATGCCCCTGAGCTTCCACTAGATGCCATATTCATCGTCATTCCTGGAGACCAGAACAACATCTGATTTCTTCTCAGAAAGCGTAGATAACAGCCGGGAATTGGGACGAGCTTGCTTTCCTCTTTACGGCGCCAGAAATGGAAACTGAATCCTATTATCATTGTAACATCCCCCGCACAGGTGAAGATGAGGGGATAAGTACAATCGACGTCCATTGCCTGGTTGCTAAGCTCAGATCCTGGTACTCTCCACCTTGAACAAGCATTATGAATTAAACCTTCGCATGATCCTGAATTTATTACCTTCGAGTGAATTCGAATTAACCTCCGCGTGGCAATCTGAGCGTCATCATTTCGATTAGTGTCAAATGGAATGCCGGCCCTTTCATGAGGGGATTTACCCTTAGGGTAGGAGCATAATACTTTGTTCATAGTTAATAGAAAGAGTTCCCTTGCTTAAGGGAATCGCTTCATTAGCAGCGAGATCTGCTTCTGAATTTAGCTTCCGTAGGATATGAAAAAATTCTAGATGATTGAAGTTTGGAATGAGAGCATTGATTCTTTGGAGGATCTGGTTAAGATGGAGATTGGAATATTTGGAGCGGTTATTGAGAGCTTGAATGATGATTCGGGAATCTCCATATACGTTGAGTTCGTTTATTCCTTCAGCTTGAGCCTGGAGAAGTCCCTGCCAAAGAGCGAGTGCTTCAGCTATGTTGTTGGTATTTGTGCCCATACCCCAAGAGTACTTAAGAATCAGATTGTCATCGGGGCCGAGAAGCACCCCTCCCCCTCCTGCCTCCCCTGGATTTCCTTTCGATGCTCCGTCAAAGAATAAAGAGTTTCTGTTTATCACCTTTCTCCGATCTCTGAATTCCTCTGGCTCCTTCCTGATTTCCCAGTTAGCTAGCTGATGGGAAGGAGGGGTTGGAAAATTTCTCAATAACCCCGGGTTCATGCTTTTAATCCATGTTTCCTCGAGAGGCTCTAGAGGGGGGTGAATGTGCTGCCAGGGTTGAAATCGAAGAGAGTCCCCCATAAGACTTTTGATTTTGATAACAACCTGATGGGGGGGGAGGAGAGTCCTCTGAATATTCGTCTGTTTCTTTCCAACCAAAGTTTCCAAAAGATAAATTTAGGAAGAGTCAACCAAGCACAAGCAATCTTGTCCTTTTTATGGGAGGTAAACGGCGATGATCTATGCCAGGATCCAATGAGAGAAGGAATATCAGCTGGGACTAAATTTGGAGTCCAGGGGGAGGTAGCCAGCTTCCATACCGCTTTTGCATAAGAACAATCTATAAACAGGTGATAAGAGGTCTCCTCATTCTTTAAGCAAAGAGGGAATCGGGAAGGACCTTCCCAGCCTTTCCTTTTAAGGACATCCATTGTTAAGACGATGTCATGATCTAGCAACCAACTAAAATGATCCACCTTTGGAAGAGACTTTACAGACCAAATACTTTTCCAGACCCCAGGGTTAGGAGGAACATGCGGAACTGCCTTGATCACTCTGTACTCGGCCGCCACAGAGTAGTTTCCGTCTTGTCCTCCCCAACCTCTATTGTCCGACAGAGAGAGGGCTATAGGAGCTTTTCCTTGAATAAGTGAGAGAAACTGCTTTTGGTCAGAGAGGAGTCGAGGAGGGCATTCAGGGAGAGTCCATCCTAGCCATCCTTTGGATTCATCTGTTTTCCAGCTGGAGATGTCTGCTAAAGTTTTCTTCCCCTTGGCATCTAGGTGTCTTTTGAATTCGGTCAATCCTGATTCCATACTCAGGGGGGCATGCCCCATAATTGAATCCTCCCAGATAAGGATTTTTTCCCCATTCCCGGGTATCCAAGTGAGCTCCTTTGAAAAGAAGGGAATCGCTTTATTGCATAGGGCTGCCATCGGCGATCCTTTTACGTTCCTAGGCAGGGTATCTAAGCATCTCAATCTATTTCCAGAGAAATACTTCTTCCACAGCACCTTCTTGCTCCATGCAGTTTTTCCTGACACCAAATTCCATAGAATTTTCGCTCCAAGTGCCAGGTTTTGGGCCCTTAGGTCCCGCAGATGCAGGCCCCCTTCCAGGTATGGTGCAGTTACTTTCTTCCAGCTGACCAATGGTAACCGATTTTCGTTATTTCCCCCCCCTTTCCATAGAAATATTCGAATGATGGCTTCTAATTTACCAAGGACCATGGCCGGGGCGAGCAGTAAAGAACATTGGAAAACCGGCATGCTAGCTAGAACTGACTTTATTAACACCGCTTTGCCTGCAAGGTTTAGCCATGTCGCGCCCCAGGCTTTGATTTTGCTCTTCACTTTATCAGTGAGAGCTCCCAACTGGAAACTTTTGGTGCTGATCTGAAGATTGGAATTCCTAAATATTTGAAGTCCTGCCACTGAGTTTTCCCTTCTATTTCGAGAATCCTGGATAACTCTTGCATTTCTAGAGGGGTGCAATTCCATCCATATATTTGGCTCTTGGAGAAGTTTATTTTTCTTCCTGACACTTCTTGATAGAGATCGAAATCATGCTTGAATCTGCGAGCCACATTAGGACTTGCCCCTCCCAAGAGTAAGGTATCATCTGCAAACTGGGCGTGGTTAATGTCCTTAACCCCTCTGACTATTTGGAGCCCAAGTAATCCTTGCTGGGTGCGACTGTGTTCCAATTGAAAACTGAGAGCTAAGGCCTGAATAGCGTAAAGAAGGGGGGAGAGTGGACATCCTTGCCTTATTGCCCTGGAGGCTTGGAAGTATTCAGCTGCTCGGCCATTTAACAAGGGAGCTATCCATGGGGCAACGATGCATGCCTTTACCCAGGATATAAATTCTGGAGCAAATTCGAACTTCCTCATGACCTGAAAAAGAAAATCATGGCGCACCCTATCAAAAGCATTAGCCAAATCAAGTTTTACAACCATACCTTTGTCTTTTCATCTGATACTGGAATGAATTGCTTCTTGCACCAGGATTATATTGTCAGAAATGTGTCTTCCCTTAATGAACCCTCCTTGGTTTTCTGGGATGATTTTCGGAAGAGCACCCTTCAGTCTGTTTGCCATGAATTTGGTGATGATTTTGTAACCCATGTTACAAAGAGAAATCGGACGAAATCTATTAAAGAATTGGGCTCTCTTTTCCTTTGGAATCAAGGCCAGGAACGCCGAATTTGTGGCCCCTCCAATTTTCGTGCAGCTTTGAGACTTCCTCACCAGTCTTAGAATATCTTTGTTGATAATAGTCCAACAAGTAGAGAGGAATCTTGCTGTAAATCCGTCCGGACCTAGGGCTTTATCCGGGATTATTCCATCCAGAGCCATCTTAATTTCCTCCACCGAGACTGGAGCCGTCAACATGAGATTGGTGTCTAAGGAAACTTTCAGAGGGATATGCTCCAAGATGTTTCCATCATCCATAGACAGGTTGTTGCCAGTTTCAAAATAAATTTCTTTGAAGTGATCGTGGGCAGCTCGCTTTATTTCTTCAAACTCTGTGAGCAGCTTGTCTTCGTGGTTAATTTCCTTGACATAATTGTAGTGTTGACGAACTTTTGTTTGTTTATGAAAAAAGGAAGTGTTTTGGTCTCCTGCTTGAAGCCAGGGGTTCCAAGATTTTATCTTCCAGTAATCTTCTTCTAACCTGCAGGCTGAGTGCAAAGCCAACTGCAACGAATTTTCCACTTCTAGAGTGGCTTGATCTAGCTTCCCTTCGGTGTTGAAAATATGGTTTTCCAATGCCTTCTCAGCTTCCTTTCTTTGCTGTAATGGAGTTTTTTTTTGCTTAGCCCATTCCTTTAACATTTTTTTAACTCTTCTTAACTTTTCTTCCCAGACGAAGAAAGCTGAGCCCCTCACTGGAAGTTTCCAAGTATCTGCTACAAGGGAAAGAAATTCATCTGAGGATGCCCAAGATGGATTGTAACGAAAGGGGATGGGACCGTACTTTTTATCTTGAGAAAAGGTAAGACATATTGGTTTGTGATCAGAGACGCTGAATAGAATGATGGAGGAGGAGGTGTCCCACCCCAACATATGAAAAGATTGTTGTACTAAGAATCTATCCAGTCTTGCTACAATGTGCCCTGGACCTAACCTCTTATTTGTCCAGGTGAACTTGCCTCTGCTTGGCTTGATGTCTTCCAAATCCCATTCTGCTATAAGGTATTCAACCCATTCCCGGGCTGGATCCCTAACAGGGTTTCCTCCTTTTTTTTCTTCTTGGGAGAGGGTAAGATTTAGATCTCCTACCAAGATTATATTTTCCCTGGAATTTACACTTAAATACTCTTGAAGGGATTTCCAACAGTAATATTTCTTCGATGGGATCATAGGGACATAAATATTGAACACTGATATCTTTAGGCCTATCTCTTTATGAAGGAGCTCAGTTAAAATCCAATGATTAGTGGAAACTGAATGAATTAGATCATACCTTGTTTTATTCCAGAGCGTAGCCAATCCTCCAAATGCTCCTCTGGAACTTACTACTTTGACATCTGCAGCTGGCCAGCATGAAGGAGCAACCTGCAGGAAGGGTTGCTCTGCTAGCTTAGTCTCCTGGATAAGCAGGACTTCAGGCTTTGAGATTCGAATTAGATCTTTCATAGCTGTTACTTTAGTAGTACTGCCTAGCCCTCTGCAATTCCAGGAGACTATATTCATCATTTACCTTTGGAGCTGATGGATGCCCCTTTCGAGGCATTTGCCTGATTTCTAGTGTTTCTAGTTGTAGACTGTCCCAGTAACTTGTGTAGTGTTGGCTGGGTTCCTGCTAGCTTATCTGTATATGTTTCGACCTCCCTTCTTTCCTTATTGGTTCTCCTTCCTTTTTTTCCCTTGAGTTTTGGATCTTGGTTTTCTTCTTCCGAAGAGTCTTCCTCCATGGCCCCTTCTAGATCTTCCTGACCTTGCGGTATCTCCTTTTCTCCCTGATCCGTAACTTCCTCATCTTCTGGGACTTCTCCAGGTTCTAGTCCTACCTTCCCTGAATCCTGAGACGGGGCTTTTGGGGGGTATTTTTTCGGAACCTCCAGAACTGTGAATTTGTTGCTTGATTTTTGAGGATCTGGCGCTTTAGGGGCTGCAGCTGAAGGGTTAGGGTTTCTAGTTGCTTTCTTCCTGGGAGCTCTGGTTTTCTTCGCTTGTTTCCAGCCTTCTTCTTTTTCTTTTGGGATCTCTTGTATTTTAGGACAGTATCTTTGGAAATGCCCATATTCATGACAGTGCCTACATTTAAACGGGATTTGCTCGTAATCTAACTGCTGGTAATGGTGCCAACCCTTGACTGTAAGTTTAATAGCTTCAGGAAGACCAGCTTCCAGATCCACCTCCACACAAATCCGAGCACAGGAGTAAATTCTTTTAGGGTCTGTACTGTCAATGTATCTTCCTAACCCGTTCCCAATCGCCTGAAGGGATTCCGCGTTCCAGCAATGAATGGGGAGATTTGGGAGTCGAACCTAGACTGGGACAGCCTTGGGGATGTCCACAGCTGGGTCGAAATATGGGGTCCAACGGTTCAAATACAGGCCTTGAGGACCCATAAAATAGGGCCCATTTCTGAATATCAAATCTCTGTCTTCCTTGGAAATAAATTCAAACAAAAAGAAACCCTTACCCACTGGGTAGCTGGTAACTCCATTTTTTATGAGAGGCCTCCAATTGTTCTGGATCCAAGTTTCAGTTGTTTTTGGGGTTGGCCAGAGTCCCGTAAATTGGCCTACCAGTCCCCGTTCAGCAAGAGACACAGCAACCCTCATGGATTTCTCCTCAGGCAGAGCAATTTCGAGCACTGAGTCCAGCCTCTTGACAAACTTCGGAGGCGGCATCGCGTCTTTACGTTTCCCGTTTCCTGCGATCAGCCTGAGAAAAGCTTGCTCCTCCACGGAGGAGGTGGGAGGGGGCTCCCCAACTCCTTCGGCACCCATTGAAACCCTGAAAAAAATTCGGACCTAAAACTAGCGAGCCCTGCGATTTGCAAACCCTTAAAGCCAATAATTAATACATTATTACAATTATTTTCATGACAATGTTGAGTATTAAAGAATGAAATCTTATAAATTATTATTCTCTAAACTATCTTAAGATATTATTTTGTAAACTAACTATCTTCATAATTATTCTCTAAAACTCATTATTTTCATAGGTATTATTTCCCTTAAATGTGAATAAATGTGAATCTATGATTTCCATGAAATATTGGACATTTTTCTAAATTGCTCTCAACATTTAGCCAAAATCAATATAAATCTTAAAAACATAAACCTGCCATCCAAATTAATTCCTTAAAAACACCATAAGTGAGATTAATAATAAAAAATATAAATCAATATATTATATTTTCGAATCACAACCATAAGCATTTTAATAATATATGACTTTTTTTTCGAATCACAACCATAAGCATTTTAATAATATATGACTTTGATGCATCGACATAACGATGAGCATGTGAAGTCATATTTTAACTCAGCAATATGAATATTGAATATCCACACTATGAAATCGGAATGATGTCTCACTCAACATAACGAACTCTTCTCGTCAAAACACACATGGATGGATTTAACATATCGTCCAGGGGATGGATTCTAGTATACGAACGAACCAGTAATGGAGATAGGAGAGGTATTAGCTTACCTCAATTTTGGAAAAACTAGTTATCATAAACGGTTTATAAAAATACTTTATATACAAGTTATTCTCAATATTTTCATAATTTTAAAATTATTTCTTAAAAAACTTTCTTCTACATTTTGAAATAAAATAAATATTTTAAATTTAAGTCACATCCATTTTAAGTCACATCAATGTTCATTCATTGGTCCCAATCAAAAATACACTAAAATATACTAGGACTAGACAACTTGAAACTTTGTGACAGAGAGGACATCATTTTGAATTAGTCACACCTCAAGACCAATATGGTTAGATAAAATACACCCCAAAATATGTATGCTCAAAAACATAGAGAATTAAGTTACACAAAATGGATAAAATAACTGCACCAATAATGTCACCACAAAAGTTCGGCTGGAGATGGATGAAGGCAGTCAATGTTGGCTAATGATGGCATCATGCAGTTTCTTCTCCCACCACTGAAAAGCATGACATTCGATCGAACCTTTCCTGAAAGTTTCTTTCCAAATGTTGTAAATACATCTCTGGTTAGCGAGTGGAAGGGTTTCAGCTAAATCAGCGATTCCTTTCTCTATTGCGGGAGTTATCTCCTTATATTTCTTTCTATTTTGAGTAATCAATCTGACTATGATATCAAGCCAATTTGTAAGAAAAGAATGGCGAAACGATGTAGTTGTAACGATGCTCCCATTAAGCATAGCTTTCAGAAAGTGATAAATCAAAATAGATAATAGAGGCTCTCCACTCTGATCCAATGATGCGTTCACTGTAAGAGGTGGCGCTATTGGGTAATGCACTGCTAGCGAGTCACGAAAGTCAGAATCTTCGCAAAACATTTCGAGCACCATTTCGAACAACTTCCAATCACAACGTTGAATCACGCCGACCAGCCCCAACAACGCCCAACAATTATTATTCTTCATTTCAGGGCCATTAGTAGACTGAATACGATCCATGTTGGCCCTGAACTCTTTTAAGAGTGCTGACCTGCATTTCTGTGCGACAGCTGGGGATGCATTTACTCTAAAGTAGTCTATAATATAATTCGCAGATGTGGCGCAATGTTTTTCTATACCCTTGGAGATCATAGACAACATGTCTGGCAGAAACTCCTCTAACATATCTAGATGCACACAATCAGAGTTGCAGTTCATACTAAGTCTGGCCGCTAAATCAGGCGAAATATTTATTTGCAGCGATGATATCAGTGCCCGAAGTTGTGCTTGTTGAGCATCAGTCCAGCGCACAGCATTCAAATATTGCATACATTCCTGGATGTAGTCATGAAACAACAATTCGGAAGCAACTGGTAGAATAGCCAGAGCTTCATCCACTGTGGAGAAACAAAGGCTCTCGCCTGCTTGAGAAGAATACATGAGCTCAAAACATTTAATATATTTGTCAACACTGTGAGAACATGTTACCTCGACTTCAAAAAGCCGTTTATCAGAGGACCAGCGCTCAGAAAGCATGGCTTCATAAAACTCAGATTTTCTCAAGACTGTAGAATGAAGGTAAAGAGGGTTTCCTTGGTACTCTACTCCATCTGAACATATCAACCGTAATTTTATATCAGTGGTCTTCTTGTCTCCAAAATGCCAGTGTCCTTGCCTCCATATTGGCAACTGCTGATCCATTGCTACTCAAACTTGCTTAAATAGCCTCCTGCATACATATTGCATTGTGAGAAAAATCAAATTCCAACCCTGCAAGCGATTTGTGATCCACTTTCTTTCAATAGCCCGTACTGTCTCTGGCGACCAACTATCCTTGCTGGCCCTTGGACGGGAATATATGGATGGGGACCCGAACCAATAACTCAAAATAAAGGCAATAAATAAACACACATAAATCTCTACAAATTAACTGCAAAACAACTACATGGGAATTCAGAGAACTCACAGCAGTATAGTTGATTACAAGGGTACAAGGGTTGCTCAAGCAAGCCAAATCTGCACAAAAAATATGCATGTCCAAAGAGAAAGAGAGAAGTGAAAAGTCGCTTTAATCTCCTCTGATAAAAGATGAATGTCGTCTTCAAAAGTCACCTCTCATCACTGTTTTAAAGAACAAGAGGAGAAAGAGGGCGCCCTAGACATGCATGAGAGAGGAGAAAGGGCATTCATTCCCTCTTCATTATCTCCACTGGCCTAAACTGCTGTTTGATGGATGTAATTCAAGAAATGTGCTCGTGATAGATCCCACAGCGCCCCCCTACATACCATAACTGTTGTTCCTTCCTTAATTCACTCGCTTTCCATCACTCAAACTGCTGCAAACTTGACTAAAATAGGCTGTGTATGTGGAGCGCTGCCTCTGACTAAATCTGATTGGCTATGTTATGACTCAACTGCTGTTAAGGTGCATTGCACACTCTGTTTACCATTAACAATCACTGCATGCACCACCTTTAACCTGTTCTGTGTGAACCACACTTCAGTTATGCGGCGCCATTATTGTTTTGTGGGATGTGACAGCTTTAGCCTAATAACTTGCCTTGCTCCGAGGCTCTAACCATAGAATGGCTAAGAAGAACGACTATGCAAATTTTTCAAAAAACGAATTTCTTATAATAATAATGATTCACTATCAAATTACTATGATGGTATCTAATAATAATTCACCTATCATAAGTTAAGTAGTTGTGTTAGTAAGACTTATATCATATACTTAGCATGGAGATTAGTACTACTTATTCTCCTTTTCAAACAATATCTCTAACTTAACCACTTAACTTGTGGTAGATGTTGTGTGCCACTGCCCATTATACAAGCATCTACTACCAGTTATCCATACATCAGCTATAATTATTTATTTCAAATTTGGAATGCCGTCCATAAAATCAATCTAAACCATATGTTTGACTCATCCTCCTACAATCTAGGAAAATTATACTTGCTACTCCACCTCAAATTCTAAAATATAAACATACATCAATGTAATGATTCACTATAAATCAAACTCCCAACTCATACTTCTAAAATCAACAGTGTCTTCTAAAATCTCAGCAGTGTCTCCAAGATATGCACCTTTCATAAGTGTTATCTATCTCCAGTGCTCATTGTCCTCGAATATTACGCTTGTTTACTAACAGCATGCTACAGTTAAAAGTCTTGGGTTGAAGGTCTGAATCTTTGTCACACATATAACCAACACTTTTCTCCATGCAGGCATACCTTACATGATAGAAAATCTCCATCGTTCCTGATCTGTCCTTAAGGAAAACTCAAAACAGTAATCACAATCTCCTTACTAGTACTATAACCACAAGGCACAGAGATGGTTCTATTCTATTCTGATCTGAAAGCCCCTTTGTTACAACTGTTGTTTATTAATATGAGCCCAAATCTGCGCAGAGATGGTTTTATTCTATTCTGATCTGAGAGCCCCTTTGTTACTATAAATATGAGCCGCTTTACGACCAGTTATTGTCGGCACACCTGGAGTGTCTTCGCATTGCAACTCCGAGGGATCAACACTGGAGAATCGACCTGTAATTGGCGCAGTCGCAGCATGTTGTTATCAAATATTATGTGATTGGCAATGATAACGTTAGTCGGTAATCTAAGCCAGAAGATGTTTTAACGGAATTAAATTTGGGTGGATGGAATGAAATCCATCTAAATATTTCATAATTAAATTATTCTGCTTATTTTCCCTTCACATCCTTTTTTTTCTTCTTCTTATAAATCTCCGAACTTCTTCTAGATTTTCTGTTCAGCAAATATTGCTTTTAAAGTAAAGATTTACATTACAAGCCTATTAAATTGTTAAATACTCTGGTAGGATAGGCCTTTTCGTTTTGCCTTTGTAATTCTCTGGTTGGATAAGGCTTTTCGTTTTGCATTTTTATTTAACCAACCAGATCTTTAACTGTTGTTCGTACCTACATATATTTGGGAACAAATTCAAGTCTTTTGTTACAGAATGTCAAAGAACATCTTTATTAATTACATAGAGCTTTATTCCATCTGCAACAATCTCATCTTTAACGGATTCAATGTGGGAAAGAGCTCGGGAAAAGGAACATGTACATTTCAATTTGAGTTTTAGAGAAGCTTTACTTCACGCCTCAGCTGAAGTCTCTGGTTTGATAAGCCTTTGCATTTTGTCTTCTACGGATTATTTAACAAATCGGATCTTTAAATATTTGTCTGAAAACATTCTCATTTTAAATGGATTCGATGTGAGAAAGATCTCTTGAAAACATGAACATCTACATTTTAATTCGAATTTAGATTCTCTCCGCTTATTTGAGGATGAAAACAATAATAAAAAGGAATAATATGGTTCAAAAAGAAAATAGAATATGGCTTAAAAGTCCAGCATAATTTAATGCCAAGCGTTTAAGTTACAACAAATAAAAAATTACCTTGTATGGAAAAAGTAAAAATGACACATCTTTTTATCACACTCAATGAATTAATTGAATTTAGTGGTGCCTAGGAACACATGTGAAGAATTCATATTGCACGTGCTATGTTAGATACAACTTTGATATGATTGTCCACGTTTAAGACATGCATAAAGAAACCACCAGGAAACCGTTTACGCCATGCATCTGACTTCCTTAGGAAGCCACCACATTTAAGCTATGCATGTGACTTCTGAATCAAGCCACCATCTCTCCTCCCCATGAATGTCTCTCGAACATTTAAGCCTACCCTAATGTCTCTATACCAGGCAAACATTGGAAGGGAAGCACATTATGGGATATGTCACTGGAAAATAAGAATAGAAAGCATGGTAGGCAGATCAGAATGCTAAGAAAACTACTTAGGAATGTGAATGGTACATAGTTCCATAATTTAATTTCCTTTCAGTCATGAATTGCAGCTGGGTGGGAGTGTCGATGTCTTTGCTTTCATGCAAGTTTGTTGTGCATTCCATTGTAAACACAATAGAGCCCATAAGCATTTGCTTCCTCGCATACATCGGTCAGGTAAGTTAATTGCTACTACAACTCTCCTCTTGCACTGGTCCTTGATCTTTTCACCTTGAATTTGATTATACAATGTTTGCCAGATTTACTCCCAACTTCCAAAGAGCGGGTAACATTCTATGCATCATCATTATACAGAGAGAGAGAGAAGAGAGCCCTAGCCATCATTCATTCCTCGTCAGACATCCCGCTATGCTGAGTGAGGAAGATTCATGTGCTATTACAGAGTAGGCCTATAAGAAGCGAGGAGTTATTAAGGAATCGGCAGAGATGAGTTCCATGCAGTCAACGATGAAGAATTCACAGACGTGATTGACAATCATTGAAAATCACACCAGCTCATTAGATTCAAGGTATTTGTTCATGATATCTTAAATTATACAAAGAAATTTCTACCTGCAGACTATCTCCATTCATGGAGTTTTCATTTTCTTACCAGCAACAACTCTCCTTTAATCTTTGTCAAAAACTATGCCTGTTATCATGATTTGACTAACTAATTCGCAATACTTAAAACAAAATATACACTTTCAAATTACACCTCTGTCGAACGTATCCATATCACAAAATGATCATATGGTGGCAATGGCGGATGTCGTCTTTACTATAAACACATATTAGTTTGAATACTTGAATACAAGAGCCTTGATAACATCTTCACTTTTCCTGCCAAACACTCTTATGGATGCCTCTCTCGCTTGACTTGATGCATCTTCTGTATCCCCCATCCAACGCTAGGCTTCTTTAAACTGTTGGGCTTCCATGATCAAAGTTCGAATGTCCCTGGGAACAGTGTTTTGAATGGCCTGCATAACAGTCTCCCCGAAATGAACGACGTCCAACGTTTTGGGGAAGAACACGCTTGACTTCACCCTTGCAACGTATGCAGGCACAAACGACTCACGAATCCACTGCTTCTCTTCTTCTGTTTTGATCACCTCGGGGAAATTCGTGATAATCTCCTCCACCTCTACAAAAATCTTTGCAAATTCTACGATTGTCGGAAGATCCGCTTCGAAACGCTTTTGAGAATCTGCAGCATCGAATTCCTCTAATGCTTTGTCATGCAATTCCTTAGAAGCGGAGGAGGTTTAGGAAGAGGAGGCAGACTCAGTGGTGGCAGAGGGTTAGGAGGAGGAGGCGGCTTGGGAGGATCATTTTAAATGGATTCAATGTGAGAAATATCTCATGAAAACATGAACATCTACATTTTAATTCGAATTTTAGAGAAGATTTACTCCATATGCCTGCTAAATTCTTTGGTTTGGAAAGCTTTTTTATCTTGCCTTCAAGGAATTATTTAACGAACCAAATCTTTCAATCTTCATAGCGCCTACAAACATTTGGGGAAAAATTCATCGTGAGTGAAATCTTTTGTCACAAATGTTAAAAAGACATCTTTATTAATTAAATAGATCTTTACTCCATCTGCAACAATCTCATCTCTTCTTTAACGGATTCGATGTGAGAAAGATGAACAGGAAAAGTTTAACATGTTTTAATTTTATCTGCTTCCGTTAGATGTCTCGAGGCTAACACATTTGTATTTGGAAATCTGTCTTTTTCATTCCGGCAAGTCAATTTTATGGTTTCTGTTGCGATAAGTTGAATAGATTTTATGATTTCAGACCTTAGACAAAATTCACTTCACAAGTTTGCCAAATATTGTCGTCTGCTAAGCCCTTTTCTAACATTTTAAGATTTTGTTAAGAAACCAGATCAGTATGTATAATTACAACAACCCTAAGACTATATCCAAGCCTTAAGGGGCAACTGATATGGAATGGTAAAACATAAATGAAAATATTTAGAAATTAATTCCCTGGAACTTTATTCCATCTGCAACAATCTCATCTTTAACGGAATCGATGTGGAAAACGTTTCGACAAAATGTCCACTGAAATTCCCTATTTCCTTACTTTATATTTCGTAGGGTTAAATGTGTCTTTAGCCATTCGAACAAATCATTGCTTTAATTTGCATTGATTTTATGAAATCGGAGCTTTTAGAAAAATTCATTTCACAAGTAAGCCAAATACTCTGGTTTGCTAAGCTAGATATTCCACACAGGTTGTAGGTTATACAATGAGTATATCAGGGCCATTGTAATGTAAATGCTAATGAAAATGGAACAGTAAAGCAAATCAGAAAATTTAGAAATTGAAAATGAAATTAAAAGGAAAATCAGAAAATTTAGAAATTGAAGATGAAATGCGATGAATAGAAAACAAACGTACAGACAGAAAACAGAAATGCAGCAAAGCATGGATTATTTTTTAGAACACAACCGTACTTACAGAAATTCAATGAAGTATGGGTTTATCGCAATACGATGTGATTAGTAGATCTTGGATATGTGATTAATCATTAATCTATTAAAATTGAAGATATCCTCGGCACTCCAGCCGAATTGCCATAACATCTATGCGTTGTCCTTCACTTTAATAAGCCTTTATGTTTCTCCTTTTACCATATCTTTAACGAATCAGATTGTACGCAGGTTGTACTTACATACATATATGAGGGATAACTTACATCTGCAAATTGGGATTGAAGTAGCTCCGACCGTGAAAAATCGATCTGCTGGTTCATAAAGACTTATTTTCAGTTCTTTCAAAATGCAAGGTATGCTCCTACATAATGGATATACTTGATATTGTTTATTACATAAATTGTTATTTTATTTTCTACAATCCGGATGCAAAGTTATACTGAATGTATTTTGATTCTTCGGCTCACCGAGGTAATGTGATAATAGACGCAGATGAAGAAGACGGACGACACCAAAATTTCATGGTAATGTATGTTTTTAACAAGTCAAACAAGTATGCCAAGAGCGGGGAAATATGTCAATAGTATACTACAATGCACTAAAAATTTTGAGTCTACCTGTAAAATTCTCATGTCAAAATCAACGGCCTCTTCGAAATAAATTTTCTTGAAGTCCTCGATAACCTACCTCACAGGATCCTCGACCATTATTGCTCAGAGAGATTCGATCCAAGGATTTATTCATGATATTAGAAAATAATGTGAACCCTATAGCTAAGTAAATCCTCTTACAGGATTCTAATGTGGTCTCTCTCAGGTCTCTGTGGAAAAAAATTATTAATGGTATCTACAACCTTTCTCTGAATAAGCTCAAACCATAATTATTTGCTTTATTCTATTGTAAGTTTATGTTCTTCCTCTTAAAGGCTACCTTTCCGACAGACATTCCCCACTTTCTCAATCCCTCGGTCTTTTGCAGACGCTAAGGTTCTCACCTCGCCCCTCTTCAGAAGAACTTCAAAAATACAAAAAATATAAAGATCAATCCTTCCTCTAACAGAAAGGATGTCCAGATAGGTTATGTTGAACATGAAAATTAGTAGAGCTTTGTAGACCGCCATCGTGCCACTTTGAGCTTTTTAGGTTGTCATCTATACACATTAACCAAGTGGCAGTTAACTGAGGATGCGTGGAACTCAATGGTATTTTGAGGTTACATGGTGGTGAACTCAATCTCCATGCTACAATCCCGAGTTAACCAAGCCTGCAATCCAACCGAACGCCTTCATAGTGTACAGCAACGCAGTCCTCCAATGCAACTCATAATTTATACATTCATATTTAGCATCATAGTTTCTTTAGTATCGTTGTGAACAACAAAGGTCTTGTGCTGAGGGATCGATCCCCATTTATGAGATCTCTTTGCAATTTATATACTTTTTGTCATCTTTTTATTTTGGAGAAGAGCATTTGTCATAACGATATTGCTAACAGTTTTATGCTTATGTTATCATCAACAACTTTTTGTTTTTTTGGAATTAGAATCTCTTTTTGTGTAAAGGGTGCACTTGGAGTGGTCATGAAAATTGTATACACACCTGGATCTAGCCCTCATAATTTTTGATCCTATGTTGTTATGGAATTTGATAATTACATTGGCCCTCCATGGGACCAATCTCAATCAAATAACATACCAATTCCACTCATAAATCGAAGTAACAAGAAACAAATCCCCCTCAATATGGCCTGGGCATTGACTATTCACAAATCCCAAGGATTGACATTATCAAGGTCAACCATTGACATTGGTAACATTGAATGTCAAGGCTTGACCTTCACGCCAATGTCATGCACTACAACATTAAAAGGATTGCGAATTGCATGACCATTCTCCTTCGACTGCTATGCAAAAAGGAAAGACACTTCATCTGTCACACTTCGAAAAAAGAAAGAGGCACTCCTTCATTCTCTGTGTTAGAAAAACAGGATCGCAGAGCAATAACAATAAACAGAAATGCAAATATAATCACACATACACATTACAAGAGAGACACATATATATCGTGGTTCACCCAACTTGGGCTACGTCCACACTGAATTTGCCAGTCCTTATTATTAGTATCGTCCAGCAAGGTGAAGGGATACAACTTGCAGCACAACCGCTGCACTTCCTCTTCTCTGTTTCACAGTCTCTCTCCTGATATCAGAGATCTTTACAATGCATAAAACCTAATACATCATCCCTAGCCGTATTACAATGTCTTTATTTTATAAGGGAAATACAATGGGAAAATACCACGGGATACCCAAAACCATGGGCCCGCAAAACAGCTGGCGAAAACAGCCCCAAAAAAAATTTTCGGGGGTGCTGCCCCCGGACCCCCCCAGCCAGGGGGGATGGTCCCCCCTGGAACCCCGTGGGGGGGTGATTCCCCCCCACACCCCCTGCTGGGGTGACTGTACAGTCCACCTACATATCATATAAAATTGGGGTACAAACACGGCTGATACAATATCATCTATAAGACTAGAAGATCTGGCTCCACAACCAACAATCTCCCACTTGGAGACTGATCACAGCAACTCCACCGCTGCTGGACTTGGACTTGGAAAATTTCTCCTCTTCACCTTCATGCTAGAAGGCCAACTGAAACCGAGCACAAACTCAGTTTCTCTCTGGTCACTACCTTCGTGAACATGTCTGCAGGATTCTAGATAGTATGTATCTTTTCCAGCTTTAATAGTTCATCTTCCAGAACAGAGCGTATGAAATGGTACTTGAGCTGTATATGTTTAGTCCTGGAATGGAATGCTGAGTTCTTTGCAAGGTGAATGGCACTCTGGCTATCACTATACAATCTGCTATCCTTCTGCTTCTTACCCACTTCCTCCATAAACCTCTGCAACCAAATCATCTCTTTACTAGCCTTTGTAATGGCAACATACTCTGCTTCTGTTGTTGAAAGTGCAACAACCTTCTGTAGTTTCGAAATCCAACTTACTGTTGTTCCACCTACAGTAAACACATACCCTGTGGTGCTCCTCCTGCTATCCTTGTCACCTGCCATATCTGCATCAACATATCCCTGTAGAACAGTGTCTGAACCTCCAAAACATAATGCCTCAGTGGTAGTACCTCTCTAATACCTGAGAATCCACTGTACTTCCTTCCAATGTTCTTTACCTAGATTGTTCATATATCTGCTCACAACTCCCACTGCATGTGCAATATCTGGTCTTGTGCACACCATGGCATACATCAAGCTGCCAACTACTGATTGATAGGGAATCTTGGACATGTAATCTGTCTCTTCTTGTGTCTTGGGACACATTTCCTTACTTAGAATGAAATGGCTAGCCAAAGGTGTACTTACATGTTTTGCATTCTGCATTCTAAACCTCTCCAACACCTTTTGTATGTACTCACTTTGAGACAATGTCAATTTGCGATTTTTCCTATCTCTCGTTATTCTCATACCAAGGATTTGCTTTGCAGCACCCAAATCCTTCATCGCAAATGAATTAGCTAGCTTCCTTTTGAGTGCATTTATATCCGGCATGTCAGACCCTGCAACAAGCATGTCATCCACATACAATAACAAGATAATATATCTTCCATTGTCTAGCTTCTTGAAATAAACACAGTGGTCAGAATGACATATACTATAACATTGTTCTGTCATAAACCTGTCAAACTTTAGATACCACTGCCTTGGAGCTTGCTTCAAGCCATACAAGCTCTTTTTCAACCTGCATACCAGATCCTCCTTACCTTTGACCTCATACCCTTGTGGCTGCTGCATATATATTTCTTCCTCCAAATCCCCATGGAGGAAGGTTGTTTTTACATCTAACTATTCAAGATGCAAATCTTCTACCGCCACTAGACTTAAGATAGTCCTAATTGAAGTCATCTTAACAACAGGAGAAAATATTTCATCAAAATCTATACCTTTCTTTTGTGCAAACCCATTTACAAAAAGTCTGGCCATGTACCGCTTCTTACCTCCTTCTTCTTCCTTTAACCTGTAAATCCATTTGTTTTGCAATGCTCTTTTACCAGCAGGCAACTGAACCAAATCCCAAGTCTGGTTTCCTACCAATGAGTCCATCTCCTCATTCATGCCTTGCTCCCACTTCTTTCTAGTTTCCACCTGCATTTCTTCTTCATAACATTCTGGTTCACCAGAATCAGTCATCAATAAATAATACATTGAAGGAGAGTATCGTTCAGGGAGTCTACTTAACCTGGTAGATCTTCTTACAGTTGCAGGAGTTTCAGGTACTTGTTGCTGCTCTTGATTTTCTGGCACCTTCGAAACTTCATTTTCTTTAATTTCATCAAGCACTATGTACTCTGTGTTTTCCTTTTCCTGTTTCTTTCCCTGCAATTGATCTTTATACATGACCTTTTCATTGAATATTACATCTCTACTCCTGATGATTTTGTTATTTTCATAATCCCATAAACGATAACCAAATTCATCAATCCCATATCCAATAAAGGTACATTTCTTGGATTTAGCTTCAAGCTTTGTTCTATTTTCTTATCAATATGGACAAATGCTTCACAACCAAACGTTCTCAGAAATGAGTAGTTTACCTTTTTATCTGTCCATGCTTCCTCTGGAATACCACCATCCAAAGCACTTGAAGGTCCTCTATTTATTAAATAAACAACAGTATTTACAGCATCCGCCCAAAATTGTAAGGGAAACCCTGCATGCAGTTTCATACACCTTGCACGCTCCATGATTGTTCTGTTCATCCTTTCTGACACACCATTTTCCTGTGGTGTTCCTGGGACTGTATTCTCTCTACGAATCCCATGGTATGAACAGTAACTATCAAACTCCTTGCCGCAGTACTCACCTCCATTATCAAATCTAAGACACTTCAATCTTTTTCCTGTCTCATTCTCAACCAAATCTTTCCACTTCTTAAAAGTAGCAAACACATCATATTTCTGTCTAATGCAATAAACCCAAGTTTTTCTAGTTGCATCATCAATAAATGTAACATAATAATGAGAGCCACCAAGAGATTGCACCTGAGCCGGTCCCCATACATCTGTATGTACAAGCTCTAATTTTTCATTCTTCTTCTGTTTCCCAACCCTGAGAAATCTGACTCTCTTCTGTTTTCCATAAACACAGTTTTCACATAATTCCAAACTTACCTGCTTCAAATCCAGCAGCAACTTCCTTGAGTGGAGAATCTGCATCCCCTTCTCACTCATGTGGCCAAACCTATGATGCCACAATGTTGTGTCTATTCCTGTGGAAGCTAAAGAGATAGAATGGTCAGTATTATGAGGACATAAATACAACATACATACTCTGTCTCCTTTTGATATCACCATTGATCCTTTAGTGATCTTCCACCACTTTTCTCCGAACGTAGATAGACAGCCGCCATGTCCCAACTGCCCTGTTGAGATCAGATTTCTTTTCATAGCAGGAATATGCCTAACTTCTTTCAACAACCAATCAGTTTCATTCTTAACTTTTATCCATACCTTACCCATTCCAACAATTTTACATGTCTCATCATCACCCAATAAAACATGTCCAAAGTCGCCAGGAACATACTCATGAAAGTATTTCCTATGGGGTGTAGCATGACATGAAGCTCTTGAATCTACTACCCAATAATCACTAGTATTATCTAATGCAAGAATCAAAGCATCTTGTAACACATCACTTGCTACATTTGCTTCCTAGGTAGTTTCCTTCTGTGCATCTCCTTTCTTTTTTAGAGATTTGCAGTCTTTCTTCAGATGTCCTTTCTTTCCATAGTTCCAGTACTCTATCTTTCCCAGTCTGGACTTGGATCTGCCCATTTTAGACTTTCCACGATTACATTGGCTCTTTCCTCTCTCC
Organism: Larix kaempferi; assembly: GCA_027924585.1. Taxonomy (NCBI): domain Eukaryota; kingdom Viridiplantae; phylum Streptophyta; class Pinopsida; order Pinales; family Pinaceae; genus Larix; species Larix kaempferi. The sequence continues at coordinate 494,836 of BSBM01000887.1, forward strand.
TTTTGTCTTCCCCTGCTCTCCATGGTCAATGCATTACCTGATGTCTCACCTGTGTTTTTTCTTCGCATTTCCTCGCTAAGAATAACACCAATAACATCATCAAATTTCAAGGTGTTTGAACCAGAGACAGAGTTACTTACAGCCATGACCAAGCTATTCCATCTTTCTGGCAATGAACACAAGATTAGAAGATCCCTAACCTCATCATCAAAGTTCACACTTACAAAACTTAGCTGATTTGTAACCGTATTAAACTCATTTAAATGATCAGTAACAAATCCACCTTCAGACATCTTCATATTAAATAAATGCTTCATTAGAAATACCTTGTTGGAGGCTGATGGTTTTTCATACAGCTTACCCAATGCACTCATCAAACCCTCTGTTGTCATTTCTTTTGAGATATTGAAATCCACCGACGAAGCCAGGCTCAACCGTATTGTTCCCAGAGCCTTTCTGTCAAGAACCTCCCATTCTTCGTCCTTCATAGCCGTCTGTTGCTTTGCTTTTCCTCCCAACGGTAGGAATAGATCCTTCTGGTAAAAATAGTCCTCCATTTGCATCTTCCATAACCCGAAGTTTTGGCCGTTAAACTTCTCGACCTTAAACTTTCCTTCTTCTGCCATTGCTCCCACTCGAACTAGAAACCCTAGCTTCCTGCGGGTTTAATTGCCAAATAGACCTTTGGCTCTGATACCAATTGTTAGAAAAACAGGATCGCAGAGCAATAACAATAAATAGAAATGCAAATATAATCACACATACACATTACAAGAGAGACACGGATATATCATGGTTCACCCAACTTGGGCTACGTCCACACTGAATTTTCCAGTCCTTATTATTATTACCGTCCAGCAAGGTGAAGGGATACAACCTACAGCACAACCGCTGCACTTCCTCTTCTCTGTTTCACAGTCTCTCTCCTGATCTCAGAGATCTTTACAATGCATAAAACCTAATACATCATCCCTAGCCGTATTACAATGTCTTTATTTTATAAGGGAAATACAATGGGACCCCGTGGGGGGGCGATGCCCCCCCACACCCCCCCCGCTGGGGTGACTGTACATTCCACTTACATATCATATAAAACTGGGGTACAAACATAGCTGATACAATATCATCTATGAGACTAGAAGATATAGCTCCACAACCAACACTCTGTCCCTTTAACACTTAAACTTGCAACCCTAAATCCTTGCACTCTCCCTACCAAATAAAAATACAAATGTTGATTTCCAATATAATCATAGTTAACCCTGATAACTACCTACCCTTTATTGTTTTACTGACATAAGTATACTTTATTGTATGACAAATTAATGTACATTCCATTTTACTTACCATCAATTACATGAGTTTCTATTTATTGCTTATTAGTACTTGCAAGAAAGTTTTCCTTTCAATTTCATCGACTACTATCCCTACCATAAATTAACTAGGCTTACCTTCAAACACATAAAATTATATTCTCTACGTACACACAACTTTCTCTCATTTTACAACATATTGAAGTTTTTCTCGGCGTTTCATTTCCCCCGCTTTGGGGGTATGCTAGTAATAAGCATAATTAAAATCAAATTTGAGTAATGGATTGACACAATCATCCTTTTCTCTTTTGTAATTGAATTGACATGGTCAATTTTAGCTTTTATCATTATATAAAAGTCCTTCAAAGCTTGAGTAGAAGGGTTAGATTTTGTTCGTGTTAATGGGCTAATGGTTGGTACTTTATTGTTGATGTGATATGAATTTGTCCACTATGTTGTTGCAGAACACCCTTGTAACCACTACATAATAAATCAACGGCATAGTAGTTGGGATAACTTTTTAAAAAGCTCAAGTATGTGTTTGTTATGATTGATAAATGGAGTTTCTAACTTTCTATTATTTCCTTTATTTGTTCATGCAGTTTGAGTAATGCATGTTCTATATATGGTGAGGGATGTTTTTTATTTATAATGTTTGGTATTACATTTCACACATATAGTAAGTGCATGCTAGTAAATCAATGTTCATAATGTTGTGGAGGTCCTACAATACCTTCTTATATCTTTAAGTCTCAATTATGGGTTTAGTGTGAGAATATTTTTTTGAGGTGATTGAAAATGCTAATGCTTCTAGAATACAACAAATCCTTTGTTAATAACACATTGGAACCCTAATTTTTATCTAATGCCCATCTCCATATGTTCCAGTTTTCCCAAAATAATGACATGTTTTCTTCTTCCTATATTTCTTAGTTGAAGTTTGATCACCGTGATTTTTCATAGCATTATGGTCAATGCAATCACATTCTTTCTTTGGATTGCATTGTTGACCTTCTCCCTTCACCATAGGCTCTTTGTTGGAACACATGATGCTAAGCTACAAATATAATCCCATAATCAGTCTACATGTCAAAACCCTAAGTCAGTCTACAAGATAGATCCAACTCATCAAGAGTGCATACAATGGAGAACCTCCATGAGAAACATATACAATAGGTTAGATCTCAAACCAATAGCTTTAATACCATGCTACAAAACTAGGAAATTACATATATCAAATAGATAGGTATTTTAAGAAGAGACAATTTCTAAAGACATCATTACAACACTTAAACACAAGTGAGCATAGCTCAACATATATAAAAGTATAAGAAACCTAATGGCTTTCATACAACACACATTCCACACATTGTTATCATAAACTAACCGCTAAGGTGTAAGACCTTTCCCTAACCAATGGAAATAAATCTGCTTCTAAATCCTAAATAGAATGTTGGAGTTGTTCTTTAGATGTAAACATAATAACTTTTAATGCAAACTTGAATTTTTTGTCTAGTTTAGCAATTTGATTTTCTCTTTCTTATATGTAGGAGATTAATCATAACAACTTTAATCTGAAATAGAAATTGCAATTTCGAAAAAAATCTAATATAAATTTACCACAACTTACAAAAAAAATCTACAAGAATAATACTTATTTCTCTCGGTTGATGAATCCAAGGCAGGCTCCCAGCAACTTTGTATTTATTGCAGCTTCATAGTTACCCAACCACTGGGAACAACATCTCTGACTCCCCAGTTCTAGAAAACTCTAAGGATTTTTCTAGCCCTTGTTCCCAAAACTCCAAGAACATAATAGTAGCACAATATATTCACCCACAACAACACAATGACCTAGGAACCCAGCTTCCCTACTCTCCTTTTCCTCCAATTCTCTTTTTTCTTCTCTCAAGGTTTATTCCCACTTAAGTCACCCCCAACCCCAAAAGACTCATCCACTGACTCCACTTTGTAACCCTCTAATACTCATTCAATTCAACTATAAAATCATCATGGCACATCATTCAAAAATAAATTTGTAATAAATTAATTATCCTAGCATAATCTACTGACTTAAATCGAGAAGAAACATTCCTCAAGGAAATCAACAATCAAATAATGAAATTAATTTTTCTCAAGCTTTTCAAATGCCTCACCTAACAATTAATTATTACTCTTAATCCATTGAATAAAATTATTATAATTAAAATTAATTGCTTGACTTTAATTATAATCTACATAATCAATTAGTCTACATAAGCATGATTAACATATATAATAAACCAATAAGCATATTAGCTCAGGCATGCGAGGTATGCTAATAATCTGAATCATGGAAATATTTTATTACTCTATTTGATGTATATCAAAAATCATGTATAACATAGAAATAGAATTAGCATGTGGGAATTACATACACCCCTCCTTCAAGTGTTACCAGACAATCTACCGAAAGTGGACTTAAGGCATGATCTCCCTAGTTCAATGTGAATCTAGAACAAATCAGACATAATACAAATCTACCTTCCTAGATTAAATTAGAGATTAAGTGATGTAGACATCTTACCTTTCAAATCTGTAGATATCTTTCTCTTTTGTCGCTTCAGGATCCACAGTCGTCAGATCTGTAGCTGCAAGACCTGTCAGAACATGCCAGAGACAAAAAAGTAGTAATAGTACATCTACACACTAATTGATGTAAGTAAACGATTAAGGAAGTAAACTATAAATATCAAATGAAAAACAAGACATTTATGGAAAGAGTTTTGTATTACTGTATAAAAGTGGGAATACAAAGAAGAGTTAGGATTACAACCAAGCCCTAACGTTGCAATCTTCCTACGAAAAGCCAAACCAATGCCTCTAAGGAGAAATGGATGCCTCCAAGAGATAAATGATGATCTCCTATGCTTATTCCACCAGCATATGGATGCTATAGCCTTCCTCCCCTTGGAATGGAGAAGAGCTTCATTTATATAGGACTAGGAGGATAGGATAGGTTGAGAAATAGTGGGAGAGGACTAAGGGATCCTCCCAAAGGGTTAGGGAACCAAATGCCAGCTCGACTACAAGCTAGGAATAGAGATCCAAGTCATACACCTTCGAGAAATCGCTCGAAGATTCTCTTTATCCACATTAACTAACATCGACGCAAGTTGTATTAGGACAACCTGCGCTTGATAGTGACAACGCATGTTGTACAAAGGAGGCATGGGCCATTGGCGCAAGCTTAAAGGTGACAACCTGTCCATGACCTAGTTGGGCGCAAACTGCTAGGGAGCAACCTGCGCCGACCCAACTAGACCTTATAGTAAGAGGTCAGCAACTTCTCCAGTTAAACTTACTAGTCAAGGAAACTTCATGGATGTTTACACTGAGTCTTATGATGGCAATATTTTAGGTGTAACAGAATCCCCCCCAAAGCATGAAGTTGATGAAACTAGATAGGTGAAATGCTTTGATAGAAGGATGGCAAGGACTTGTCATATGGAAGATGATGGTGCAGTACAACTGAATTTGAGAACATAGTCCTGTATGACTCACAACATGGATTCCGACCAATACAATGCAGATCCATGGTACTAATGACCGATTGAACACAATCATGGCTACTAGACACAATCGTAGATCCATGATGAAACGATAACACAACCACGAATAATACAAAGTGGATCCGTGTAATATAACATAAAAAATATCCATCGCAACCTGAGTAAAACATAACTCCCCAGGGTCTTCAAGTCGAACCCGCAATGATATGAATCTATCCATCCGATTACAATGTTTTGGAGTTGAACATGGTAGAAACCACTTGATTACCGATCATGAATGTATACCGTTAACAAGCACGAGGTAAATCACCATCGATGTTGATGATCCCCAAGGTATCATAGTACATATCACCAAGCGTGAATAAATGATTTGAAGCCGAACGCTTGACGAAATCTTTCAATCAAGAGCCAATGATGTAAACTCATGTTGAAAGTGAGGTAACCTGCCATTGAGGCATGTAGGCGCAATGTACTCAATTGGTTTCTAGATCCAATCCTAGGATGATGTGTTGAAGTCCACAAGGATGAATCCATCGAAGGAGGGCCATAATGAATCCCCCTTCATCGACACGAAACTCGATAACAGATGTTTGGAGTAGATCGGATGGTACAGTAACATGCAAGATTGACTCAAAGTAGATCGAAATGATAGAGGGTGTACTGACTGCAAATAATGAGCAGTGAATGTATTTTGAACATGGGCATGGCATGACCTGGCAGTATTGACATGCCAAGAATGATGCCAACCCCTAATGCAACTGATGATGGAAGTACTCTTCGGATGACTCAAAGAGTAACAAGACTCATGCGGTTAGCAAGACTCGAGGACAAACGGATGACCCAAGTATTGTATGCAAATTAAAATGAGTGAGTGCCATGTTCAAGAACGACTAAGTACTGCCACTGGTAAAGGTGTAACACAAAAAAATTTCCTTTTTCCCCATCATGACTGATGAGTGCCTCATGTGTTTTTTAACGAGCTTGAGGAGGGTAACCAGATGCTCGATATAGCTCATCTCATAGATGATTCCAATCCCAAATGTTTTACGAACCTGGGAAAGGAGGGGTTCATCCTATGGAGGGCCCTTCAATGTTGAGTTTTAACGAGTCCATAGAAGGTAAAATCAGCATCATTTCATATTTAGAGAGTCTGAAAAGAACTAAAGAAGACTCCAAAGGTCCTTTTTCATAAGGTTAGCCTCTTCGCCCGGAAAAGGGTAAAACAACGCAAGAGAGGACTCTTCCAATAATGATTGGCTGGAGTATTCCTTTTTTGTATTTAGTGCCCCCTGGTCCGAAAAAGGGGTAAACTATCACCAGGAAGACGATCATTCAAATACTTTTACAAGCGTGAACGCATCAAGTTCGCTTGGCGATCTTTTCGTATTTAGAGAGCCTTAAAAGAGCTTAAAGAAAGACTCCAGGGGGTTCCTTTTTCGTAGGAGTTTAAAGAGCCAAAAAAAATGATAAACTATAACTTGGTGACTTATTCTCATAGTTTTACGAGCAAGAGAAAGAACAACGAGTTAGCTCAGTGTCATTAATAATTGAATTTAATGAGCGAAATAATGAAAAAAGACACTCAAAGAGTTGTTCATACATGATAATACCTACGAGATAATCACCAAGACGAAAAACGGCATTAATTAGGCATCTAACTTCACCTGCAAGCTTAAAGACTAGGTCAAAATGGTTAACCAAGCGTTTAAATGCAATAAATAACTCAAACTATGGTAAATAACCCACTAAAGCATCAAATTAAAAAAGGAATAGTTCATTTTTAGTTATAAAATGGGCAAAATAGTGAAAAATAATTACAATTGTTTTTTACCAAGTTTGGAGTGTGTGAAGTGCCATTTGGAGCCAAATTTCGTTTGTTGATTCCAGGAGCCACGGTCCATCGTTTCGTGTGCCGTTAGAGACAGGTAAACCTAAACTCAGCTATGCAAATTTTCAGTGGATTACATTCTTGTTTTTTGCTTAATTTTTAGGTTTTTGAGTTGTTTTGGTGGGCAAATTTGCGCCCACGAGTCGGCGCAATCCCTCCTTACGAGAACTGCGTCAACCATGCACCGGCACAAAAACCGTAAGAACCTTTTGCGTCGGTAACGCCCTGTCTACAAAGACGTCCTATGCCGGCGCAAACGCCCAACCCAAATGAAAAAGTTTTGATGATTGGAAAGAGTTCTAATGGTGTTTACTTTCCCTCTTTGACAGGTTCACGGTGACAAATATGGTTCTCTTGTGGTGAGAACGAGAGCACAAGGTTGATGATGCTCAAGCCGATAATGACCCTCAATGCATTGTTGCATTGAGGCACTGTGGGTTGCTCAAATACTTCAGAGTACCGGGCATGAGGGCCCAAGTTCCGCTACTAACGCACACGATCCAACGTTGGGATCCGGTGCAGCATCATTTTAGGATCAGAGTGCATACACAGAGCATAGATGTCGAGGACATCTACTTCCTAACAGGGTTATCTCGGCGGGGGGAGCCTGTATCTCTTACCGGATCACAAGGAGGTGATCGGACAGTGGATGATATTATCGATCAGTGGTGCACTGGAGGCACTATGGCTATTGGTGGGAATATCCCCATGAAAGAGATTCGAGACTGTACTCTATGTACCGTGCTCTTCACCATAGTGAGGGTAGTGAGAAGTCGTTATGCTCACCTTGCGAGCGAATCGCAGCTGATGTATGCGGAGGAGTGTATGGGTCCTCGGGTATTCAACTGGCGTGAGGGGATCCTCACCAACCTCTAGAGTCAATTGACCAAATGTCGGCGTGGGGCGCTGAAATAGTTTAGCTATGGGTTCGTGGTGATATCTTTCCTATTGGAGCGGGTACCTCATATAGGTCCACAGGTGGAATTGGATCACCGAGATGCTCGGTATCCACACATGACTAGATGGGAAAAGGTGATGGCCCTCCATGGTGGCGGGGGTCCTATCATAAGCTTCGGTACGAGGTTTTTCACTTGGCTGGAGGGACAACTCCTCGTGATAGAGGATTATCCATACAGTGGGACAGAGTTCAGAGGTGATCCCGACCTGGTGCTTCCCGAGGGAGAACAATGGGGTGATATTGGTAAGAACAACAACTTTTGTGTTTTTCATTTTATGTATTTATGATTTTTTTGGAGTAGTCCTGATGACTCAATGTTTTGTGCAGATGTGGGTCCATCACGACCAGTTGGAGTCTTTCTCATTGCGAGGAGAGGAGAGGTGCTAGTCGTAGCTCCCACGATGTGTGATGTCATCGAGGAGGTGGAGGAGGTCTACAAGAACCTCCACAGGTTGACACTGGATATCCCATAGCCGAGTGTCTGTGATCTACCCTGGGGTTATTAGAAGAACACCGTCGGGGTGTCTACATGTTTCGGCATGCTGCTCTGTAAAGTGGCGAGGGCTATAGTCTTCTATCATGAGCAGCCTAGGGATTAGGTTTATGCTTATGTATGTACTGAAAGCTTATGAGCTTCAGATTTTGTTAGAGATGACTCTTATTGAAAGCTAGTATGATTCAGATTTTTGTATCAGCACCATCATTTTGTATCGATTTATATATATATATATATATATATATATATATACAGACAGTTTTGGCGGCTTTATAAATTTTGTGTTCTATGGATGATTTAATGAGATCTTGTTTACATGTTTGCTTATACAATCGATTATTTACATGTTATGTATGCCTTTATATTTTATGAATATGTTATGTGTGTGAAATGTACCAATCTAAAATGAAGTTGGCCATTGAGTCAACAACTGTATTCATGTCTCATGGAATGTGCAAGTAATGAATAGATTCAAAAGACCTTTCCAGAAGACGGACTCGTCTGAAGAGACAGAGTAGAGTAGGGTCGCAGATAGCATAGATCCAGTTAATATGAGAAACCACTAGTTGTGAATTCAAATGGATAACAATGTGGTTCATACCCAAAGAAAGAGCATCGGTTAGGGTTCCAATCACTGCCTGATACTCTGTGGCGTTATTGGTCGCGTATCCTAGACAACTTCCTCCTGAGCTGATAAGCTCGCCGGTGGGAGAATAAAGTACTCAGGCTGTCAAAGCAAGGTTACGGGTATGCCGGCTAGCGTCATCCACGAATCCGTAGCAAATTGTCATCTGCACATGCAGACAGAACATGGTATAAGAAACGAAACATGACCTGGACACACTAAAACAAAAGCATCACACCACACAAAACACACATGCCATGTATAGTATATACAAGATAACTATGCATGAAAGACTCAGGCATACTACCTCTTTAGGTAGATCCCATTGCAGGGCTCACCCAAAGATATCCCATCATAGTCCTCTAGTTCGTAGGCTCCCTTCTCCAAAACACGTTTTACTATGTACGGTCCGTGCCACATGGACTCGAACTTACCTTCCCCCAGCTTATCATGTTCTTGGTCATATGTGAGGACCAAATCACCCTTGTTGAAGGTACAAGGTTTAACGGACCTATCGTATTGTGCTTTGATGTGCTCCTTATGTGCCTCATTGGTAAGAGCGACACCGCGGCGGGTCTCATCAAGTTCGCTAAGTAGAGGAAGCGTTCTTCTTCGGCAATGGTGTTCGAAAGAAGTTCAACTGCAATTTTGAGTGATGGAATCTCGCACTCTATAGGTATCACTGCCTCCAATATGTAAACTAACTGGAACGGTGTAAATCTGGTGGCAGTCTTAACAGAGGTCCAGCTTGCGCCGATGGCCCATGCCACCTTTGTACAGCATGCGTCGTCCCTATCAGGCACAAGTTGTCCTAATACAACTTGCGCCGATGTCAGTTAATGTGGATAAAGGGCATCTTCAAGCGATTTCTCGAAGGTGTATGACTTGGATCTCTATCCCTAGCTTGTAGTCAAGATGGAATTCGGTTCCCTAACCCTTTGGGAGGATCCCTTAGTCCTCTCCCACTATTTCTCAACCTATCCTATCCTCCTAGTCCTATATATCTGAATCTCTTCTCCATTCCAAGGGTAGGAAGGCTATAGCATCCATATGCTGGTGGAATAATCTTAGGAGATCATCATTTATCTCTTGGAGGCATCCATTTCTCCTTAGAGGCATTGGTTTGGCTTGTCGGAGGAAGATTTCAACTTTAGGGCTTGGTTGTAATCCTCACTCTTCTTTGTATTCCCCGGTATGGTCACCGAATTTGTTAGCAGACAATCTACCGAAAGCGGACTTAAGGCATGATCTCCCTAGCTCAATGCGAATCTAGAACAAATTAGACTGAATACAAATCTACCTTCCTAGATTAAATTAGAGATTGAGTGATGTAGACATATTACCTTTTAGATCTGTAGATCTCTTTCTCCTTTGTCACTTCAGGCTCCACGGTCATCAGATCTGTAGCTGCAAGACCTCTCAGAACATGCAAGATACAAACAAGCAGTAATAGTACATCTACACAATAATTGATCTAAGTAAATGGTTAAGGAAGTAAACTATAAATATCAAATGAACAACAAGACATTTATGGAAATATTTTTGTATTACTGTATAAAATTGGGAATACAAAGAAGAGTGAGGATTACAACCAAGCCCTAATGTTTCAATCTTCCTCTGAAAATCCAAACCAATGCCTCTAAGGAGAAATGGATGCCTCCAAGTGTTAAATTTTCAGTATTAAATCACAATACTATAGGATCTTTGCTGAGAGAATAACATCTACAGTATATCAATGCATGACAATCATAATATGACAAGCATCACAAGCATCATAAGAATCAAAAGCATAGAGACAAGAAACACAGAGTTTCCGTGGGGAAAACCCTAAGGTGAAAAACCCCACAACTTCCTCAGAGATAGAGAGAGCAATGGCTCAACCAAAATACAACCAAATAATACAGAGATAGTCTCCTAGCAGATGATCCTCCTCCTCCTCACTAGTGCGCCACTTTCCAGAGAGAGAGATAGATACTTTTCCGAGTGAGTAAAATAGAGATCTCCTATCTCTATTTATACTCACCTTTTTTCCCAGTGACCTACTGGGGCCGACTTGTCTACTTGAGTACATCCACATTATATTATATATTAATTAGGGCCGACCCCATAAGGTGGTCTAATAACCCATAGGCAAGTACACACACTTGCGACACTTGTCAATCCACATGACGACACTTCCTTATAGAGGAATAACACATCTCTTATAAGGGTACAATAAATATATATATAATACACAGATGAAATACATTCCGAAGTTACATATACATCAACACTCCCTCTTAACTAGGAAGGTATTTCTCGACACAGATCTGCTAGACAAGTCTTCTTCTCTGGATCATCGTCATCGATGCATCGTCATCATCATCGTCACTGCTGCTGCTATCTCATCCAATCTCTGTCTCTACTCGTCATAGGAAGTTCTACAGAGCCAGTCCTTTTTCATACTGGATGTAGGCCCACCACCTGCAGGTCTTCGTCATCACTGGCCATACTGTGGAATCCTCAGGACTTATTACGTGCATCACAAAACCTTGAAAGAGCATCCCAGGATATTACGGGTACACAACTCCAACCTGTAGGATCTCCCAGGGCGCTATTACATGTGACCCCACCACAAAACCTCGAAAGAGCATCTTAGGATGTTACGGGTACACAACTCCGACCTAAGATCTCCCAGGGCACAAATTACATGTGGTCCACCACAAAACCTAGCAAGAGCATCTCAGGATGTTACGGGTACACAACTCCGACCTGAGATCTCCTAGGGCACAAATTACATGTGGTCATGGAAAAACCTCGCAAGAGCATCTCAGGATGTTACGGGTACACAACTCTGACCTGAAATCTCCCAGGGCCCAAATTACATGCCATAGGACAAAACCTCGCAAGAGCATCTCAGGATGTTACGGGTACACAACTCCGACCTGAAATCTCCCAGGGCACAAATTACATGTCCTCCCAGAGCAATGTCTCGAAAGAGCATCCCAGGCTGTTACGGGTACACAACTCCGACCTATAGGATCTCCCAGACATGCTCATCTGCACAACCTGATCCACGGCCACAGAGTATCAACCTGATACTCACCATACATCATCCTAATGTACTCATGATCGTCCTGATCATAATCACTGCAACGTCCTGCTGCAAGTCATCTGGAGCAACATCCTGAAGCTCGTCATCCATGATCGTCCTGATCATCAATGCAACATCCTGCTGCATGTCATCTGGAGCAACATCCTGAAGCTCGTCATCTATGATCATCCTGATCATCACTGCAACATCCTGCTGCATGTCATCTGGAGCAACATCCTGAAGCTCGTCATCTATGATCATCCTGATCATCACTGCAACATCCTGCTGCATGATCTACCTGATCATCAATGCATCTTCCTGATGCATACCAAGTATCATACATGATCCTCCTGATCATCAATGTATCCACCTGATACAAATATATGATACATATCATCATACATGATCCTCCTGATCATCAATGCATCTACCTGATGCATACCAAGTATCTACCTGATACATATCATCATACATGATCCTCCTGATCATCAATGCATCTACCTGATGCATACCAAGTATCTACCTGATACATATCATCATACATGATCCTCCTGATCATCAATGCATCTACCTGATGCATACCAAGTATCTACCTGATACATATCATCATACATGATCCACCTGATCATACAATGTACCCACCTGATACATATACAGATACATGGTCCAAGCATCCAACATGATGCATAAACAATACATACACATGATCCAACTGATCATATCCAGCATCCAAAGTGATGCGTACATACATACATAAAATGATCCAACTGATCATATCCTGCATCCAACATGATGCGTACATACATACATAAAATGATCCAACTGATCATATCCTGCATCCAACATGATGCGAACATACATAAATAAAATGATCCAACTGATCATATCAAGCAGAAACTAGAACATCATCCTGATGCTCATCATCCAGCGCTTACATCCACAGCCATGTGAAGGATCCTCCTTCCAACATGCTTGGAATGGCTTCAGCAAATGTGTCCGTCACTTCTTCCTCGAAGTGTCCTCGATCTGAATAACGCCAAGCCTCTCTCTGAAGTACTCGAACTTCACCCTGGCTAGTGGCTTCGTCAGCACATCTGCAATCTGCTCGTCCGTCGCAACATACAGGAGCTTCACAACTCCTCTCTGCACCATATCCCTGATATAGTGATATTTGATCTCTATGTGTTTCGACCTGTCATGAAACACTGGGTTCTCGGACAGCTTCACACAACTCTGGTTATCACAGAAGATACCAGTAGCCTCCAACGGGAGATCAAATAACTCAGACAGTAGCTTCCTTATCCATACTGCCTCACAACTAGCTGAACAGGCTGCAACATACTCTGCCTCAGCTGTACTCAGTGCTACGCAGGACTGCTTCCTGCTAAACCAAGAGATCACACCTGATCCCATACTGAAGCAACACCCAGATGTGCTCTTCCTATCTGCAGCACTGCCAGCCCAATCTGAATCAACATAACCCTGCAGGTTAAACTTTTGATTTGCCTCATATCTGAGCCCATAATCCACTGTACCCTTTAGGTACCTCAGAACATGCTTTACAGCAACCAGGTGAACACTCCTCGGATCCGTCAGGAACTGGCTCAATGTGTTCACAGCAAAGCAGATATCTGGTCTCGTGTTCGTCAGGTACATCAAGGACCCAATAATCTGATGATACATAGAAACATCAACTGGCTCAGATGAAGCATCACAAAGAAGCTTCAGATTCGATGCCATAGGTGTGGCCATGGCTTTGCAATCCATCATCCCAAATCTCTTCAAGATATCTACTGTGTACTTCCCTTGACCAAGGAAGATCCCACCTGCATTCTGCCACACCTCCATACCTAGGAAATAGTGCATCATTCCCAAATCTTTCATATCGAATTCAGCTGCAAGCTTCCTCTTGGTATCTGCAATCATTCTGTCATCTCCTGTCACAAATAGGTCATCCACATATAGTAGTAGAATCACAGGATTCCCTTCCTCAACCTTGTAGTAAAGGTTGGAATCTGCTTTACTCTTGGTAAAGCCCAAACTAGATAGGAAACTGTCCATCCTACCATACTAGGTTCTGGGAGCTTGCTTCAAGCCATACAAGGCTTTCTTCAATCTGCATACATAAGATTCCCTGTCATGTATTTCAAAGCCGAGTGGCTGTTCCACATATACTTCCTCTTCTACTACACCGTTCAGGAAAGCAGTCTTGACATCCATCTGGTGTATCTTCCATTTCATTGCTGCGGCCAAGGCAAGTACTGTTCTTATGGAAGTATATCTGGCTACAGGTGCAAAGGTTTCTTCATAGTCTATTCCTTCCTTCTGAGAGAAACCACGAGCTACGAATCTTGCTTTATATTTTTCCACACTGCCATCTGCAGCATGCTTGATTTTGTAGATCCACTTGGAAGTCACAACAGACTTCCCTTTAGGTCTTGGGACAACATCCCAAACATCATTCTTCATAATTGATTGATATTCCTCAACCATATCATCCTTCCATTCTTTCTTTTCTGCTGCCTCTTCATAACTGGAAGGCTCTTTGTTCATGATGTCACAGAGTAAAGCAACATAACTGGTGTGTGATCTGGTTCTCTTCTTTGCTCTGTGTTCTTCTTCTGGAATGCCAAATCTTTCTGCATCATGAATGAGCTCTCTAGCCCATACAGGTTTCCTCTTGTGAGAGTTATCCTCACGAGGTGGATCTACAGGTTCTTGTGGATCTTCAAACTCACGAGCAGTTTCTGGAACTGCATCAGTCATGGTAGTGTCTTGAAATCTTGTTTCCTTAGGTTCTTCATAATTTTCAATAGGTGCCTTTCTTGATTTGATGAATGCTGAATTTTCATCAAATGTTACATCCCTGCTGACATCAATCTTTTTTAACCCTGGAAAATATATTCTGTAAGCCTTCGAGCTTTCACTATAACCCACAAAGATGCCCTTCTTTCCTGAAGGATCTAGTTTAGTCCTCTTCTCCTTTGGGACATGAGTGTATACTGGACAACCAAATATTCTGAGATGGCTGACTTCAGGTTTCTTACCAGAAAAGACTTCTTCTGGTGTCTTGTTGTCCAATATCTTGTGGGGTGTTCTATTCTGCACATATACAGCTGTTCTAGCTGCTTCTGCCCAAAGATGCATAGGAAGATCCTGGTCATGCAACATTGCCCTTGTTGTTTCCATGATGGTTCTGTTCTTCCTTTCTGCAACTCCATTCTGTTGAGGATTATATGGAGCAGTCAACTCCCTCTTAATCCCTGAATCACTACAAAGCTTCTTGAAGTCATTTGAGGTGAATTCTCCACCATTGTCAGATCTGAATGTTTTGATTTTCTTGTCAGTTTGATTCTCCATCAAGTTTTTGAATTCCTTGAATTTATCAAACACCTCATCTTTGCCCTTCAAGAAGTATACCCAAGTCTTCCTGGAGAAGTCATCAATAAATGATACATAGTAAACATACCCACTTAGGGAACTGGATGACATGGGGCCACATACATCTGAGTGGATGATTTCCAGGATGTCTTTTGCCTTGCTTTCACTGCTTGGGAAAGCCTTCTTAGTGTTCTTACCTTTTGCACATCCTTTGCAAACCCCTTCATGTTTGGTCTTGATTTTAGGAAGACCTTCTACAGCCTTGCTTGCAATTGGAAGTGCTCTATAGTGCATGTGAGCAAGTCTCCTATGCCAAAGTTCACTTGGCTCCATGGATTCATGTACCATGGCATGTTCAGGTTGACCCTTTAATTTGTACAAGCCTCCCTCTTGCTCTCCAATCACTACTGCATCATCTATAGTCTTTCCCTTTGGCCACATTAGTACTTGGACATCAACAAATGCAACCCTCATACCTTTTGCATCTAGAGCAGAGATGGAGAGTAAGTTCTTCTAGAGCCCAGGTACATAGAGAACTTCCTTCATCTTCAGAGATTTTCCAGAATCTAAGTTGTAAGAGGCTTCACCACTTCCTTTGATTGGATATTGATAATCATCCCCAAGTTTCACCTTATGGGGTGATTCATGTTCAGAAAGATTCACAAATGATTCCTTGAACCCAGTCATGTGTTTGGAAGCCCCACTATCAATCAACCAATCATTACATCCATGGGAGATGGTACCTGTAAGAGCGGAAATTAGAACATATTCTTCTTCACTTGATGAGTCATCATCACTACTACTTTCTGCCCTAGCCTTCTTCTTTGGAGGTTCATCATCTTCGGCAGCATGGGCATGAAACCTTCTTTTGCTACCTTTCTTCTTATTACTGGAGTTGTTCTTATTATCCCTTTTGTTCTTGGGACAATCTGAAGCAAAGTGACCCTTCTCATTGCATGTGAAGCATCTTAGGTCCTTCTTATTCTTTTGATGGAATCTTTTGGGGTGAGGGTGATCCTTCTTGGTTTTGCTTCTTTTGGTGTGAGCTGCAAGAGCTTGATCTTCACCTCCCATCTTTTCCTCACGAGCTATAAGTCTAGCTTCTTCTTGAGAACATTCTTCCCGAAGTCTACTGAAGGAGATCAACTTCTTCCTTGCACAAATTCCTTGAATAAAGGAATCCCATGACCTGGGTAGGCCATTTAGAGTGGTCATCACCACTTCACCATTCTCCACCATTTCATCTACTGCTTCTAATTGTTCCTTGATCTGAGAGACCCTTGAAAAGTAGGATTGAATGGTTTCCCCATTCTGAAACTTTACTGCTTTCAATTGGTTCCGCAGGGTCATCTTCCGATTTATGTTCTTTCCTTCAAATAGCTTGGTCAAAGATTCAAACATCTGTTTGGGTGTCTTGAGAGAAGACACATGGGGTATGAGATGGTCTTTGATAGAATCAGCAATGATTCTCTTTGCCTTGACCAAGTTCTTCTTGTGCAATACCTTGGCCTCTTCATCCTCTGGGATAGGGATGTCTTCTTTCACATATGAGTCCAACTCATTCTCTTCCAGGATTAGCCCAATCCTATACTTCCAGGCTCGGAAGTTATCAGCCCCTTCAAGCTTATCCTCAAGCTTGGTGTGAAGAGACATCTTTAAGAGTACTTCAAATGGAAATAGAAAATATTTAGAACTTACCACTTGAAGTGTTGAAAACTGGATCTGGTCCCGGATTGGGGTTTGTTAGAGAAACCCTAAAAATCCAAAATGTGAATTTCAAAATTCCGAAAGGATAGAAAGATGCGCCTTGGAGAGCTGATCAGCCTAGTACATTCAGATTTTGAGATCAGCAAAGTCTTGCCCTTCAAAATTGCCTTTTTGTCCTCCCGGGTTCACTGGGGAGAGCCCTGAATTAGGGTTTGAGTTTCCCGGAGATCTACCCAGCCAAACATCTCGATCCAAAGCTCAAACCTTCGATTTTTGCAAGGAGCTTCCAGCTGTACCTTCAGTTTCCAGAAATTCCTATTTTTGTGGAAACCCTAATTTTTAGGGCCAAAACTGAAAATGCTCGAAACTGAAATCTGATTGGACAGAAAGATGCGCCTTGATGAGTAGATCCAATCTACTATACTGAATTTCAAAAATCTGTGGAGAGAAACCCAATAAACAAGCAATACAAGCTTCCGTCACTGCAAAATGTCTTCTTCTCAGTTAAGCTCTGATACCATGTTAAATTTTCAGTATTAAATCACAATACTATAGGATCTTTGCTGAGAGAATAACATCTACAGTATATCAATGCATGACAATCATAATATGACAAGCATCACAAGCATCATAAGAATCAAAAGCATAGAGACAAGAGACACAGAGTTTCCGTGGGGAAAACCCTAAGGTGAAAAACCCCACAACTTCCTCAGAGATAGAGAGAGCAATGGCTCAACCAAAATACAACCAAATAATACAGAGATAGTCTCCTAGCAGATGATCCTCCTCCTCCTCACTAGTGTGCCACTTTCCAGAGAGAGAGATAGATACTTTTCCGAGTGAGTAAAATAGAGATCTCCTATCTCTATTTATACTCACCTTTTTGCCCAGTGACCTACTGGGGCCGACTTGTCTACTTGAGTACATCCACATTATATTATATATTAATTAGGGCCGACCCCATAAGGTGGTCTAATAACCCATAGGCAAGTACACACACTTGCGACACTTGTCAATCCACATGATGACACTTCCTTATAGAGGAATAACACATCTCTTATAAGGGTACAATAAATATATATATAATACACAGATGAAATACATTCCGAAGTTACATATACATCAACACCAAGAGATAAATGATGATCTCCTATGCTTATTCCACCAGCATATGGATGTTATAGCCTTCCTCCCCTTGGAATGGAGAAGAGCTTCATATATATAGGACTAGGAGGATAGGATAGGTTGATAAATAGTGGGAGAGGACTAAGGGATTCTCCCAAAGGGTTAGGGAACCGAATTCCAGCTCGACTACAAGCTAGGGATAGAGATCCAAGTCATACACCTTCGATAAATCGCTCGAATATTCCCTTTATCCACATTAACTGACATCGGCGCAATTTGTATTAGGACATCCTGCGCCTGATAGGGACAGCGCATGTTGTACAAAGGTGGCATAGGACATCGACGCAAGATGGAAGGTGGAAACCTGCACCTAACCTAGTTGGGTGCAGACTGTTAGGGAGAAACCTGCGCTGACCCAACTAGACCTTATGGTAAGAGGTCAATAACTTCTCCAGTTAAAATTATTAGTCAAGGAAACTTCGGGGATGTTTACACTGAGTCTTATGATGGAAAGATTTTAGGTGTAACAAAATCCCCGCCAAAGCATGAAGCCGATGAAACTAGACAGGTGAAATGCTTTGATAGAAGGATGGCAAGGACTTGTCGGATGGAAGATGTTGCTGCAGTACAACAGACTTTGAGAACACAGTCCTGTATGACTCACAACATGGCTGCCGACCAATACAATGCAAATCCATGGTAGTAAAGACCGATTGAACACGATAATGGATACTAGACACAATCGTAGATCCATGATGAGATGATAACATAGCCACAACCAATACAAAGTGGATCCATGTAATATAACTCAAACAATCTCCATCGCAACCTAGGTAAAACATAACTCTCGAGGGTCTTCAAGTCGAACCCACAATTATACGAATCTATCCATGTGATTACAATGTTTTGGAGTCGAACATGGTAGAAACCACTTGATTACCGGTCATGAATGTATACCGTTAACAAGAGCAAGGGAAATCACCATTGATGTCGATGATACCCAAGGTATCATAGTACATATCACCAAGCGTGAATAAATAAGTTGAAGTCGAACGCTTGACTAAATCTTTCAATCAAGAGCCAATGATGTAAACTCATGTCGAAAGTGAGGTAACCTGCCATTGAGGCATGCAGGCCCTAGGTACTCGATTGGTTTCTAGATCCAATCCTTGGATGATGTGTTAAATTCCACAAAGATGAATCTGTCGAAGGAGGGCCATAATGAATTCCCCATCATCGACATGAAACTCGATAACAAATGTTTGGAGTAGATCGGATGGTACAGTAACATGCAAGACTAACTCGGAGTAGACCAACATGATAGAGGGTGTACTGACTGCAAATGATGAGCGGTGAATGTATCTTGAACATGGGCATGGCATGACCTGGCAGTATTGACATGACGAGAATGACGCCAACCCCTAATGCAACTGATGATGGAAGTAATCTTCGGATGACCCAAAGGAGTAACAAGACTCATGAGGTTATCCAAACTCGAGGAAAAATGGATGACCCAAGTACTGTATGCAAATGCAAATGAGTGCCATGTTCAAGAACGACTAAGTACTGCCACTGGTAAAGGTGTAACACAAAAAAATTTCTTTTTTCCCCATCATGACTGATGAGTGCCTCGTGTGTTTTTTAACGAGCTTGAGGAGGTAACTAGATGCTTGGTATAGCTCATCTCATAGATGAGTCCAATCCCAAATTTTTTCCCAACCTAGGAAAGGAGGGGTTCGTCCCATGGCGGGCCCTTCAATGTTGAGTTTTAACAAGTCCATAGAAGGTGTTGAGCCCAGAATTGGTCGTTTTTAATCATCTTCAACCAACTTTCCTGCCCCTGTCTTACACCATTTATCATTCCAATTAGACCTGTTGTCCTCACCTTATTTCCCAAATTACCAAGGTATGGCTGATCATTGTTTTATTTTATTAATGCTTATGATTGTGATAATTAAAAGCTGTGCATCTCTCAATTGTGCTAACATGTTACGATTTATGAAGGTAGTTGAGGTAAATGGACTGCAGGAAGATCGGGGCTGAACAAGTCAGAAGGGATGTTCGTTGCTTGTAAAGGGATCCTTGGGGCTTGAGTCATCAATTAAGGCACAGCTATGACGGGGCAGCTGTAACAGAAGGCGCTATCTTGAGTATGTTGCTGCTCGAGTCTAGCTGTGAGCTGGAAGGACCGCCACTCTTGGGTCAATTGATAACTTTATCATATTTTGATGTTTCTGTTCTCCCACGTATTGTAACAGCTATTCATTTAGGGCGCTTGAAGATCAGAGATCTTCATGGCTGCCCAGTTTTAGGATTGATATTATGATTTGTATGTATAAATATGGGGAGTTGCCTCGACCCAGGGGTTGAACAGCAGACAATTAATTTATTGTATTAGCAGCTGAGCAAAACTGTGTACTCATTCTTCTGTTAATATAAGGAGTTACTTCTGAGCTAAAGAGTTGTGTTGTTCAGCCAGCGTCTCTGTGTGAAGGCTGGGCCCGTCTTCCACAGAGATTGCTGAGTTAAAATAGGATTTTAAATTTATTATTGTGTGATGCTTTGTTCTTTCCTTTTGTACACAGCAGCAATATTTATTGTGTGGATTTTTCAGTAAAAGATTGTATTTCTGTGAGATTGGTGAATGGTGTAGAATAACAGTCGACTGAGTAAGGTTTGCTTTATGCATTTCAATTGTTGTTATACACAGACGTGTTCATCTTACAGCTAAGTTGTGATCCCATGAGCCCTTACAATTTATCTTTCCTGTTGTGTGTTGCTTGATTTCCATTCTGCAATTCAATTTCTTAGAACAGTTGACTCAATCTTTTGCAATTGGATTTCTAGATTAATGTTCAGTTTATGTTTTATGATTTCCAGATTGATTAGATCAGACAAGTGATTGTTCTAGAATACGAATGATATTTGTTTACTGCAATCGTTGATTAGATCTGATACCATTTCTTATCGATGCATGATAGAGAGGAATTGAAGTATAGCAGTTAGAAGGCAATTGGGATTGCATAGATTTTTGGGGATGAACATGGATGATAGAAGATAAAAATATTCACTTCTAATGGTTTGGTGTTTAAGCATATATTGTGCACTTATCCTTTGAAATAAAAAGACTTTCTCGAGTTGACAATAAATTTCATATGCTCTGTGTGTATTGGTAACAATTTATCTGCATATAGAGTGCTTGACAGAAGGTAAAGTCGGTGTCATTTCATATTTAGAGAGTCTGAAAAGAACTAAAGAAGACTCCAAAAGTCATTTTTCGTAAGGTTAGCCTCTTCACCCGGAAAAGGGTAAAACAATGTGAGAGAGAACTCTTCCAATCATGATTGGATGGAGTATTCCTTTTTCGTATTTAGTGCCCCTTGGTCCGAAAAAGGGGTAAACTATCACCAGGAAGATGATCATTCACATACTTTTACAAGCGTGAACGCATCAAGTTCACTTGGCGATATTTTCGTATTTAGAGAGCCTGAAAAAGAGCTTAAAGAAAGACTCTGGGGGGTTCCTTTTTTGTAGGAGTTTAACGAGCCCGAAAAAGTGATAAACTATAACTCGGTGATTTATTCTCATCATTTTACGAGCACGAGAAAGAACAAAGAGTTAGCTTGGTGTCATTAATAATTGAATTTATTGAGCGAAATAATGACAAAAAGATGCTCAAAGTTGTTGTTCTTACCAATATCACCCCATTGTGCTCCCTCGGGAAGCACTAGGTCAGGATCACCTCTAAAATCTATCCTTCTCTACATATAATCCTCTATCATGAGGAGTTGTCCCTCCAGCCAAGTGAAAAACCCCGTACCGAAGCTTATGATAGGACCCCCGCCACCATGGAGGGCCATCACCTATGCCCATCTGGTCATGTGTGGATATCGGGCATCTCGGTCATGCAAGTCCACCTGTGGACGCAGATGAGGTACCCACTCCAGCAGGAAAGATATCACCACGGACCCATAGCCAAACTATTTCAATGCCTCGCGTTGACATTTGGTCAACTGACTCTAGAGGTTGGTGAGGATTCCCTCACACTAGTTGAATACTCGAGGACCCATAAACTCCTCCACGTACATTAGCTGCAATTTGCTCGCAAGGTGATCAAATCGACTTCCCACTACCCTCACTATGGTGAAGAGCATGGTCTCGAATCTCTTTGATGGGGATCTTCCCACCAATAGCCACAGTGCCTCCAGTGCAACACCGATTGATCATATCATCCACTATCCGATCACCTCCTTGTGATCCGGTAAGAGATACAAGCTCCCCCCACCGGGATAACCCTGTTAAGAAGTATATGTCCTTGACATCTAGGCTCAGTGTATGCACTCCGATCACAAAATGATGTTGCACAGGATCCCAACACTAGATCATGTGCGTCAGCAACGGAACTTGGGCCCTCACTCCCGGCACTCTGAAGTATTTGAGCAATCCACAGTGCCTCATTGCAGCAATGTATTGACGGTCATTCTCAGCTTGAGCATCATCAACCTCGTGCTCTCGTTCTCGTCACTCGAGAACCATATTTTTCACCGTGAACCTGTCAAAAAGGGAAAGTAAACACCATTAGAATTATTTCCAATCATAAATACTTTTTCATTTGGGTTGGGCATTGAGTTGCATTTAGGTGTTTGTGCCGGTGCAGGACATCTTTGTAGACAGGGCACCGCCATCGCAAAAGGCTCTTACAGTTTTTGCGCCAACGCATGGTTGGCGCAGTTCCCGTAAGGAGGGATTGCGTCGACCCATGGGCGCAAATTCCCCCACCAAAACAACTCAAAACCATAAAAATTAAGCAAAAAACATGAATGTAGTCCACTAAAAAGTTGCATAGCTGATTTTAGGTTTACCTGTCTCTGATGGCACATGAAACAGTGGACCGTTCCTCCCGGAATTAGCAAACGAAATTTGGCTCCAAATGGCACTTCACACACTCCAAACTTGGTAAAAAACAATTGTAATTCGTTTTCACTATTTTTCCCATTTTATAACTAAAAAGGGAATATTCCTTTTTTTTAATTTGATGCTTTAGTGGGTTATTTACCATAGTTTGAGTTATTTACTGCATTTAAACGCTTGGTTAAGTGTGTTGACCTAGTCTTTAAGCTTGCAGGTGAAGTTAGAAGCCTAATTAATGTCGTTTTTCACCGTGGTGATTATCTCGTAATTATTACTATATAAAAGAGGTAAGGTGACCATGCTTAGATCAATTATTGTGTAGATGTACTATTACTGCTTGTTTGTCTCTTGCATGTTCTGACAGGTCTTGCAGCTACGGATCTGACGACCGTGGAACCTGAAGTGGAAAAGGAGAAAGAGATCTACAGATCTGAAAGGTAAGATTTCTACATCACTTAATCTCTAATTTAATCTAGGAAGGTAGATTTGTATTATGTCTGTTTTGTTCTAGATTCGCATTGAACTAGGGAGATTATGCCTTAAGTCCTCTTTCGATAGGTTTTCCGGTAACAAATTTGGCGACCATATGGGGGAGTACGTACGTTGTTTTAATTTTTCAATTTGAATGTCATCTTCTTTTATTTCTATGTGAGCCATTTCATTTTTCCTCCTAAGCCTCTTTCGACACCAAATATTCCCTTTGAAGAGTTTGTTGACTTCCTTTGAGTCTGTATGTATGATCATCCAACCATTTAATTGCTCATTTTTGGAGATCTTTTCATCTTTGCATTGGGATTTCGCCCGGCGCACTTGGGAAGTATAGTAGAGAGTCGTACCCTAATGGGCGCATCATGTTTCACTGCAACCTGCGCCTTCAGTGCTCAATTCAGTTTTGCATCTTGCACCGCCAGCGCAAACCATGTACTCATCACTCACGCCGGGAGCTCTGAGCCTGACCACAGGCTGTGCCGAGCAGTTAAGCCTAGTGCTTGGGACATCCCTTCTCCATTTTTTGAGTTTGGTATGATTTGCAGACTCTCTGTACTGCACCTTCCAGTCAGAGATCTTTTGATTTTTCATTGATAGTGTTTGGATCTGTTTGGATTGGTTTTGGGTTCCATTTTGGACAAGCTTGAGACTTGTTAGTGGTGGACACCTTAGACTCCCCCGCCTTCATCTGTTTGAACTTGTTTTCCTTCCTCTCCTCACCTGATCTAGTCATTGCATTAGATATGATTCCATAGCTCTTTTTGCATACATCATTTAGTTTTGATTGCATCTGGTTGATTTTGAGTGTTTTGTGTGTGTTTGGTTTATTGGAGTGCTTGTCGTTTTCTTGAGAATTTCTGAGTGATTAGAGTGATGCAAGTAGTCTCTTCTTTTCAGCCATTTACATTTAAGATCATTTTTATTATCAAGTATTGTCTTGGCATTCATTGGAAAAATCAAAAGGTGCTTCATTTTTATCACTTTTCAAGTTTGTTTGAGAATTGTTGTAAAAATTGTCTCATGCATTGGAATTCGTCATTCATTGGTCTTTTCAAAAATTTGAAAAGAAGTTAATTGTTTGTGTTTTTCACGAATTATGAACCATTCATTTTCTTGAAGAACTCAAGTGAGGTCAATTTTTTGCGAAAGTATTTCCATGATTGAAAAAGTTATATGCATTTTTTATTTTCATGCTTTTGGGCTATCATAGTGAAAACTGAAGAGTTAGCGTGCTTTAAGTAGAATTTCTCTCTTTTCATCACTTAGTTTCATTCTAACTGAAAAATACAAAAAGAAAAATACTTTGATTTGGATTTGATGTTGTTGATTTTCATGTTTTGCTTGAAAAATGGAAAAGAGTACTTTCATTGTCAAATTTGGTAGACTTGGGATTTTGTCTGAATTTGTTATTTTGGTAAAACCACTTGGAAAAAGATTTCTCCTTCCCATACATAGATTTCATCAAAAGGAAAAGTGCATTTCTTCATGTAGTTAGGGATTTCATTATGCTTACATTTATGTACTCAACTTATGCATTCAACTAACCCTCCAGATAAAATTAACGGTAGAGCTAGGTTAAAATATTTAGTAACTTGTGTGTTAAGTTAGAGACGTGTTTCGACATCTTAAAGCATGGAAGTTGTCGTTACTTGCCTACACTGCATTCCGGGGGTATTGTAGTTCTTCCACGTACCAACCAGTATATTGAAGCTCTTTCACGTACCAACCGGTATATTGAAGGCTCTTTCACGTACCTTAGGGTCTATCGAAAGGCACTTCACGTACTCGGCGTATATCGAAAGGTGTTTCACGTACTTGGTAGTATATCAGAAGGATTGTGTCGTACAGTTGTGCATTAGACAGCACCAACACAGATTTGAGCTC
Organism: Larix kaempferi; assembly: GCA_027924585.1. Lineage (NCBI taxonomy): Eukaryota > Viridiplantae > Streptophyta > Pinopsida > Pinales > Pinaceae > Larix > Larix kaempferi. Next base: position 520,237 of record BSBM01000887.1, read on the forward strand.
CCACGTACCTTGAGTATATCGGGAGACACTCCTAGGATTCCTAAAACCAACTGAGCTAACCATTTGCTCGTCTTGGCAGAGAAATACACCGAGAACAGCACTCGGGGAGCTACTATGCATGTACTATCAGTAGTCGAGTTATATGGTTAGGGGTACGGTACTAATCCCCCCTAGTTAGTGCTCTGAAAAATTGGGTCGAGTATAACTGTTGGACCCTAGAGTATATTGCGAGTTGCAAAGCCTTGATAATTGTTGGCTGCTTTTTGGACAGACCCGGGTTTTAATGAAGCGCAGCAACAAAACCCCTTGGCGCACTGGCCCTCTCGGCAACGAGCTGCGCGGCAGCTCGAGGTCTCACCCGAAGTGGCTATGGGGGGGCTAAGGAATCAGGTTTCCTTAACCTAAGAGATGCGGAGATTGCTCTTTCCTCCTTGACGATTCCTCTAAGGCGACGGTCTGACCCATCTTCAGGCTTATGGGCGCATCAACGCTCAAGCTCCCACTCAGCAGCCTAGCTGCGCGGTACCTTCCCTCCTGCGCTAGGACCAATTATCCTCTGCGCGGATATTCTATGCGTAGTTTCACTCGCGTGCTCGTCGCAGCAACAGGTTCTCCTATCGCAACGGCGACGTTATCTACCGAGTCCTTCGACCCTTAACGATTATATTCCCAAGGAAGCTTCACTGAATTACTCAGCACATTCACACAGATAATGCAATATTCCTGTATTTACCGTAATAGGCTAAAACACAAACAGGTAATCAATTCAATCATAATATCGTAACAACGAGAAGTATGGAGTCCTCCTCCACAGGGAAAACCACGTCCACGGGAGTATCTTATATTAACCAGAAAATGATAGACTTATACAATATGCTGCGCACACAGCTGCAGCCTTAGATCTTTCCAGGAAACTCCACGCACTCAGCTGGGAGCCCTTCTCTCGATCTATTCTCTTCTCTACAGAGATTACAATAGTTCAGACGTCGCCTCGGACTGTCTGCAACTCAAGGATTAGCTTCACTGCTAACCCGCTTACTGACTAGTTAGCTATCTGTCTAACCAACTGACTCTCTCTCTCTCTCTCTAACTAACCAGCTAGCTGACTCTCTAACATCTACCCATTACAATTATTCATATATATAGGTGGCCATGGCGGTCACACCTTTACAAAACTGTGGGCCTTTCCCAGCAGTAATCCCCAAAAACCCTAACCACGCACATGGCTAGGTGTACTGTAGGCGCCGCTTGCAGTCATGTCGCCGCTTCCTGCAGGCTCCATGAATTCCAGCGCAGCTTACGGGTATGGGTGCCTCGTCCTTCGCCTTCAATGCTTTCGTCCGTTGGTCTTCCTTGATCCGAGCAACCATAACTTCTGTACTTAGCTTTAAATGAGGGTAGCTGAGCCCTCTACTCCATTGCTTCATTGATTATGGTAGCTGGGCTTTCCACTCGGCTACCTTCCTTTCCTTCTGACGTGCGCGCGAGCTCCGCGATTTCCGTTCCGTGATCTGCGCTGAGCTCCTCCATATGGAACCATACTGCGCACCGTCTTCTTCTGTCCCAAAATTGGCGCTTATTCAAAACTTAGCACTTTCTCTTCCATACTTGTGCTTTTTCCTCAAAATTCGCAGCTTTTACCATAGCTGCGGCCTCGGCTCCAACAGGCCCCTAACACTTACTTGTGGCTCGCCCTCGAGCCACTCGCACTAGCGTGTGGTCGCTTTACTTGCGCATCTGCTTTTGCTTGGGTCTCCGCGAATGCTTTCTTCCACTGCGCAATAGCGGAGTCCAATTCATCAACACATTCCACAGCAGTCTGCACCGTTTCTGCAGTGGCTTCTTCTTTAGTGATGGCATCAATCACCTCTTGAGATTCAGCAATCTCTTTGATTTTTGCCTCGACTCGACCCACGATATCAGCATACTCATCCATGAATGGCTGAATGCTGTTGGTGAGCTTCTCATCTTCAGTTCTGAACTTGTGCAGTTGCTGCTGCATTCTGCGCACTTCACCCATTTTCTTCATTTTTGGTAAGCCTGTTAAGGCCTTAGCTTCTTCAGTCAGAACAGTTAGGGACTGTTCTGCGGCTTGTACCTGCTCCAAAAGACCAACTTTAAAAGGGAGCTTCTCAAGCTCCGTCCAAGCTTCCATAGCTTGGTTCATCAGGTTCTCAGCTTCCTGTATTCTGTCTTTCATCTGCGTGGAAGCTCTGCTCAGTGCTTCAAATTGTACCTGTGCATCATCTGTAAACTGCGCGGCAACACGAGCTTCCAGCTCGGCGATCTGGGTTCTATGGCCCTCAGCCATAGCAACTATTTCATGCTCCAGGGTTTTCACCCTTCCTCCAATAATTTGAACTTTCTCAACCAGAGGAAGGTCTGGTTGAATCTCGCAAGTCGGCAGCTCCTAGGCAATCTGTTCCACTGCGTTTCTGATGCCGATGTCTTGCGCCTCATAAAGTGCGAGCTTCTCAGAGATATTCTTGTGGTTTGCCTTCAGCTGTATCTCCTGCGATTGCAGTCGTTGATTTTCCTGGAATGTAGAGAGCTCTCTAGCTCTCAGCTCAAGAGAAAATTTCTCGTGCACTAGCTGTAGAGTCTCTATAGGAATTAGAGACAAATTTATTTCAACGGGCCCAACGGCGCTTACCTGTAGTGCAGCTAGAGGATCCGGAAGTGTCATGCTTGTAGGCAGAATGTGCACGACAGTGTGCCTTTCTATGAGTTCTTCAACTCGCTCGGTACTTGGAATTTCTTGTGGCGCCTGCGACGTAGATGCTGGCGCATGGGTCTGCGCAATCCTTCCTGCGAGACCTTTTATTTCTACAAACTGCATGTCTAGAGCACTTCTGATGTGAACCTGCGTGTTCCGCAGCTCCCGAAATTGCTCTTTCAGATACTGGTCGATCCCCGAGGGAATGGCCTCAGAGGGATGCGAGACCTTTTGTTTCTTGGTCGCCGGCTCTGTCGAGTCTTCGTCACTTCTTTGCTCAGGGGCTTCCTTGCCCTTATCTTTCTCATGCGCAGCGGCGCGTGGCATCGCGGATGCGATGTCGGCAGCTTCTCTCCATTCGTCTGACCAAGACTTGATAGTTTCTTCGACATCTTCGGTGGTCATCCTGTAAAGGCCTACGGCCCATTTCTCTTCAATGCCGCAGGGACGGAGGTAAAGTTGATGTAAGTCGGCAGTAAAGGCCAACTTTCCTTCATATAGCGTCGCTGTCTCCTCACTCAGCCTTGGCATTTCCTGAATGGTATCTCTGAGGATATAGTAGTATTCACAAAATACAGCGCGGTTCATCTTGCGCTTCGCGGGATTAGGGGATTCCCAAAGGTTTACATAGCGAATTCCGGCAGGTTCTCCTACGCGGCGCGGAAGGAAATAAGTGTTCTGGGGCTCCTTCCACCCGACGAGAGCACATAAAATTAAAAGCCAAGAAAAATGGAACGACTGACCGGGGTTATCTTGAACGTTCCGGCAGTCTTCCAAAAAAGAATTGAGGAGGAAGAGGCACCAGTTGTACTGCTCTCCCTCCGCAGCTGCGATGGCAAGTTCCATGACAGCTCCAGTAACTTCCTTCGGTCTGCATTTCGTGAGAAGTCTGCCCGCGAGCAAACTTCCTGTAAATCTGAGTGCTTCGTCTTCTACTATTGTGAGGTCATAAGCCCGACATCCTCTTGTAAGGTTATATTTCTGGACCAGCTTTGCAGCCAGTTTTCTATCCTTCTCCTTTCCCATAAAATGGATATTGGGATCCTTACCAACCTTAGACAGGCCAGTAATGTGATGAATCAAATCGACATTTAAGTCGATTGGCCTACCGAGCCAAAGGTAACCTCCATGAGCGCAGGATAACAGTGTTTTAACAACTGCGTTCACTTCATTGCTACGCCCAAAATGCGGTAGCTTTAACAGTTTCAGGAGTCCAGGGCGCTCCAGATTTGCTGCAAATCCCTTCGGGATGAATTCGTCAACCTTTCGGCTGGGATTATGCACTACCGTCAGATATCGGTCTAGCTGGAACTGAGGATATGTCTTGTAGTCTCCGAGTTTGAAATCAGAGAACTTGACCAGTGGAAGGTGTCCGAGCAGGGACCCTTCTACTCGCACGCTAACCGGTAGTGGAGGTAACGGAAGCAGATACTTTGCATTCTTTGGAATATGCACCTCTGGTGCATCGTCTGGTCGCGGCGGAATATAATTCACCATAGTGGCCAACCGCTCTGGAACGGGCTCTTCTGGCTGTGGCTGAGATGCTCGTGTGGCCAGAGATTGTCTAGGGTCCTGATAACCAGGATGTACATAAGTCGAAGCTGTCACAGGAGTAGTCATGCCGAAATCTAGGCCTCGACGCAGGAATTGACGAACGACTTCTTCAGTCGACAGGTTCTCCATCGTGAACGGGTATGGGTAACAAAAACTTGGACAGAACAACGGAACAGCGTGGGATATGGGCACTGATAACAAGGGAAACACTCTGCACGACTCGGCTTCTGAAAACAATGGCTTAGATTTTCACACAGGACTATGCAGCTCGAGAAAAGTAACCCGAAATTATACAAGTGTGGGGTATTTATAGCAAAGGTGATAGTAAATGCGGGCAAGTGGTGTTACTAGCTATAGGCGGCTATGCATGAGTTGACAACCCTACGATCCCCCTCGCCTCTGCGGTGCATTTACTGTGATGGACGGGCTCTGACAGGCTTCCGGGAGAGGCTAACGCTTTCGGCTCATGACTTAAATGCAAATCTTACGGAGATCAAGCCAAATCTGTAAGAGCGGCTACACTTAAATGGCGGGTTTATCCTTCATTTATTCAGACGCGGCTACATAACTGCTGTAATTCAAATTTTTCCGGTGGGTCATTTCAACTTAGGAAACTGTGCCTATAGGGGTCCACAACAAGAATTCTTCAAGCGGCAATTTATCACAGGGAACTGCGCAAGAGCGACAGTTCATCATCCCGGGGAAAACTCGCAAGAGCGCAATTAAGTTCGCTCCAACCAAACTTTATAGACATGCGCGGATGTTTCATGGAACTGCGCGGGAAGCCAGAGACTGAGGGTCTCGCGACTTCCGTGTAGACTGGATGCGATGCCTCTTTCAACTACACTGGGCATCTGCATTTCTTTGAGCAGCTATTTAAGTCGACAGGGCGGAGTGGCCGTCGCGGTAAAGCTTAAGCCGACTCCCGTTGATCTTTGTAGGTAGTACTTCTCCATTCAGCTTCGCAAGTTGAACTGCTCCTCCTTCAGTTATCTTCATCACCTGAAAAGGGCCTAACCAGTGTACACGAAACTTGCCTGGAAACTTGATGAATTTACTATCATAGAGGAGTACCAAGTCTCCTTCTGTAAAGTGTTTATTCTTAATGTGCCTGTCATGCCAAGCTTTCTGTCTTGCCTTCTGTACCTGTTGATGAAATTCGGCTAACAGTCTGTCTTCTTCTAAGGCAAGCAGTTGTGAGAGTCTTGCACTCATAGTATCAGGATCTGTCATTTCTGTAATTTGCGCAATTCTGAGACTGGGAATAATGTATTCCATAGGCATAACTGCTTCTTGTCCATACACCAAACTGAAAGGTGTGTGGCCTGTTAGTTTCTTGCATGTGGTTCTGTAAGCCCATAATACAGCTGTGACTCTAAGGTCCCAATCATCTCTTTGTTGATTACAGATCTTCATCAGGGCATTCTCAAGAATTTTATTGAATGCCTCCACCGTGCCATTAGCTTGAGGATGGTAGGGTGTACTCTTATGGTGACTAATTTGAAATTCTTCAGTAAGGGCCTCTATAGTCTCATTGAGGAAATGTGTACCCTGATCACTCATGAGAATCACTGGACATCCAAATCTAGTGATAATGTTCTCAAAAATGAACTGCGCGGCAGTGGCAGCGTCGCAGTTCTTCACTGGCTTAGCCTCAGCCCATCTGGTGAGGTATTCAGTAGCTGTGATGATGTATCTTGCGCCGGTTCTCTTTCCTGGTGGGTTGATAGGACCTACAAAATCAATGGCCCATTTATCAAAAGCACGTAGTGTTATCTCAGGTCTTAGCGGCATTTCATCTCTTCTTGAGGGTTTTCCTGTTCGCTGGCACACATCGCAACATTTGCAAAATTCCTTAGTATCCTTATGCAATGTCGGCCACCAAAGACCTGCAGCTAAGATCTTTTGAGCAGTCGGCTTTCCTGCGAAATGGCCTCCTGCGGTGCCTGAGTGCGCTTCTGCGATGATAGAATTCTTTTCATGCGGTAGGATACATCTGCGCAAGACTTCTTCAAGGCCGAACTTATAAAGCTGGCCTGCTATCAAAGTGAAGTCTGCGGCTTTGACAACAAGTTGTTTCTTCTGCTGGACTGTAAACTCAACTGGCGCTTGTCCAGTAGTAAGAAACTCAAGGATATCAGAATAATATTCATCTGCTGCTTGAATAGAGAACAACTGCGCGTCAGGAAGATTGTCCTCCAGATTTGTAGGTTCTTCTCCTGACTCTATCCTGGATAAATGGTCAGGTCCTGCATTCAATCTACCTGGCTTTACAATAACCTCAAAATCATATTCTTGAAAGAGCAGTAGCCATCTGCAAATTCTTCCCCCTAACACTGGCTTATTGACCAAGTATTTCAAAGCAGAATGGTCAGTATACATTTTAAAATGTGCGCCCAGTAAGTAGTGTCTGAACTTCTGTAAGGCGTACACCATAGCTAGTCCTTCTCTTTCTGTAGTAGTGTAGTTTTTCTGGGATGTGGACAACTTTCGGCTAGAGTAAGCAATGGGGTGATCGATAGCTCCTTCTCCTGGTTGTGTAAGTACGATCCCCAATGCTATAGAAGAAGCATCGACATGAACATGAAAAGGTTTATTCCAGTCTGGGAAAACTAGAATTGGCGCAGTGATCATTTTGTCTTTAAATATGTCCAAGCTCTGTTGGCATTCTTCTGTCCATTGGAATTTCGAATCCTTTTTCAGCAGTCTTTCCATAGGTGCTGTGATCTTTGCATATCCTTTGATAAATTTTCTGTAGTATCCAGTATGTCCCAATGTAGTGCGTAATTGCTTGACTGAGTTGGGCGTCGGTAAATTAGCAATGATGGCAACCTTTGCAGGATCCATCAGGAGTCCTTGTCTGCATACAATATGACCCAACAAAATACCAAAAGGAGCACAGAAGATACATTTTTTCAAGTTAAGGGAAATCTGGTGCTGTCTACATTTTTCTAACATCATGCGCAAGTTCGCTATATGGTTCTTTAATAAGCCAAATACAGTCCAATCATCAAAATAGACTTCTAAGAATTTATGGATAAATTCTTTAAAAATAGCAACAACAACTCTAGAGAAGATAGCAGGAGCATTTTTAAGACCAAAGGGCATTACCGTGTACTGGAATGAGCCCCATTCAGTCGCAAAAGTAGTCTTATGGCGGTCATCTGGATGAATTCTGATCTGATGGTATCCCGAAAATCCATCAGTGAAGGAGTAAGCCTCTTGTCCTCCCACATTATCAAGCACTTCATCTGTAAAAGGCGTAGGAAATGGATCATGGGCTGATGCGTCATTGAGTTTGCGCAGGTCCACGCAAATTCTTATTTCACCTTTTGTCTTCTTCTCTTGCACAACCATAGGACTAATCCAGTCGCTTTCTTCTACTGGTTCAATAATACCTGCTGTTAGCATCTTGTCAATTTCTTCTTTGACTTTTTCTTTATAGCGCGGGTTCAACCTGTATGGGCGCTGCTTTACTGGCTTGGCATCTGGTTTCAGAGGTATGCGCATCACTCCTAAGTCTCCTAGGATGCCTTTCATTTCTGTGAATTTGGTAGGAAAGATATCCTGGTAGTCTCGTAATAAATCTGAAATATGCGCAACAGTTTCATCATCCCAATAGTCTCCTATAGAAGCAAACTTGGGTTCGGCTTCTGTACCAATGTTAACCTTCTTGAGCTTGATGTGTTCTGTAATGGCAGGGGTATCAAGCTGAGGACCTTGAACATTGCACGTCCCTTCTGATTCTGGAATATTGATGTTGCGAGGATCATCCTCCTCTTCTCTAGTGGTGAAATTATAGCATTCGAGGGCATGTTCTATCTGAACAGCCCAATCTGGCTGGGAATTTTCTGGTAATAGACATGGTTCAAATACCTTCTTTTTAATACACTTCAGAGCCTGATCAATACTCGGATGCTCTGACTCAAAGCTGAAGGTAAGTTGAAAACTTTCTATCATAAGAGGCCAAGTAAGAGTGCCTCTGCGCAATTCTGTTTCAGTGTACCAGTTCCTTGGAACTGTGTCCAATGTGTGGATGAATAGGTGAACCCACTCATCGTCCAGAATATCTGACCATTGTTGAATGCATGCTTCGATGTGTGACCTGGGGTCACTCTGTCCCTCGTATTTGCGCGACATTTCTGCTGTAGTGTCCTGGAATCTGCGCAGTATCAATCTGCGACAGTCTTGCCAAGTGTGAATATTCTCTTTATGCGCACCCCACCATCTTGCGGGTGTAGCGCGTAATGATACATCTAATGCCTGTATGCGCTGCTGTTCTGGAAGCTGTTGTTCATATGCCTGTATGAATTCACTTACGTTAGTTAAACCATCAAAAATTGGAGTGTCAGTCAATTCTGTGCCAATCCATCGAATGGATTTAGTCATCATGGCGCAACGTCTTGTAGAAACCTCATGTAAGCGATTCTGCCAGTTTTCCAATCCTGCATCTGAGTCTGATGTGCACGAACTATCGCATCGCCAGCTGATATGGCCATCTGCTGTGGGATTGACATAGTCACTCTGACTAGCAGTCATCTGATACAAACTTTCCATTTGGCGCGCTTCTTCTTCTGCCCGAATGGGTTCTATATACCTTGGTCCTTGAATAGGATCAAGCGGTGCAATGACCCTAATCTGGTCGTCCTCAAAGGTCATCTGTCTTTTCTTCAAATTGATGACAGCCAAATTATCAAATGCCCAGTCTATACCTAAAAGTGCTGGGTAAGGTCTACTATCATCCAGGATTTTGATTACTTCAAAGTCTGCAGAACTTCTTACTCCCTCAATATCAATAGGTACATTGGGTAATCTGCCCAATGGAGAGACTCGTTGCTGGTTCGCGAGTCTTAGCTGGATGGGGGATCTTGTAAGTTGAGGACTTCCCATCTGTTCCCATGTCTGCATGGTGAGAACATTAACTTATGAGCCCAAATCTAAAATGACTTCGTCCATCTCAAATGCTCCAATCTGAGCTGTGAGCCTCATCTCTTTTCCAGTTCTAATGTGACTCCCAATCTGGTGAACAGCACGCTGCGGCGTGTTCGTCGAAGCAGATTGTTGACATTTATCCAATAGGTGTTGAAGTTCCATAGTTGCTTTTTCATTGCGCAACAACTTTAAGCAGTTCCTTAGAAAATTATGGACAGTGCCTAGTGCATCTTCTTCATCGGGCCTTCCGGATGTAGTGGCCTGTTCTTGTACCAGGTTGTCTTGGATTAGCATCTGCGATCCAATATCATTATGCGGATTTGCGACAGAACTTGAAGCTCTGGGATCTGAGAAATACTCCTGGGCTTGCTTGAATGCTTCTTTTTGCTTTTGCAGATTAAGTGGGGCTGGTTTAATATCATCGCGACGCACCCATTGTGTCGCTTGCTTTCCAGTTCCTGACTCTGGCGCACCAGTGGTTGTTCCACTGCGCGTCACAATATTAACTGTACGGTCTGGTTCCATTTTTTCTGCTCCAATCAATTGAATATTCTGGTTGACCTGTGGCGTCTTTGCTTGCATTTTAGCCATCAATTGGGGACATTCTTCAATGATATGATCATAAGATTTACAATATCTGCAAAGGGTTGTAGGGTTTTGGCAATCTCTTGCAAAATGACCTTGCGCTCCACAATTATAACAAGTAATCTGGCCTCGTCCGCGGCCAAAGTTTGTTGTGCATCCACGGCCTCTGTAATTTCCTATTCTGCCGTCGCGGGTTTGGTCATACTGTGGACCTGCTACGGGTCCTTGTGCTTCTGACTATACTCTATAAATATCATGTTTCCTTTCCATCATAAGGTCATATGCTCTGCAATTGTTTTCATCATGGCCTACTGATTTACAGAAATTACAATATAAATTCTTTGGAGTTTGTACATATTTCTGAAGTAAGTGACATTCCTGAGGTCTATGACCTCTAGTTCTACAGATTTCACACCAAGACCCTTGTGGTTGTGGTAAAGGATTAGGTGCTCCAGTTGCAATATACTCTATGAAAACAGGGCAATGGTCCTTTGAATGACCTTGTGCTTTACATTTCGTACACCATATTTCTTCCTTAACATCCTTGCCTTTCTTAATATCATGCACTTGCAGGGTTAAGTTTGCTAATTGGTTCTGCAACTGCGCAACATCGTTGCTTGTTCCAGCAATTGGTGAAGCTTCTAGTTTCATAGCCATCTCTAGAGCTTGTTCCTGAGTAGTGAGATTCTGTTGCATAAGAGGAAGTCTAATGTGTGGAAGCAGTGCAGCAATGAACCATTCCTTATGCTGTTGTGGTGCAAACTCAAAGCTTACTTGATCTATCAAGGCTTTGAACTTCTGGTCAAAGTCCCATACTGACTCTGTGGGTAACTGCTTGATGTCTTTGAGCTCTGTTATACACTGTGATTCTGATTTAGGTTTCTTAAATTCTCTAATCATTGCATTTCTTACATCAGCAAGCGTCCTATTCTGTGCTGCTGAGTATTTCATGAACCAAGTTAAGGCTCTGTCTCTTAGTGTGGTTGCTAACTGAACCAGTTTAACAGCATCATCATTAATTTGCTTAATTGTCCAAATGGCTTCACATAGGAACCAGTGTTGCTCAGGGTCTTCTATCCCTGTTCCTCTAAAAGTTGGTAGTTTCATATCATCACCCATCTTTCTTGTGCTAGTTTGAGATGTAGGTGCTGTAGCAGTTCTTCTGGACTGGTTGAACAAAGGTGGTACAGAGGTGCTAGAAGTACCGTGTGGGATACTAGAAGGTGTTACTGCGGGATTATACTGAGCTTTGTCTGTCTTTTGCGGTGTAAAAGGGTGATAAGGGATATGAAGACTCCCTTGTCTTTCTATGTGGCTTGCTCTAGGAACTTGACTGTCTTCTGGGCTTGACTCAAAAGAATGTTGGTCAAGGCCTACTTTATACCGTTTTCCACTACGAGTGCAACCAATAACTTCAGGGTCACTATCCGAGTCTACGGACATTACTTGTCTATACTATGCATCTGAAGCTATACATAATTTTGCTTTTTCATACAGAAGCATTTTAATCGATAAGTTCAAAGAATTCAGGAACTTACCTCTATGTGCTTGAAAGAAACTCCTCTCAGCTTCACTGAAACTTTTTCTTGTATCCACTGCAAACTCAGTGATGAAACCTTCCAGCAGACTATTCAACCAAAAGTCTACTGCGCGGGACACAGAATTATCTACCCGCTTCAGAATACTGACTAGCTCAGGCGTCCAAGCAACTGGTCGATCAATATACACAGTGGGTCTAGTACTTGCTAACTTGGCTATCCAAGCATGTAACTCAAGTGCAAATGTGACAAAGAAAATTTCATGAAGGTCAGTATAGATATACTTCTGCAACCATTCTTCTGGCTGGAGTCTAGAGCTTTTATTTTCTTGTTCAGCGAACTCTTTAGCCTTTAAATCAAACCACTCCTGAATTTCTGTAGCTATAGGATTCCAGTAACACATTTGTTAGTTGAGCAAGTCTCAAGGCAACAGAACCATTTGTTGGCTCCAGCAACAGTCTTCTTCGTCGCAAAAATAGCAAGTCTCATAGTAACAAGTCACAAGACAACGGGACCATTTGTTGCTCCACAACACGTGATCAAGAAGTCATAAGGCAACGGAACCATTTGTTGGCTCCCTTCTTTCTCTAGATTTCGCCTCAATCTCGTGTGTCGCGGAAATAACAAGTCTCATTCACGCGGCAACGGAACCATTTGTTGGCTGCTTTTTGGACAGACCCGGGTTTTAATGAAGTGCAGCAACAAAACCCCTTGGCGCACTGGCCCTCTCGGCAACGAGCTGCGCGGCAGCTCGAGGTCTCACCCGAAGTGGCTATGGGGGGGATAAGGAATCAGGTTTCCTTAACCTAGGAGACGCGGAGATTGCTCTTTCCTCCTTGACGATTCCTCTAAGGAGACGGTCTGACCCGTCTTCAGGCTTATGGGCGCATCAACGCTCAAGCTCCCGCTCAGCAGCCTAGCTGCGCGGTACCTTCCCTCCTGCGCTAGGACCAATTATCCTCTGCACGGATATTCTATGCGTAGTTTCACTCACGTGCTCGTCGCAGCAACAGGTTCTCCTATCGCAACGGCGACGTTATCTACCGAGTCCTTCGACCCTTAACGATTATAATTCCCAAGGAAGCTTCATTGAATTACTCAGCACATTCACACAGATAATGCAATATTCCTGTATTTACCGTAATAGGCTAAAACACAAACAGGTAATCAATTCAATCATAATATCGTAATGGAGTCCTCCTCCACGGGGAAAACCACGTCCACGGGAGTATCTTATATTAACCAAAAAATGATAGACTTATACAATATGCTGCGCACACAGCTGCAGCCTTAGATATTTCCAGGAAACTCCACGCACTCAGCTGGGAGCCCTTCTCTCGATCTATTCTCTTCTCTACAGAGATTACAATAGTTCAGACGTCGCCTCGGACTGTCTGCAACTCAAGGATTAGCTTCACTGCTAACCCGCTTACTGACTAGTTAGCTATCTGTCTAACCAACTGACTCTCTCTCTCTCTCTCTCTCTAACTAACCAGCTAGCTGACTCTCTAACATCTACCCATTACAATTATTCATATATATAGGTGGCCATGGCGGTCACACCTTTACAAAACTGTGGGCCTTTCCCAGCAGTAATCCCCAAAAACCCTAACCACGCACATGGCTAGGTGTACTATAGGCGCCGCTTGCAGTCATGTCGCCGCTTCCTGCAGGCTCCATGAATTCTGGCGCAGCTTACGGGTATGGGTGCCTCGTCCTTCACCTTCAATGCTTTCGTCCGTTGCTCTTCCTTGATCCGAGCAACCATAACTTCTGTACTTAGCTTTAAATGAGGGTAGCTGAGCCCTCTACTCCATTGCTTCATTGATTATGGTAGCTGGGCTTTCCACTCGGCTACCTTCCTTTCCTTCTGACGTGCGCGCGAGCTCCGCGATTTCCGTTCCGTGATCTGTGCTGAGCTCCTCCATCTGGCACCGTACTGCACACCGTCTTCTTCTGTCCCAAAATTGGCGCTTATTCAAAACTTAGCACTTTCTCTTCCATACTTGTGCTTTTTCCTCAAAATTCGCAGCTTTTACCATAGCTGCGGCCTCGGCTCCAACAATAATCCCGTGAGGTTCCAGACTTTTGAATCCACACCTATCACATAAGTTTGCTTGCGGCCTTAGTTTGTGTAGATTTTTTTGGACTGCTTTTCTTTTGTTTAGTATACCCTTAGGAGAAACTCTATTTCGGTCACTCTGGCTGACTATCCTTGGATAAGGTCCCACAGAATTTCAAACTTACCACCCGAATATTCTCTTAATCAGGAGGTAATTTCGAGGGTAAGAATGGACCCACATGTCACGGTCATGTCAACTGAAGTAGAAAACCCTACTATGGAGTCGGGAGCACACATGTTTCCTCCAGACTCACCAGCCTCTAACTCATCAAGGGGTGAAGAGGCAGAACCTTCCACTTCACAAGACACATCTCTCCCTCGTGCCCTGCCGAGAGAGCCTAGATATTTAGAATGGTTAAATCCATCTCAGGAAGACCCTGTGTCTGTTGCATTCAGTCCAACTGCACCCTTTTGGGAAACATATCTACATCAACAAGTGGCTCATTTTTCCATTTCATCCCCACCTAGTTGGGCTACTCTTGAAGTGATTTTCGCACCCATTCATGACCGCTTGGACCAGTTACGTGCCATGGGCGACGAATTTCGAAGACAAAGTCTCTTATGAAGAGATGAAGAGATGGAGATACCCACATATCGACATATCCCGATCCATTCTTTATCTTATGATTCACCAGAACCATTCATCCACAACATGACCACCTATGAACCTGGTCAACCCTCATTTCCTGCGAGTACACCCCTTAGACAGGAGACCAGTTCTATACCCCAAATGACTCAACCTGTTGAAGAACAACAGTCCAACACGCCTCTTACTACTATGGTTACATTACCCACTCCTCCCGCACCCCAAAACTCGCGGGGAGGATACTCTTTGCCCCCTAATTTTCTTACGAGTAATTTTCATCCCGTAGCAAGTAATCAACAACCCATTATGGGTCAACCATCGACTAGTGGTCAGCACGTTGTTACTGGGGGGAAACCCTTGCTTCCTAACCATAATTCGAGTGGACGATTTCCTATCGGTCATTCCATTGGAACTTCCTTACCCGCTGTCAGATCCACCATGGATTCATCTCATGTTGGGGGACCATCCAATTTAACCCAACCACCATGGAGTCAAATGTATCCAGGTTATCTTAACCTTGTGTCAGGACAATTCAATCTCGGAAACGCACTCTACGGGATACCTTATCCCAAAAATCCATACACTATATGGGGGCACCCAAGTGTTTTACAAAATGGACCCCCACCAACCATCCCTCAAGTACCACCACCCTCGTTCGGTCCCCCTCCACCTCCCTCTGGAGGCGGTGCGCCCCCATATAATTCCGGAGGAGGAAGACCTCCACCTTCTAGGAGAGGACTACCTCATTCTGGCAACAATGGCCCACCCCATCCCAGCGGTGGAGGAGGAGGCCCTCCCCCTTCTGGTAGAGGTGGAGGACCATCCCCCCTGGTGACAGTGGACCCCCACCTTATGGTGGAGGACCACCCTATTCCGGTGGTGGCGGTGGTGGACCACCCTATTTTGGCGGCGGTGATGGAGGAGGACCACATCCTTCCAGTGGAGGTGGCGGCGAAGGCCCCCACCCTTCCAGAGGTGGTGGTGCAGGACCACACCCTTCCAGGGGAGGTGGTGGAGCACCACCCCCTCCTGGAGGAGGTGGTGGAGGTCCACCTTATCCCGGCGGTGGCAGCGGACCCCCACCATTTGGAGGAGGCCCACCCCCTCCCGGCGGTGTTGGCAGACCCCCACCATTTGGAGGAGGCCCACCCCCTCTCGGTGGCAATGGTCGACCCCCACCGTATGGTAATGTACCACCCTATTATGGTGGCGGACCTACATATGGTCCGGGCGGCACACCCCCTTACGGCCAATTTCCTCCGGGAACACCTTACAATCAGTCGATACAAGGTCCCACTGGTCCATATATGCCCTATCAGTACCCGCAGTTGAATCAACAACTTCCCTTTCTGGCTACTTTGGACCTACCCGACCTGTCTCATCTGACGAATGATCCCATCTTCCATGGTCATAATTGACCACCCATTCCGGTTAAGTTACCATCGGATATTCGCAAATTTGACAACAAACTCGGTGAGGATCCAAAGAATCATGTGATGACATATCATTTATGGTGTTCATCCAAATCCTTGATGGACGACTCGATCCGTCTTAGGTTATTCCAGTAGACTCTCACCGACCCAGCTACCAAGTGGTATATTGAATTACCACCCAACTCTTTTCCAGATTTCTGCTCTCTTGCTATGTCTTTTCTACCCATTTCCAGTTTCCCATTCGCTATGATACTGGTACAGACTTATTGACCTCTCTTCACTAGAATACCGCAACTCATATCTCAGACCATATTCATGAGTGGCGGCGAATACAACGTCTCATTAAGGCTCATATTCCGTACCAACTCTTAGCTGACTGGTTTGCAAAGTCTCTTTTACCTGTCGTAGCTTGAGATGTGGCCATGGGAGGGGTCGTCACCAAGGAACGGGCTATTTCCCGTGCCCATTACTTAGACTTGGTCTATTCTCAATCAGGCACATTGTATGAAATTGTTCCTGATGCACCCCTCCCTACCTACGACCCGACGAAACCACCTAAGGGACCTCAGGCCGATGGCATCATTGGTTCCCTTAACTCCTAGACTTCTACTCAAACTGGTGGACCGTCAAACCCCCAGGGTTCTTCCCCATACCAACCATATGCTGGCAGCATCACCACCAAGTCATCCACTCCTTCCTCCACCAAAGAGGTGAATTCTTTTCAATCAGCTTCGTCTCAGAAATCCGATGGTAAGAAGAAAAACAAAGGTAAACCTAAGAAATATTCTAATCAGCAGGAGCCCAATCCCACCCCTGAAGATACCAAACAAAAGAGGAAGTTGAATTATCCTTGTTACTGTGTGGTGGTGACCATTTCTCAAAGGAATGTCCTCACCAAAATGAAGTGCAAAATTTTCTCAAAGGAAACCCTAATCCCACAGTTCTCAATGATCCCTTCCCCATTCAGAACTAAAAACTGATCGCTCAAAACTCTCCTTCACACGGAGAGGATTCCTCCACCGCGCATGTTCTCATGATGCGTAGTGAGATGGTTAACTTGAACACATGTTCGCACTCATACGACTCAGTCCCTCAGAAGGAACCCGTTGGAAGTAATACTGAAAAATCGTCCACTTCTATTCCCGACGTCACCATGCCACACGCTTCTCTCACCATTGAGAAGCCTTCTTTAGAGTCAGTGTTGCATCCTCCCAAGAGCACGATTCTAAAAGAAGTTTTCAATCCCAATGCTCGAGCAACTCAAAACTACAACATCATAGAGGACTTAGCACAAGCTCCTTATGCTATGTCGATGCTAGAGGTCTTGCAAAACTGTCCCCAACATGGTCTCCAAATTTGTTACTAGACAATCTACCAAAAGCAAACTTAAGGCATGATCTCCCTAGTTCAATGCGAATCTAGAACAAATCAGACATAATACAAATCTACCTTCCTAGATTAAATTAGAGATTAAGTGATGTAGACATCTTACCTTTCATATATGTAGATCTCTTTCTCCTTTGTCGCTTCAGGCTCCACGGTCGTCAGATCCGTAGCTGCAAAACCTATTAGAACATGCAAGAGACAAACAAGCAATAATAGTACATCTACACAATAATTGATCTAAGTAAACGGTTAAGGAAGTAAACTATAAATATCAAATGAACAACAAGACATTTATGGAACGAGTTTTGTATTACTGTATAAAAGTGGGAATACAAAGAAAAGTGACGATTACAACCAAGCCCTAACGTTGCAATCTTCCTCCGACAAGCCAAACCAATGCCTCTAAGGAGAAATGGATGCCTCCAATAGACAAATGATGATATCCTAAGCTTATTCCACCAACATATGGTTGTTATAGCCTTCCTCCCCTTGGAATGGAGAAGAGCTTCATATATATAGCACTAGGAGGATATGATAGGTTGAGAAATAGTGGGAGAGGACTAAGGGATCCTCCCAAAGGGTTAGGGAACCAAATTCCAACTCGACTACAAGCTAGGGATAGAGATCCAAGTCATACACCTTCGAGAAATCGCTCAAAGATGCTCTTTATCCACATTAACTAACATCGGTGCAAGTTGTATTAGGACAACCTGCACCTGATAGGGACGGTGCATGTTGTACAAAGGTGGCATGGGCCATTGACGCAAGCTGGAAGGTGACAACCTACGCCTGACCTAGTTGGGCGTAGACTGTGAGGGAGCAACCTATGCCGACCCAACTAGACCTTATGGTAAGAGGTCAGCAACTTTTCCAGTTAAACTTACTAAGCAAGGAAACTTCAGGGATGTTTACACTGAGTCTTATGATGGCAAGATTTTAGGTGTAACACAATAAAATTTGTCTCATAGTTGGATTCAAAAGGGAATACATGGAACCATTGTGAAATAAAAACAAGCACACCATAATTACATTCTTCATTCAACAGACAACATTTCAATGCTACTAAATAGCAAGGACAAAATAAAGTAATAACAAGGATTTATTTATTTATATAACAACCTAGTAAGTACCAACCTAACCATCTATAAAACTACAAAGGAGAAAGCAAATACTACATTGAACTAAATTTCCTAGTATCCAACTGGAAAGTGTAATCACGTCTAGGGGAGTGTGTCCACCACATCCCTCCCACGACTCCAAGTTTGGAGGATACATAGTGGGAAACTCCTCCACCCCTCCTAATAAATATAGGGTTGATCCCTAATATTGATTCCTACTGTGTCACCACTATTCTTGGATTTTTGTCAATGAAGAACCAATTGGGTAACTGCCACTACAAAAAATCCTATGATTTGTTCGTAATTGAGTGCCAGATTTTAGTGCAGATTATTTTCCAATGCTCACTAGTTTTTAGGTGCTAAATCTGGCACAAAACAACATTTCCCAATGCACCACAAATTGCACCAAAATTTGTGCCAGAAAGTATGCCCCATTTAGTGCCAAATTTAGCATTTGATTTAGCACCACCTAGTATGCGAGAAACTACACTCTTTTTAGTGCCAT
Source organism: Larix kaempferi (assembly GCA_027924585.1). Lineage (NCBI taxonomy): Eukaryota > Viridiplantae > Streptophyta > Pinopsida > Pinales > Pinaceae > Larix > Larix kaempferi. Next base: position 538,712 of record BSBM01000887.1, read on the forward strand.
ATTTAGCATTTGGTTTAAGGTCACCTATTACGCCAAAAATTGTGCTTGGTTTAGTGCCACATTTAGCACCTGGTTTAGTGCCATGTTTAGCACTTGGTTTAGCACCACTTATTGCACCATAAATTACACCATGTTTAGTACAAGATTTGACATCAAGTTTAGCTCCACTTGTTGCATCATAAGTTGCACCACATTTAGTGCTAGATTTATCATATGGTTTAGCATCACCTAGTACACCAAAAATTGCACCCTATTTAATTCCATATTTAGCATCTAGTTTAACGTCACTAGTTATGCCTAAAATTGTATCTGATTTAGTTCCAAATTTAGCATCTAGTTTAATGCCACCCATTGCTCCATAATTTGCACCATTTTTAGTACCAGAGTTAGCATCTAGTTTAGTGCCACTTGTTGGAGCAAAAATGGTGACCTATTTAGTGCCAAATTTAGCTTTTGGTTTAGTACCACATCTTGTGCGAGAAATTGCACCCAATGTTCCACCCCATTTAACACCTATTTTTGCTTCCACTTTGACTTCACATTATGCATCTCATAGCACCTCAATTATCATCCATTGTTTCTTCCACATTAACGCTACATTTTTCTTCCCATTCCAGGCCTAGTTTTGCATCCAATCATTCACCCATAATAGCACCACAATTCACGTCCCATCAAGTGCCTATTATTTAGTACAATTTTGTTTCATAAATAGTGCCTCATTTGACATCCAAGTTAGTGTCATTTTTAATCCACGGTAGTGCCATATTAGCATTCCTATTTACCACCTAGTTTTGCATCCACATTAATGCCAAATTATGGTTACTTATTAGCATATGTTTTTGCTTCCAATTTATGACCCATTTTATGTATTTATTTTATTGATTTACGTTAAATAATTAAATACATCGTAGTTGTTAAATAACATTTACAATATTAAATTGAAAATATAGCAATTCAAATTTATAGTGTAACATTCAAGAATAAATTTAAATGAAAGAGGGTATCATTATTCCTAATAATTTTCCATTAAAAAAACATTGACAATTTCCTATATAGAGAGAGAAGGTGATACTAAAAACATCATTATCTTCAATTAAAACAAGTGATAGTCAGATATACTATCAAATCAATAACATATCATGTGCATCATTAGAGTAAAGTAAAAAGATCAAGTAATATATATATATATATATATATATATATATATATATATATATATATATATATATATATATATATATATATATATATATATATATATATATTGTAAATATCAATATGACAAAATATATTTACAATATATATATATTGACATATTGATATTTACAATATATATATATTGACGGATTGATATTATATATATATATATTGACAGATTGATATTATATATATATATATTGACAGATTGATATTTACAATATATATATATTGTAAATATCAATCTGTCAATATATATATATATATATATATATATATATATATTATTAACAGATTGATATTTACAAAATATATATATATATATATATATATATATCTTGTTTATATATATCATTTGGAATATACAGATTCCTAATATTCAGGAAGAATCAAGGAATCCTCGATTACATATGAGTTACATAACATGTCACATAGTGAGATTTGAACCTAGGTGGGGAGTATAACAACATTCCTCCCAACCACACAATCTACACTCAATTGACGTGCACACACACACATAAGTCAAATGATACAAATGTCATAGTGATATATCAAAATCATTACATGAAGAATGTCAATACGTTTTAGAATATAACATGAATCTACATCATCATAAAAGCTAAAAAAACATCTCCAGCAGCATGGAAATATCAATGATCATCTAGATGCTCATGAGAAACATCACTAAGTAGCTATCACCACCAATAGCATCATTATCATCATGAAGATCATGCATGTGATCCTGATCAAATTCCTCACTATCATCATCATCATTTGTTATATATGATAAATTATCAACGTAATTTGGATCATTCTCGATTGGGCCATATGCTTATGTGCTTTTGGAAAAGAAACCATTCAATATTAAAAGTTAGTATTAATTTCATGTCAGAATGCATAAATGTCTTATATTACTTATATTACATCATACCAAAGTGCAACAAAGTATAATAAAATGGCAATTAAACTAATATGGCCATAAAATAAAGTGCAAAAAATAGAAGTAAATGACATTGAATTATCATATATATGCAAATTAAATAGACTAAGAAGACATTAGAGTAGCAAACCTTGGTCAAAACCAAAACACAAAGGTATAAAATGATTGCATTGATTTCAACAACAACAACCTTGCAAAATTGATGTCATGTGTGAATTATCTAAACCCTTCAATTGGTTGAGGTAGCTCTAAAATAATTTACTTATCTCTAAAAAAAGGCTTAAAGAAGATAGAATAAGTTTTATATCTTGACCAATATGCCTCCATTTGTATTAAGTGCAATTCAAGAAATTATGGCATTGCAAACTAGAAAAAAATGAATCAGTTTTACGTAAAATTTATAAAAATAACATATAGTTGAATCTAACAAATGATCTCTTGTTGAAGAACTTATCTAGGGTATGTGGGACTAGTCCATATTAATACAACTATTTACACTCAGCAGTGCTCTTCTAGGTCCTCCAGATATAAGATGCAAGAATTAGAAGCCAACCCCTAATGGTGTGCATTAGCATCTCCCTAGGAGAGTGTTTGTTGAAATGATTTATCATTTCTTGGCAATGAAAACATTTGTTCAATCAATTTTATGTTGTGCTTATATTAAACTTGAAACTATGGAACATTAACCAAAGACCAAATAAGTCCTTCTCTAACTACTGAAAACTTTTTGCATTTTTTCCCATTCAGCTACTACAACACCTTTTCTACTAGTATATTTTGTTGTTTTATTCATCATATAGTTTTCCTTTATAGTGTACACTACTACATTAACATGGGTAAATCAATGACCTTTGTAGTTTTTCACAAACTAAAAACAAATTTATCCAAAGTTGCTCAAAATAAGTACCATACTGAAAAAGAGACTTTTAGACTCGAAAGGACCATACCATTCCATACTAAAATAAAAATTACATTCTTCTTCAATCACTAAATGTGATTTTCATTATCCTTGTGTTAGGATGTACAAGTGTTACATGTAAGGTAAATAATTCAATTGAGGAACCTCTATCAAACAAGAGATGAAGCATAACAAGATATTGAAGGTCAAGGGTCAAGATCGGGAGAAAATAAATACAATACATGATTTGGGAAGTTGAGAGAGAGATTTCACATGCACACAATGACTCGCCAAGGATACCACTAAACTCACATATTTCTCATCATTTGTATTCCTAAAGACTTATTCCAATATTCTACATGTATGGAAGCATTGATTTAATAAATATGCAGAAGGACAAAATCTTATCATGAATCTATTTGTTCCCTTATTGTAACCCCACTCCATCTTATATTGTTTAAAGTGGATTATCATTCCTTGTTACAAATCTGTATAGTCTCATATTTGAATTCACCCTATGTCTAGATGTCTTACCTCAACCTTTTTGTCCCCTAAAACAGAAATATTTATAGTGCATTCATATATTGTCCATCTTTTGAAAATATTCCAATACAATGACAATATGTTCAACAATTGGATCATTTCTTTCTTTTCATTTGGGATGGAACAAAAATGTTATCCCTCCCAGTATCCAATGAATTATTATGCACTCCTATTCTCTTTTTTTCCTCATCCTCTTGTAGCTTCTAGAATATCCGACATATTTGCTTTTCGTTCTTCTCAAATAGGACATAAATATTGTGTCTTCAAAGTAGTACTCTATCCAAGTTATTAACCATCGAAATTCCCTTTGGAACTCTATTGATATGCATAATGCTCATATCTCTCTTACTACTTCTAAGATTCTTCAAATACTTATTTGAACAAAATCATGTCTCCCCATGTAACTATGTAGCCTTGAGTAAGGAAGGGTAGGAAAAAATAATGTAAATATATTCGTTTGAATGAGATCCTATCTCCACATCTAACTTCCTAGCCTTGGATAAGGAAGGCTGAGAAAAAGAATAATGCAAAGGAAAAAAATACCGCAAGGGTTCCTTTTAGCACCTTTCTTAGAGGTGTAAATCAAAATACTCTACATGTTTTTGTTATGCTCTACTCTTTTTGGCTTTTCTCCCATGCATGGTCTTTTGTGTGCACATGAACAAGGTAAATGGAGACATGCAACCACTTATTATGTTGGAAGTCTTAGCGCTTGAGCATTTAAAAAAACCATATAAAAATCACGAATAACATTGTGACTAAATATGATGGAATGCTTAGTGAGTAAACATATGTAGAGAGTGAAAATTGAGGAGTGGATACGGGCACAATGTCTCTTTGCATAATGAAGGTTCTATCTTAGTTGGTGTGTCAAATTGTTTCTCTTCTCATCGTGCATTTCACAGAGATGGAAATGGAGTTTATTCCTACCCCCTAGAGACGATGGCTCATATTATTTCACAATAGGTCAATAGGACTCTCTCCCTTTGGTGATTCATAACCTTCCCAAAAAATGATTGAGTTCCTCCCCTCTTTGAAAATTGAGTGTGGAAAAAGCCTCTAACTTTCAAGGATGGACACAACTCCTTAAATCATGTTATCCATGTTCAGAATAAAAATTTAGTTCCTCCTTATTGTTTTAAAGCTACTAAAAACCCTATATCCTCGTGGCAAGAGAATATTTGGAGCATACATAGTTTTACTTAAACCATCACCTAACACACTACTTCAATGGATTCTAACCACCATTACTAGTACTTACAAAAGTGGGTTTCTCTTCTTTGGAAACCCTTGCTGAAGGAAGAGGCCTGCATCTAACCACTTGTGATTCAACCGCTGCCAGTAATCTCATTCTTCAAAGTACCTAGGTATGGGGATGTAATAGACCTACATGAATCGATGGTTACCCGATTTTGACCCCTTGATTTCCCTCTCCTCTGAGTCGATATATGTTAGGCTTCCCAACCTACCCCATCAATTCTGATCATTGGATTCTCCATAAGAAATCAAGAATAATGTGAGTTTCATTTTTGTTTCCCAAAACCAAAAAAATCCATATTACTACCTATGCAAGCATATGCATGGGAATTGATCTTTCAAGGGCACTACCAAATAACTTTCATTGGAACCTTAGATTATGTGTGGACATGGAGGCTAGATTATAAACAAGGCCTTTACAGCACAGATCAATCATGGAAGTAGGGCATGTAACATTGTCTCTCCCTGAGCATGAACTTGTAATTTCTATGGAGTTTCAAAACCATGTGGAATTGCATGCCAAAAAGAAGATTTGGCATAGGACACCACACAACACCATCTAGTGGAAATCATGACTACCCCTCTGGTCCCTACATAAGAAGAGAATGATCACTTCGAGTTCTAGGATGAAGGATCCCTATATGGGGAAGCATCCAAAGATGATATCACATGCTTGTGGAATTGGCAAGGAAAAAGAAACAACGAATAAAACACAGCTACAACTCCAATGTAGATTCCATGAAGGACCCTAATAATCCGATGAGGAAGCAACCAAAGATTATATTAGGATTTGAAACTTTCAAAATTGGTAAGGAGAAAGAAACAAAGGATGAAGAAGTAACTAAACGTGTCTGTGTGGAAAAATTTGTCCCATGACACATAACATTAATGGACCTAAGAGGATAGAAAGAATACTAAAAAATTACAAGCTCATTTCTGAATTTATGAATATATATTGGAAATGAGAAGGGTTGATACAAAGACATCTAGATTAAGTCAATGTATTGTATTTGTGTGTTGCTATGAAACCAACTTGTATGACAAGCACCCAACCCCCACCCATCATTGTAGCAAAAGGGACTTTGTAGGGAAAACACAAAAAGATTTCTACCCTTCCCTATTAAGAATGGAGGCAAAAGAATGAATTTAGAAGCACTTTTGAATGCTAAATTTTGCATCTAGATTTAGACAAAGATGCTCGTACATGTGCCCTATAGGCCAAACCACCGCATTCAACTATTAATTTGAATTTCTAAGTAATTGTTAATGTTAAAATATATATACATATATTGAAAAATATAACCAATATATGTGAATGCAACCTTAAACAAATAGTGTTTTGCCAATGGCCTAAAATTCCTGGGGTAAGGACAATTTATTCAACACACAGTTGAAGGTCAATAACCTCTCATTTATTATCAATAAGAAGTTTTCTACAGTTCAATTATTACAATAAGAGTTAATTTCTGCAACAATAATAATATATACCATTTCTTAGCATACCATCCTCAAAATAAAAATATTTTAAACTAAAGTGACCTGTAGAATAAAAATCCCTTGAGTGTGGTTCAATATTAAAAACGTGACCATTCTCTATAACAAAAATAAGCCAAAAATTCCAAACTAATATGCCTTGAGACCTTTCTTGAATCCTAGTATCCTTGTCAATAACATACGTTGAAGAAATCGCAAAAAGAGAGAAAATGATATAAAATGTATATGGAATAACTTACAGAAATTTCGTTGAGTATCATTTTCAAATTTACCTGGATAAATGTCAACAAAATTTTTTTAAAAAAAACGATATGATCTGAAAGTATATACTCATGATAGATGCATCAATACCTTATACACATCAAAAGATAAGACAAAATGTATTTTACACTATATATTTATGATATCCCAATCAGACCACATCAAAGATTACTCATCTCCATGAATGCCATGCAAAACTTGAAAATTACCTCTAAACCTAGATTGCCATTTCACATGTTCTTCGAACTTATTTTTCTCTTGAATATCTCAAATCATGGTCGTCTAACCTAAATAGAGATTATAATTTGAAGGTGCAAATAGTTTTTAAAATAATCACAAAAAGATAGATATAGATGTGTTGTGTAAGAACAAAAATAGTTTTTTCAATAATTGATGCTAGCAGTGCATAAACTGCAAGGCTCCACAAGAATGGCACAAGGGTGGTGAATCGATATAGAAAGATAAAGCAACTAATCCTCAAAATACCAACTAATTTTTCAAAAAAATTAAGTCACCATCTAAGTGTTTGTGTCAGAAATTGTTACTAAGGCTAGGGTAACAAGCCAACACAATCTCAAAAATAAAATCAATCTAAACTAGGTTTTTAGGGTTTTGTTTTGTAGGTTTTGGTAAGAAAACTTCAAGAGCATAAAGGGAATGCATTCAACAATAAGTAAAAACTAAATCACATACATTAATCCATGAAGATGTCCATATATCTCAGAAATTCACCAAAAGATTGCACTGAAATTCATTCAATAAAAGACAAGCACTTACTGGAAATCATACATAAAACCAGAAATGAAATTGTCAATAAAGAAACTGCATAAGTTTAAAATGAAGCCAACACATATCAGAAGTGGAATAAGGAGTCATATATTCATAGTTTCATCAAAAATGCAATATGAGAGTTTGCAATACTTAGCAGTGAACAAGTCTGGATGAAAGCACAGTCTGCAGACCTCCTCTAGCTCTCCAAAAATTCGAACCCTTACAATGTCTTTTTTACCTCTCTAAATAGTTTTTCATTCCCCCAAAACAGTTAGGGTTTCTCCTATTAATCCTCCATCGAATGGCTAGATTAGGCAAAATAACATTTACATTTTTACAAATTACAATTTTGCTAAAAATAGCAAATCCTTAACAAAAAGCTTTAAATGAACCTAACTGCCCTAGATCTCTTTCGATGCCTCCACTAGCAAAGCTATGCCATCTGGACTTGAGGATCTTTTCTTCACCCTTTTGTGCTTTTGCTCCAGCTCAGCTATCCTTCTGTGTAGGTGTTCATTTTCATGCTGCAAGGTCTGAACTGTCCTTTCTAATTCTGAGCAATTCCTGTCAGCCATCCTTTTCCTCCTGAGTGCCTCCTTTGCATCAATCACCAGCTCCTGAAAATTGTCATGAGTGTCCTGAAGGTCTTCCCTCAATCTTCTATTTGCTAGCATTAAACCATCATTTACTTCTTGCATATAGTTCATTTGATGCTTGTACTGTTTCACAGTCTTCTTCAAATTATCCTTATCAGAATTTACCAGCTTTTCTATGGCAGCATCCAGATCTTCACTTGGTTTCCAAAACATGTTATATTTCTTAAACATCAATTCTTCTGTCAATGGTCTTACAGCAATATCTTCAATGATGGGATTTGAAACACCTATTACCTGTGCTGATTTAATATCATCTGTTAACAATTTTCCAGAATTGTTTTCAACGATGGATTTAGAGCTTTCTTCACCTGTTGTATTTACAGACCCAACATCCTCTTTTTTAACTGCATGCAATTCATTTTTCTTTGACTGCTCCTCCATTTATTCTTCATCAGAAATGTCTACCTTATCAGTCCTCAATTTCGGATTCAACAACTTTTTCATATTTAATCTTAATTTGTTTTTAGACCTAGTTTTAGGTCTCCATAAAGAAGCTGGCTCTCCCATCATTTTAAGTGTCTTCCCTTGATACTGGACAGATGATAATTCTACCACTTCTAGCTTTTTTATCTTCTTTTTAGGCTTGGTAGTTTTGTACTCTATGGTTTGATTTTCTTTAGTCTCAGCTTTAACCTTGATTTCTGGAATGAACTGCTCATCCTCTAACATATAGCCCTCATCATCCGAGAGGACTGTGATAGGGCTTTTGGGCAAATTCTGGACTTCCTCTTTTGCTACAGGAATATCCCTGATATCAAATTTCCTCTCTTCATGAACCACTGTTATAGATGATGGTTTATTTTCAGGAATTTCCTTTTCCTTTTTGTCATCAAATAATGAAAATTTGACTTCACTGTGCTGTGGAATTTCCTGAGGCTGACTGTTAGTCTCTCCTTCATCTGCCACCTGCTTTGTTTCCTTTTTAATTTTAATGCCATGTTTGTTTGCAGGTTTAGCTGAATAACCCAATTTTTGTACCATTATTCTTCCCTTATCAGTTTTCCTTTTGGGTTGCTGTTCTTCTCCTTTGGAATGAATCCCTGACCAAAATAGAAAAAAGTCCCAAGTTTTTTCTTCCTTCTGCAACACTGTAGAGATGATCAACTTGATGAGACCATGATGAAACAATGATTGGGAGGTATGATCATCCTGCTGTTTAATTTTGCTAGACATCTTCTGCAAGCTTTTGAAGAAAAAGAATGGCAAATTCATTTTTGACACTCCTGCCATGTGCTGCAAGAACCTGAGATGGTACTTGAAAACTAATGAGTACCTCCCTTCACAAGTTATATAGCTCTGAAGAATTCTTAAAGGTTCAATCCATTCCCTTTTGAAATTATGAATGATGATACCTTTGTTCCAGTCAGGAACAACATTGGGCAATAAATATCTTTGAGGATCAAACTCAAAAGGAGATTTCTTAAACCAGAGCTCGCCTTCATTATCAATTTCAGTGGCTTCTGAAATTAAATCAACAGTCAATTTGAATTTTAAAGGACCTATTATGATCATCTCATTCTTCAGTCCTTTGGCAAAATTGCATGATACTTGGGCATTAAATCCATCTATCTTCTTGAAGAATTTCAACCATCCTGCCTGTTGGAACAGCTCTGCACAATCTGGAAGCTTTTGGATCCAAGTCAAATCTGTGGGTTCAGCCCTATTAATCTTACCACTTTTACTGTTTTTTCCCATCTCTTTCTTGTCAAGGAACTGGAACAATATGGTTTTAGGTTTCAGAAGTGTTTTATAAGCTGCTTTCTGGGCAAATAGTACTGCAGGTTAACCAATTTAACTCATGGACAAATCTACAATCCTCCCTGTGTAACACCCATATCAAACTAGCAGACTTCCCTCTGTTTAAACAAACTGAATTCTACAGGCAATTCTGTGAGTTCTTCAACTCCCTATTAAGATTAGGTCATAAAAGAACAGTCATGCTAATTCCTGCTATCATGCTTCAGCTAACCATTCCAGTGATGAATTCTTCATCCTTTCATTCTATTACACCTTTCTCAGCGACCAATTTTTTCAGAAGGAAACGCAACAGCAAAAAACCCCAAATTCTTCAGTTATGAGGGTTTACGTAATACCTGTCAATTACTCCTGCATCGTGGCGTGATGTCTTCTAATTGAGGTGTCAATAACGTTCCTCTTCGAGCACAGGTGTCCTCCTAACATTTTCTTGGCTGCAGGTGAAACGAATTCAAAGCCCTAATTTCTGCTGGCGCCGGAATCACAGGTGTCTCCTTCCTCAGCAACGTAATCCAATGTTGAACGATGAAGACTCCTCCTCAAACACTAAATCCTTAGTGATTATGCGTGTGACAAGGGCGATTTGACAGCGAAACCCGGAACTGGCTGGTATCTGTGCAACTGAAACCCGCATTACCTGTAATGATGGCCTTGCCTCTCTTCGTGATTATCAAACCACAAACATCTTGCTAAAATGCTGCATACACGTGTTAGACACTTCACAAAATGCGATTAGACTCTCACACTCTTCATGATGATTGAAATCAGATCAAGATTTTGCGAAAAACTCATGCCACGATATTCCTGTAGCGCACTCTGTGTAAAACTTTGGTGTAGCGCTACAAGAATATCTTTAAACCAAATTTTTAGCGGATTTTCTAACTTTTGCCAAATTTATCGGAGATTTTAGCAGCTTTTGGTTTAGGCCACTACTTTAGCTACTCTCTAAAGTCAAAATTGATTCTTCTTTTGAATATATAACTCATATTGACCCACTTCCAACATAAAAATGACCAAAATCAAATGAAATGTGGAGACTGGGCTCAAACTCTATTCAAGCATTCATAAACTTATTAAAAAGGCAGAAAACCAAAACTGAAAACCAACAATTAACTAAGGTAAAATCAAAAATCAAACCAAAATTTTGGAGGGAAAAAACTAAAAATGCAGAAAAATTTACTGACTTAACATCTGGCTCCAGCTGCGGGATGAAGTCCTCCCTGTGAGGCTTCAAGAACCTGTAGACTAGTGCCTTCAGTCTTCCATTGGGCTATGGAGTCTTTATTCAATCTCACTCACACCGGTATATACAATGAAAAGTGATCATGGTCTTCATTTAACTGTAGAAATGTTTGAGGAATCGCCCATTAACAGGGCTGAGCAATTCCTCTCCTTCCAAAGACTGCAATATGAAAGTATTATTTTCCAAAACCTTAGCTATCAGAAAAGGGCCAAACCATAAATTATCAAATTTTCCATGTTTCCCCTTCTGTTCCTTTCTTGCATCCCATCTTAAAACTATCTCCCCTTCTGAAAAAATATGATCCTTGATATTTCTGTCAAACCTGGTTTTCATTTTAGCTCTATACAGCTGGGCTTCTTTGTCTACTTTTTCTCTGTTCTGCTGTAACTCAATCATCTCAAAAATTCTCCTTTGCAAGTCATCTGGTTCCTCTTGAGAATTTTGGAGGAACTTCATTACTGGGATTCCCAATTGTACTGGAAATACTGCTTCTGTTCCATAAACCAGCTGAAAAGGTGAAGTTCCAATGGCCTGTTTTACAGTAATCCTATCTGCCCATAATGCATATTTCAACATTGAATCCCAAGATTTTTTATTTTGTTTGAGCAATTTTTTGATGCATTGAATGATATTTTTGTTAGATGATTCAGCCTGACCATTTCCCTGAGGATAATATGGAGTTGAATGTTTGAGCATAATACCATTTTTTTCACAAAAGGCCACCATTTCCTTGGATTTGAATGCTTTAGCATTATCAGTAATCAATCGTTGTGGGCAACCAAACCTGCTCAGAATATTATTTTCTATGAAATCCATAATTACCTTATCTGTGGCATTTCTTGTGGGGATAGCCTCCACCCACTTTGTAAAGAAATATGTGGCAGTCAAAATCCAATGATGTTGGCCTGAAGATGCTGGGTTTATTTCTCCAATAAAATCCAGGCCCCACTGCTGAAAAGGGGCATTGACTACAATAGGCTTCAAAGGTAAAGACAGCAGCTTCTGTTTTCCTGCAAACTTTTGACAAGGTATACAAGTTCTTACAGTTTGATAAACATCTGTGAAAAGTGAAGGCCAATAGTAACCAACTCTTAAAATTTTATAAGCTGTTGTTTTCCAATATTTATGTCCTCCACAGGCTCCTTCATGAGATTCTGCAATTACTTCCTTTATTTCAGCTTGATATAAACATCTTAATAAGATTCCTGCTGGATCTTTCCAAAACAATTGACCCTCTATCAGACAATATTTAGTAGTTTTCAATTTCAAGGACCTGGCAGCTTTCCTGTCTAAATGTTCTGGACATTGCAAAAATAGCAGAAAATGAACAATGTCAGCATACCAATCTGAAGATGAATAAGAATCCATGATTCTTTCTTTTTCCAGGATTACTTGATTTTCTTCAGGTGCTAATTCTTCTGTCATAGCATGTAACCCTAATGCCTGACAATTTGAGTCAGCCAGCAGTTTGGCCAATCCTTGTCCTTTGACCAGCTTGGTAGGTCTGATTTCCACTTCATATTCCATAATTTTGGCAATCCACCTTCCCCTCTTTCCTTCACTATCAGGCTGTGTCAAAACATCCTTCATTGCAGCATTTGGAACAAATGAAACAACCTTGGAATGTAAAATATAAATTCTAAAAAATTTTAAAGCTTTTACCAGGGCATAGGCTTGTTTCTCCAAGATACTGTATTTTAACTCGGAATCTCTGAGTGTTTTGCTAAAAAAGGCAATTGGTTGTTCCAATCCTTCTTCATTCTTCTGAAGTAATACAGCAGCAATAGTGTCTTCTGAGGCAAAAGAGAATGTAAGAAATTCTTTATCAAAATTTGGACTCACCAGAACAGGTGCTTCAGTTAGAGCCATTTTAATCTTTTCAAAAGCTGTCTTTGCTTCCATAGTCCACTTGATTTCATGATCCTTTTTTAACATGCCTGTAATCTGCTTAATGGTCTCAGCAAAATTAGGAATAAACCATCGCAGAAAATTGATTTTGCCAATAAATGATTGCACATCCTTTTTACTCCTGGGCAAACTAATTTTCAGTATTGCTTTGACTCTCTCAGGGTCAATCCTGATACCATCAGCTGATACCAAGTGACCAAGTAACTTACCTTCCTGTACAGCAAAATGTGATTTTTTAGGGTTCAAGGATAAGCCAAACTTTCTGCACTTTATGAAGGTTTGCTCCAAATGTTTCAAATGTTCATCATCAGATTTGGAGAAAACTGTAATATCATCCAGATAAATCACTACAAACTTGTCCTTTTCTCCCACAAATGCAATATCCATGGCTCTCTGAAAGGTTGCTCCAGCATTCATTAAGCCAAAAGGCATCTTGTCATACATAAATGTCCCCCAGGGGGTTGTAAAAGTTGTTTTTTCTTTATCATCAGGGTGCATAGCAATCTGATTATACCCTGAGAAGCCATCTAGCATTGAAATCCTTTGAGCTCCAACCACCTGCTGCAAAACCTGTTCAATCTTGGGGAGGGGGTAATTGTCTTTTAATGAGGATCGATTCAAATTCCTGAAATCAACACATAATCGAATCTCTCCATTCTTCTTTCTAACAGGAACCAAATTTGCCACCCAAGAAGAATACCTAAGAGGCACTATTATTTTTGCATCCAACAGCTTCTTCAATTCTTTTTCAATAACAGGAAACAGTGCTGGATTGATTCTTCTTAATTTCTGCCTGAAAGGTTTAACATTAGGTTTCAAAGGGACTTTATGCTGAATAACTGCTGTGTCATAGGTTTTCAGCTCCTTGTAAGACCAAGCAAATGTATCTACATACTTCTTCAACAGTTTAATGTATCTACTTCTTTGCTCAGCTGTTAGATTTTTAGACAATTTTACCATTCTGGGATGTTCTGCTGAGCCAATATTGTAATCCTCTACATTTTCTTCTGAAGACTGGATTACTGGTCTAGAAGGTGTATCATCCTTAGTAAATATTCTCTCCAAAGGTACTAGGCCTTTCGGAATGAAATTACTCTTCAGTTCAATAATCTTGTGTCCAGCAATCTCTTCTGCAGTAAACTCATCTAACTGTTCATCATTTTCATCAATTTCTTGATCAATTTGATTGTTTGAAAATTCATCTACCAGCTCAAGAAATTTTTTTATTTCAAGGTCATCTTCAAAAACCCTCCAATGTTTCACATTATCTGGGACACATGGCCTATATCTCACTTCAATTGGATACCTTAATTGAGTGGTTTTTGGAATTCTGAAATGTGTGGCAGCCAGGGCTAAAGAATCTGCAGTTTCATTTTGATTTCTGGGAATATGAGTGATATTAAATGCAATAAAATAATTTTCAAGCATATCCCATACCTCATTTCGATATACTTTCAACAAACCCTGCTTTACTTGATATTTGTTCTTCACTTGTTGAACAATTAGTTCGGAGTCGCCAAATGCAGAAATCTGTTGAATTCCTAAATCTTTTGCAGCTTTCAATCCCAATAGCAGGGCCTCATACTCAGCAGTATTGTTGGTGGTAGCAAATTCTAACTTATACATAAGTTTCACCATTTCACCTCCAGGAGAAATCAATAAAACTCCAGCTCCAACACCTTCTTTACATGAAGACCCATCAAAATACAACTGCCATAATACATCCTGTTCTTCTTGACTGTGTTTTACAGGCTGATCTTTTTGTACTTGTAACACACCAGCAGAATTTTCTTCTTCACTAAATTGTAGTATGCATGAACCAAGGTCTTTATCCACAGAATACATTGGGTGATTTGTAGGGTTTTTCTCATCTGTGACAATGTAAGCCAACTGTAACTCTCTATAAAGTCTTCTGTTTTCCCCACCAAAAACAGGAATAGTTGCATAAGATAGATCCATCTGTAATGTTCCTCCAACTTTCTTAGCCCATGACCTAGACAGAAGTAAACCAAAATTTGGTGTGATGTCAGCTACCACAACATCCATTATTACACTTTTCATGGGTAACTGAGTAAGATTGACAACCATATCTTTTATCACTCCTAGACATTTTACAGCTCGGGAGTCAAAGGCATATAGATCATGGTAAGGTTTAGTGACATTAAGGCCCAGGGCTTCCATCACAGATTTTGGCATCAAATTATGGGATGCTCCTGAATCTAGTAGACAGTTATGAATCATCTGCTCATGCACAGTCAGAGTTATATAAAATGGAGGAGAAGCACCAGCCTCATTTTCAGTCTTCTCAGCTAAAGCTGATCCAATAAAAATTCTAGGGTTTTCTTCCTGAAGGTTCACTGTATCTGAAACTGGTTGATTATTTTGCATATTCATTACCTTCAAGACTGTATTCTTGTATGATGGATTTTTTATAAGCTCGGAAAATGGCACAGGAATTTTGAGCTTTCCTAATTCATTTTCCAAACTAAAATGTTGACTTGACTTGTTTACCTCTTCAATTTCTGAACTTTTCTTGGGTTTTTCTGCAGGTTGTTTCTTTTCTGCTACAGGATCAACAGTTGGTTTATCACGAATAACTGGAGCAGGAACAGCAGCTTTCTTCTTAGGAGCTTGAACTACTTGTTTTGGTCCAGTTCTGAGATTAATAACTTTCTTGACTCCATTCTGATTGGTAGCAGCATTTATAGCAGTCTTTTCACATTCCAAATCATCTTCAACCTCATATAAATCAGCATCATAATATTCAGAATTTAAAAAATCCTCTTCAGTAACAAAGCCTGTAAACATTTTATCTCCAATGTGGTTCATGTCCTGATCAGTCTCAGTTTCTTCAAAAAGCAACTGCTGATCAATTTCTTCTTCATCAACTAGATTATTTTGAAAAGGTGGGGGCACTTTTTGATCTTCATTTTCTCTCCTTTCTTGCTGAATGTCATTATTTCTTCTTTCCCTTGGCATGAATCTAGGGGCAAATTGTCTTCTAAACTGATTTTGGTTATTTGGATTCCTCTGAGCTTCTGGAGCGGGTTTAGCAGAATTCTTTTCAAGCTCGAGTTTATTTAACTTTGCAGTGAGGATTTTAACCATTTTGGCCATCTCATCTATTTTGGCTTCAGCAGTTTGAGAAGCAGAGCCTGCTGTGACAGCTTCTTTCTTTCCTTTTCTTTCATAAAGCTGCTGAGATGTTTCATTCTTAAGTCTATTTGAAGCTAACAAATTAGACTCTACCTCTAGGGCTGCATCTTGCATGTTCAGCAGGGTGATAGGTCTCCTTTCTCTGAGTAATAAGGAAAATTCATGATCAAAGGCATTGGCATATGTCAACTTAGCTGATGTTTCAGTAGGTTTAATTTCTGCTGGAATTCTACTGTACATCTTATTAAACCTCTTGGAAAAATCTGCAACAGTTTCATCTTTCTTTCTTCTGAGAGCTCCAAACTCAGTTATGTAGTATGTGTGATCTTTAGTGTCTCCCCACTGTCTCATGAAAAGCTGATGGAGTTCTTCAATAATAGTAATGGAGTTAGCAGGCAACTCCCTAAACCATTTTCTTACATCCCCATCTAAACTCTGAACAAAAACCCTCATCCACACATCTTTCATTTCAATATTCTGATTGTCAGCATAACTCATAAAAGCTTCCCAATGTTCCTCAGCAGTATTTTCCCCTTGACCATTAAATCTAGGCATATACTTCTGATAATCACCTCCGGGCAAAGGATGTAGAGGCTGAGGTAAAACTAATGGTGCATACCTAGCTGCTACCATTATGTCCATCATATCCATAGGTGGATTTTGAGCTGCCATTGTGGACTGAAGTGTAGATTGAAGTTTCAAATTAGGGTTTGAAAAGGAAGGAGTTTGACTGGGTCCTTTTTGAAAGGTATTCTTTCCTAGCTTCAGCTGAAATATTGGTATTCTATCAGGAGAAGAGGTTTTAGCCTTCAAGAAACTTTTGGGATTAGTGAAAACCTGAAAACTGCTCTCAGAGAGGATAGGTTTTATACACGGTAAAATGTCAGCTGGGTCTAGTGATTCGTCTAACTGATGAGAATCACAACAAGTTGGCAAAGATTTGGATTTTCTGAGTTTATTAGCTGTTTTCAGAATCTGCTCAGGGTCTGTCACACCCAGATTTATTGGAGAAACAGGCTTATTCCTGGTCCCAATACCTTTAGAAGCCAGTGTGACTTTTTTGGTGAAAATATAGCCTTCAAAGTGCTGGTTCAAGTTCACCTCTTAAACCAGGAAAAATGATGAGTATCCCAGGGAAGATATGCTTCAGCTTCGTCCCCGACAACGGCGCCAAAGATGTTTGTTTGCTGTTTTCAAAATCTGCTCAGGGTCTGTCACACCCAGTTTCAATGGAGAAACAGGCTTATTCCTGGTCCCAATCCCTTTAGAAGCCACTGTGACCTCTTTTTGGTGAAAATAGCCTTCAAAAACTGCTGGTTCAAGTCCACCTCTTAAACCAGGAAAATGATGAGTATCCCAGGGAAGATATGCTTCAGCTTCGTCCCCGGCAACGGCGCCAAATATGTTTGTGTCAGAAATTGTTACTAAGGCTAGGGTAACAAGCCAACACAATCTCAAAAATAAAATCAATCTAAACTAGGTTTTTAGGGTTTTGTTTTGTAGGTTTTGGTAAGAAAACTTCAAGAGCATAAATGGAATGCATTCAACAATAAGTAAAAACTAAATCACATACATTAATCCATGAAGATGTCCATATATCTCAGAAATTCACCAAAAGATTGCACTGAAATTCATTCAATAAAAGACAAGCACTTACTGGAAATCATACATAAAACCAGAAATGAAATTGTCAATAAAGAAACTGCATAAGTTTAAAATGAAGCCAACACATATCAGAAGTGGAATAAGGAGTCATATATTCATAGTTTCATCAAAAATGCAATATGAGAGTTTGCAATACTTAGCAGTGAACAAGTCTGGATGAAAGCACAGTCTGCAGACCTCCTCTAGCTCTCCAAAAATTCGAACCCTTACAATGTCTTTTTTACCTCTCTAAATAGTTTTTCATTCCCCCAAAACAGTTAGGGTTTCTCCTATTAATCCTCCATCGAATGGCTAGATTAGGCAAAATAACATTTACATTTTTACAAATTACAATTTTGCTAAAAATAGCAAATCCTTAACAAAAAGCTTTAAATGAACCTAACTGCCCTAGATCTCTTTCGATGCCTCCACTAGCAAAGCTATGCCATCTGGACTTGAGGATCTTTTCTTCACCCTTTTGTGCTTTTGCTCCAGCTCAGCTATCCTTCTGTGTAGGTGTTCATTTTCATGCTGCAAGGTCTGAACTGTCCTTTCTAATTCTGAGCAATTCCTGTCAGCCATCCTTTTCCTCCTGAGTGCCTCCTTTGCATCAATCACCAGCTCCTGAAAATTGTCATGAGTGTCCTGAAGGTCTTCCCTCAATCTTCTATTTGCTAGCATTAAACCATCATTTACTTCTTGCATATAGTTCATTTGATGCTTGTACTGTTTCACAGTCTTCTTCAAATTATCCTTATCAGAATTTACCAGCTTTTCTATGGCAGCATCCAGATCTTCACTTGGTTTCCAAAACATGTTATATTTCTTAAACATCAATTCTTCTGTCAATGGTCTTACAGCAATATCTTCAATGATGGGATTTGAAACACCTATTACCTGTGCTGATTTAATATCATCTGTTAACAATTTTCCAGAATTGTTTTCAACGATGGATTTAGAGCTTTCTTCACCTGTTGTATTTACAGACCCAACATCCTCTTTTTTAACTGCATGCAATTCATTTTTCTTTGACTGCTCCTCCATTGATTCTTCATCAGAAATGTCTACCTTATCAGTCCTCAATTTCGGATTCAACAACTTTTTCATATTTAATCTTAATTTGTTTTTAGACCTAGTTTTAGGTCTCCATAAAGAAGCTAGCTCTCCCATCATTTTAAGTGTCTTCCCTTGATACTGGACAGATGATAATTCTACCACTTCTAGCTTTTTTATCTTCTTTTTAGGCTTGGTAGTTTTGTCCTCTATGGTTTGATTTTCTTTAGTCTCAGCTTTAACCTTGATTTCTGGAATGAACTGCTCATCCTCTAACATATAGCCCTCATCATCCGAGAGGACTGTGATAGGGCTTTTGGGCAAATTCTGGACTTCCTCTTTTGCTACAGGAATATCCCTGATATCAAATTTCCTCTCTTCATGAACCACTGTTATAGATGATGGTTTATTTTCAGGAATTTCCTTTTCCTTTTTGTCATCAAATAATGAAAATTTGACTTCACTGTGCTGTGGAATTTCCTGAGGCTGACTGTTAGTCTCTCCTTCATCTGCCACCTGCTTTGTTTCCTTTTTAATTTTAATGCCATGTTTGTTTGCAGGTTTAGCTGAATAACCCAATTTTTGTACCATTATTCTTCCCTTATCAGTTTTCCTTTTGGGTTGCTGTTCTTCTCCTTTGGAATGAATCCCTGACCAAAATAGAAAAAAGTCCCAAGTTTTTTCTTCCTTCTGCAACACTGTAGAGATGATCAACTTGATGAGACCATGATGAAACAATGATTGGGAGGTATGATCATCCTGCTGTTTAATTTTGCTAGACATCTTCTGCAAGCTTTTGAAGAAAAAGAATGGCAAATTCATTTTTGACACTCCTGCCATGTGCTGCAAGAACCTGAGATGGTACTTGAAAACTAATGAGTACCTCCCTTCACAAGTTATATAGCTCTGAAGAATTCTTAAAGGTTCAATCCATTCCCTTTTGAAATTATGAATGATGATACCTTTGTTCCAGTCAGGAACAACATTGGGCAATAAATATCTTTGAGGATCAAACTCAAAAGGAGATTTCTTAAACCAGAGCTCGCCTTCATTATCAATTTCAGTGGCTTCTGAAATTAAATCAACAGTCAATTTGAATTTTAAAGGACCTATTATGATCATCTCATTCTTCAGTCCTTTGGCAAAATTGCATGATACTTGGGCATTAAATCCATCTATCTTCTTGAAGAATTTCAACCATCCTGCATGTTGGAACAGCTCTGCACAATCTGGAAGCTTTTGGATCCAAGTCAAATCTGTGGGTTCAGCCCTATTAATCTTACCACTTTTACTGTTTTTTCCCATCTCTTTCTTGTCAAGGAACTGGAACAATATGGTTTTAGGTTTCAGAAGTGTTTTATAAGCTGCTTTCTGGGCAAATAGTACTGCAGGTTAACCAATTTAACTCATGGACAAATCTACAATCCTCCCTGTGTAACACCCATATCAAACTAGCAGACTTCCCTCTGTTTAAACAAACTGAATTCTACAGGCAATTCTGTGAGTTCTTCAACTCCCTATTAAGATTAGGTCATAAAAGAACAGTCATGCTAATTCCTGCTATCATGCTTCAGCTAACCATTCCAGTGATGAATTCTTCATCCTTTCATTCTATTACACCTTTCTCAGCGACCAATTTTTTCAGAAGGAAACGCAGCAGCAAAAAACCCCAAATTCTTCAGTTATGAGGGTTTACGTAATACCTGTCAATTACTCCTGCATCGTGGCGTGATGTCTTCTAATTGAGGTGTCAATAACGTTCCTCTTCGAGCACAGGTGTCCTCCTAACATTTTCTTGGCTGCAGGTGAAACGAATTCAAAGCCCTAATTTCTGCTGGCGCCGGAATCACAGGTGTCTCCTTCCTCAGCAACGTAATCCAATGTTGAACGATGAAGACTCCTCCTCAAACACTAAATCCTTAGTGATTATGCGTGTGACAAGGGCGATTTGACAGCGAAACCCGGAACTGGCTGGTATCTGTGCAACTGAAACCCGCATTACCTGTAATGATGGCCTTGCCTCTCTTCGTGATTATCAAACCACAAACATCTTGCTAAAATGCTGCATACACGTGTTAGACACTTCACAAAATGCGATTAGACTCTCACACTCTTCATGATGATTGAAATCAGATCAAGATTTTGCGAAAAACTCATGCCACGATATTCCTGTAGCGCACTCTGTGTAAAACTTTGGTGTAGCGCTACAAGAATATCTTTAAACCAAATTTTTAGCGGATTTTCTAACTTTTGCCAAATTTATCGGAGATTTTAGCAGCTTTTGGTTTAGGCCACTACTTTAGCTACTCTCTAAAGTCAAAATTGATTCTTCTTTTGAATATATAACTCATATTGACCCACTTCCAACATAAAAATGACCAAAATCAAATGAAATGTGGAGACTGGGCTCAAACTCTATTCAAGCATTCATAAACTTATTAAAAAGGCAGAAAACCAAAACTGAAAACCAACAATTAACTAAGGTAAAATCAAAAATCAAACCAAAATTTTGGAGGGAAAAAACTACAAATGCAGAAAAATTTACTGACTTAACACTAAGAATGCAATTGCTTCTAGCAATACAAATTGGATGCTGGTAAAATTTAAGTATCCACTCTCTACTAGGGAAATGTGACCCCTAAGTTTCCCTTATATCTGCCTTGGAAAATGTGCCCTAAAGGAGCCTCAATAAGCACAAAAACACTCCTTAGCGATATGGCACTGCTGGTATGAGACAATCTTGAAAATTGCAATCATATTTCCTTCAAAAGAATCCCAAATTAGCACCAAAGCATGTTAATACAAGGCAACATCTTACATATTGTTATGTGGTACCATTACCAACGCACATTCAGATGTTTTCCCAAGGAGAGGGGTTGTATTTTTATTCAGATTCATGATGGGGTGTTATCAATATTTTCTTAAAGGTGGTTATGGCCGGACCCTTTGGTCCTTCCTTTATAAGTACTATGGCTTAATGGAATTGCTTACTACTTCATTTTAGGGCCGGTATCCCCGAGGTTGGTGTCTAGGGATCCTAGGGGTGGGTCACTTGGTCACATGACCCCCTGCTTTTTTTCTACACCAATGACAATATTCCATCTCTAAGGCTCTTTCCTCTCCTTCCAGTCACCTTATGCACCCATCCTGGTACCCTTCTAGCAAAGTGCCCTCTCTCGTTGGTGTAGTTTCCTTGGTGACGTCATCCTTGGTCACCAAGCCCACATGCTTATAGAGTGGGGGACGTTGAGGGTTTTTCAGCATTATTGGTGTTAGATGGGGAATGACGATCCCCCCCGCTCACTTTTAAGGATTTTTTCTAATTTTTAGTCATTTTTATCATTTTTTAGGCACCGATGGGTAAAATACCCTAGGTAGCCATCTTTTAGCCATCCTTGGACCATCTTTAGACTATTTTATATTATTTCATGTTATATTTTTACATTGACATTTTATTTGGCATGTCGTCCCAATTATTTTGTAAAGTGAGTTGAGAACACTATAAATACAACTCCCCAATTTATTTGTAAATCATAACACATGGGACAAATTACATAATGTTTATCTTTTACCCAAGATAGGCTCTTTGGATTTGATGCACACCTCTTGAATTTTTATGTTATTTTCCTTGAGGATGACATTGGATGCACTTCTAGGGTTTTGATAATGCTTGGTGGATGCTAGGAATTGTTGGAACAACACAAGCTCAAGTAAGTCTAGTTTTTTAGCCTTGCTTGGTGAAGATAGGTAAATTCTTGCTTCTTGAATGATTGAATGGTGGCCATATAGCTTCATTTTTTTTAATATGGCCTTTTTGTCTACCTTCTATCTTCTTTGCATGGTGGAAAACTCTCCTTAGAAGAGGTCTTCCCAAGTTTGGCCTTGGATCTCCAATTTTTCCCTAGATTAGACTCCTATAACGAACCCTAGAGGTTTTTATGGGAATCCCTAGTTTAGTAGACAAGGAGAATATTACTCCAATAGGGAGGCTAGTCACCTCTCCTCTAGGCCTAGGGTTTAGGCTTACATCCATAAAAACCTTGTTTTATCAAAATTTATCAAATTTGCTTGCATTTCCATGTGTAATTTTTCATTTTCATGGTAGAATTAGGGTTAGAATTAGGTCTGCAATTTTATGTCTGAAAGCCTAAAAAATAAAAAATAAAATTCAAATTTTTGGCCTCCCTAAAATTTTGGCCCTCCCTCCTACAAATTCATCCTGCCATCTTAGGCCCTAAAAACCCTGGGGAAAAATTGTGGTGGCCCTAAAATATTCCTTAATCCTAAATATCTAAACCCTAACCTACTATAAACCTTAATTCTATCCTTATTCCTCCCTAACAGCCCTATTTCTCCTCCTTGTACCCTCGCCATGCTTCCCCTTGCCTCCATACACCCTCGGCGTTGTCCTTTTCCACTCGGCCTGCTCCTATAGGCCTCAGCCTCTCATATATAGGACTTTCCCTCCCTTGGCATCCCCTTACAATGTTGTAACAACCTCCTACCTTCCCCTTCACAACCCTCTTTAACTTGTTGTCTAAGGTCTGCCACAATTGCAAATTGTCCCACCTTTTTTTAGCCCTAAAACTTGCCATCAAAGAACACCAAATAAACCATACAAGAGGTGAGTAAAGGGTGAGTAAAAGATCATCTATGGTTGCAAGTAAAATTATATACCTACTATGGAATGAGAGTTAACATAAAGGCCTGAAATTTCACATTGAATGCATGCTACAGGAATGTATTTTCAGAGTTAGATAAACTCAATGTTCCACGAGGACGCGTCCCACAGGGTCGGGGATGCATTTTTGTGTTTCCCATGTCCCGGGGACTGAAAAACTCCATGTGAAACGTTATTGGACGTTTTGCTTTGGGAAAAACTAGGTGAAACACATGACGAAACGTTTTGGTTTGTGGCAAAACTCATTTCTCCATGACGAAACTTGGGGGCAACTTCCTAGTGTCCCGCAAGAAACTCTGAAACTCCAGCGAACCTTCTTGGCACCCTGCACGAAACTCTAAACCTCCAACGAACCTTCTAGGCATCCAAATAATCATATATAATCATAACAAATCGTGTAATGTGGTTGCATTATTAATTTATCAAATTTTGAATTACATTGCATCATTACACAATTATCAATGCAGTATTTAGTAATTTACTAATTTGCATGAGATGAATTGTTATTGTTGAGATTTATTCATATTTTTTATATTTTTATAATTTCTATGACCTCAGTG
This sequence comes from Larix kaempferi, assembly GCA_027924585.1. Taxonomy (NCBI): domain Eukaryota; kingdom Viridiplantae; phylum Streptophyta; class Pinopsida; order Pinales; family Pinaceae; genus Larix; species Larix kaempferi. The sequence continues at coordinate 562,729 of BSBM01000887.1, forward strand.
TCCCTCTGTCCCCCCATAATTTTCCTAAAATTTTGGGGTGGTCTCCACGCATCCCGAATGTGCGTCTCCCCACTCCCGCATCCCGTCGTTCTGGAACCTTGGGGGGGCATTGGATAAATTACACAAAATGTATGTTTGTAGCATTGTTATTGTGCACACTAGGCATTGTTTTGATATCATAAATGTGTTTCCTTTACTGTATTCCCTACTACTGCAATCATTGTCATAAATAGACTGTCCATTGATGTACATCATTGTTATAAGTGGCTTAATACTCCTGAATATTATTGTTGACTATTACTGTTTAACACTATTGGATATGTTTAGTTTACCATTGCTACAGCAGTATACATGCTTTGTTTATAAGATTGAATGGTTGCATGTCTACTATGAGTGTTACATGAACAATGCTTTGCTAGAGACATTGATATACTTGCTTTAAATTTGCCACATTATTATTTATATAATATGTCTTCTTCACTCTCAAGTTGATTTATTTAATTAACTGGTCACTAACATAATTGTGTAGAAGATATAGTTGGTTTATCCAAGTGTCTTGTAGAATATCTAAATGGCTCTCCCCTTGGATGTTACGATACTCCTAAGAAGTTGGAGGTGTGGTTGAGGTGACATTGGGTCACATTCTCCTTACATTTGTCTATTGGACACTAGCCCTACTAGTTTGTCTACTAACACATCTGAAGGAAGATGATAGTCGCATGCATATCTGGGCCAAAATCAACATGTAAGACATATAAATATGTCTCTAACGACAACAGAAATGGAAGAAATTTCCTTGGGAAATGTGCCCAGACATATTTGTGAAAGAACCTTTTTTCTAGTTAACTACAAACTGTAATTCTGATTGGAAGTTTGAATTTGCAAGTTTGATTGGTCATTTGTTTCTTGGTGCATTTACAAGGTTAACAGTGGCTCCAACTTGGATACAGCATCCCCCTTTACAAAGTCGAAAATCCCAGAAATCAAGATAATGATGATAGAACAAATCCATTCAGAAAAAATATTGAAGGAAGAACATCACTAGAGACCTTTTTTCCCAAGGAAAACATTGCAAGGAAATCCCCAAGAACTTCTCTGCATTTTGTGGATGGTACCTAGTGTAAACCCTTTGGCGCTAATTACAATGCCTGGCCTACTAGGGACATCAAGTGAGGCATGAAATAGAGGCATCCAACCCGAGGGATTGACCTTGATATATCCTGCATGAATCTCAAAGCACTCAAACTACTCGATCTAGCCCACAAGGTTCATCCCTACAAACCTACTATGTCCAAGGACATTTATGAAAACCAAAACTCAAAAAGAAAAGACTACAACTTTACAAAGATCAACCTAGATCTAAGCTAGCCTGAAAAAACATGACAAACTGATCAACATTCTCATATGACCAGTGCAACTAGACATGGAGTCAATGAATCCAATGTGACAGCTCAAAGTACTCAACATGCCAATGTAACCAAGCATGCAACCTGTCAATCTTACAAAACCACTCCTGATTGAAATACAATGTAACCTGTAATGTAGGCGATCCATGGTTTGAGATGTCTCCATATGTTCAACCATCAAATGAGGCATTAGTGGAGACAAACATGATTGGTTCTTACCAATAAATAAGGGATAAAACCCTGCATTTTTATGTATGATCCTCCATAATTTCTCCATGTAGTGCTTGATGGGATTAGCATAGCTACCTGAATATAGGTAGTGATTAGTACTCATCTAGAGGAGTGTACAACAATTCCCACCAAATTATGTCCCAAAATACTGCCATGTGAATAACATTAATAAAAAGGAAAAATATATCTTATTGGGGTGAATTTTTTAAAAGTACCTCATGTGTACCAATTGTCTCAATCCCTCAATAGTGGAGTCTTCAATTAAGATCCTATATTCCTTCAACGCTACTACTTCTTCTCATCAAAAATCCAAGCAATATGTCATTCAAATTTGAAACAAATGGGACTTTTTTCTTTAGTGGATTCACCAAGAAAAAATTAAATCTTCAAAATGTATTGCTCACCAATGTGTCATGTAACATCTCAACTACTGATCAGGAAGTTGAAATTTTCTCTTTGAAAATTGTGCCATCTCTATTAGTGCTCAAAATTGTCCCTGTGGCATGTTGCATAATCGATAAGGATAATTCAAGTTCAACATGAAAAAATCTAACCCACTATCACCACAATTAAATATATCTCTCTTCGAGTTGGTTTGTGCTAGCTCTAGGGGGTATCCCTAAGAAACTAGAGATTTAACATTGAATAAAAGTAATAGGTGGCTAAGTTTGTTGGGTTACAAGTCACAAGGAAAATTGAGTGATAACAAGACCATTAAGTATGTTTTAATTTACACAAATATGACATCTATAAAGGAGAGGAATTAAAGTATGAATTCCATCAAAAACTTCTACAAATCTGTAAAATATCTCATGAAAAATTTCTTACAAAGTTGTATGGAGGAGTGGTTGATCCTACTGCATTGGCTCCTTTTACTCAAAGAGAATATCACCAAGAAATCCTTTAGGATATTAATTTGACTATAGAAGAGTTGGGACATGGTTATAACATTGGCAATTCCTTCTTGAGAGATTTGAAGCTTGTTATTTCCCAAATAGCAATGAAGGATTGGACCCCTGTAGATTCGAAACATGTTTCTATGAAGGTGGATATCTTTCACATGAACTTGGTTTCTGATGTTAAGGTAGGATTTCTTTCTATTCCAGAAACCAAAACGGCACTTATCAATTTTGACTCCATGGAATAGATAGGTGATGATACAATAGAACTTGGGGATCTCTTCATCGATTTGCAAGATACTAACCTGGAGCTTGTATCTCTAAACAAATCTACATAAAATTATCAGATTTTTTGTCAACTTAGATCGAGATTAGAAAACATCTTGGATAGAAGAGGAAAAAATAGTCATTTATGGCACTCTAAATTTTAGGACTTCATAGAGGTAATGGCTGATAAATGGTGTGATCGAGTTTAACAATGGCTTTTTTGCAACACTGCAAAAGTTTTTGGGAGTAATGATGTGCAAAAGTTGCAACTAGAGGTAGTTTTATCCCTTGCATAACTGAAACAAGGACTCTCTGTATGTGGTTGCAAATGTTTTTTTTTTTTTTGGTGATGTGTTATAGAGAACGACCATTCCTCTTATTTTTCTTGTATGGGTAACCATGTTTGTTCCAAGAAGTGCACATAATGTTCTCTTGAATTGCACCAAAACCAAGAAAATGAAGTGGAGGACTATAAGAATTTGGCAGGACATGAAGAGAATCATGACTACAAATAGAAAAATCATAATTGTGTGGAGATCTGTTTTTTATTTGACAAATCATCCAATGCAGAAAATCTTGTTGCATGACAATTGGACATTAAGGTCCTCACAAGTGCAATTCATCATCATGATGTGTTCACTTCCAAGCTGCAAAAATCCTTGTGCTATACAAATTGAGCTTGGGGGTCATGAAAAACATGCCTTTCATGGAAGGTATTGTCCCAAAATTTACATCAGGTAGGGGTTCCCTTGAGGTTGTGGTTACAAAAATCACTTCCATGAATTGACGAGTGATGACTATCTCTGTGGAAATCAAAATGTGTGTTGCAAAAAAAACGTGAAACAAATGGAATTTGTGAAATTTTCACTCAACTTGTTCAAAAACTTCACGCCTCTTTAAGTATGAACATGTCTCTGAACAATATGGGTTGTGAAAGGATTGTTGTGTTGCTATTCCACCTTTCAAAAGATCCCATGAAGATAAGCATCTTCACACACTAAATCCAATGGTTGTGCATTATTGTAATGTTAGATGTCAAGCCTGTGGATATTTTTGTCTACAATCCATCAAGCATTCTAGTTTCCATAATATTTTTCATGGGAACATGAATAATGTCAATTTTGCATCAGACCAGGAGGAATTTGATTTCCAGTATAGAAAATGTACTTAGATGGAATCTGTTGTGGTAGAAATGTGTAACCTGCGTTGTAAAGACTAGTGTCGAGGTCACATTCATTTGATTACTTGTCCTATGAATGATGGTTTGTGATGCAAAAGTCATATCTATGATGGATCTCGGCATGGGACATAAAAATATGGCCCAAATGTGGATGTGTCAAAAGATGAACTTCCCCGTGAGACTTATTGGAAGGAAATGTGAGTTGAATATATGTGTACTAAAGAAGATCAGAAATATTTTTCTCTATGTAATCATCTTTGCATATCAAATGAGAATAATTAAATTGATGGAAATTCCTCAAGGTTTTACTACACAAATAAATTATGGCATGATCCTGTAAAAATAATTTCTTCAATGGAATCCTTTGTCGCTAACGGATAAATCCATCGGTGCGGACACCAATCGATCTCCTTAGTCTGAATGGTTCGGATCTAGAAAAAATAAAAACAATAATGAAAACATTTTCCTAGACCTATCAAATTACTTGAATACAAAGAGTCCATTCCATACCTTATTTACGAAGGTCGTCCTCATAACTTGAAGCTAATTTCGCAATCCTATTTGTTGATGAAGAGGTTACCTACAAAAGAATCAAAAGAACAAAGACAAGAGACTACAAGATAACATGATACATCTAATCAATTAACCAAGGAAAACAATCCTAAATGAAATTACACATCATTTATTGGAAAGGAAGACATTGATGTATTAATTAAAATAGAGGAAAGAATTGCAACCAATGAAGACTTCGTGTTGAAGATCCTTTCCAATGGAACCTTGCCTCAATTTACCAATCATAGAAGAATGGATTCCTGGCACAATTTCTCCATCATTTGGCTGCCCTCATTTCAACCTCCCTATCCCATGAAGAGGATCTTCATTTATAGGTCAAAAGAGATGAGGAGGAGAGGAGAGAATTAAGGAAGAAGGAAGAGATGGGATCCTACTAGGCTAGGAGGCAAGTAAGATCCACCCTAAATGGAAGAGGTGAGCCTCCATGAGAGTCTCCTTCGAGATACTTCTCGAAACTTCTCTTTTTTCCCTCTGTACAAGCGTTGATGCACCCTAGACACTAGTAACATGCGCCAGCGACTGTTAAAATTCAATATGCTAAGACAGAAAATAGCAGCATTACATTCCATTTCACAATAATAGCATATACAGGATCACTGAAGAAACAACAAGCACAGCATAAACACAAGAGACAGAGATTTATCCTGGGAAACCCTCATGGGGTAGAAAACCCAGCAAAGCTTCCTCAATATAGATGACCAGCAATATACAAAGATGAAACCCTGAGACATGATCTCCTCCTCCACAATAGCAGACCTCTCCTCCATAAGTGTGCTATCCTCAAGTGAGTGAATGTGTATAATGAGGAACACACCTCCTCTATTTATACACTACTCTGATATGTATTTTACACAAGTACATGTAGGCTCGTATTTAACCATTAGGTTAAATACCCCATTATAACTGACTGGGCCGACCCCTCTAGGGTGGTCTAATAACCCTTTGACCCACATAACACATACAGGGCCGACCCCCACTAGGGAAGTCTAATAACCCAAGTTACCACATTCCGACGGAGGAATAAACATCTCCGGATATACAATAAGATCTTCACGGAGGAATGAATCATCTCCAGAATAATAAAGTACAAATATAATATTCTTTGAAGTTACAATATCTCAACACTCCCCCTTAACGAGAAGGATATTATAACAGCATCTGCACGAGCAAGGAGTCATCAACATCATACATGATACATCTATAAATCATTGGAAGCTTTCTCAACATCATCAGTAACTCAACCAGTTACTGGAATATCTTCAATACTGGAACATCAACATCTTCAGTACTGAGTCTTTATCTTCTGCAGCACTCAAACAGCTACAGCAACATCAATATCTGAATCCTCACGATTGTCAGCATCGCCATCACACGATCATCAGCATCGTCATCACATGATCAACAACATCGTCATCTCACTATCATCAACATCGTCATCACACGATCATCAACATCGTCATCTCACGATCATCAGTATCGTCATCACACGATCATCAGCATCGTCATCTCACGATCATCAACATCGTCATCATACGATCATCAGCATCGTCATCTCACGATCATCAGCATCGTCATCTCACGATCATCAGCATCGTCATCATACGATCATCAGCATCGTCATCTCACGATCATCAGCATCGTCATCACATGATCATTAGCATCGTCATCTTACGATCATCCGCATCGTTATCTCACAATTATCAGCATTGTCATATCATCTCGATCTACAGCATCTGGATCATCTCGATCTACAGCATCTGGATCATCACGATCTACAACATCTGGATCATATCGATCTACAGCATCTGGATCATCTCGATCTATAACATCTGGATCATCTCGATCTACAGCATCTGGATCATCTCATCTACACCATCTGGATCATCTCGATCTACACCATCTGGATCATCTCGATCTACACCATCTGGATCATCACGATCTACAGCATCTGGATCATCACGATCTACAGCATCTGGATCATCTCGATCTACAGCATAAGTATCCTCAACCATACAAGTACATTAATCAATACATGTATCATCAAAAGTATGTATTCTCACCAATACATCTATCATCAAAACATGTATTCTTACTAATACATATATCATCAAAAGCATGTATTCTCACTAATACATCTATCATCAAAAGCATGTATTCTCACTAATACATCTATCATCAAAAGCATGTATTCTCACTAATACATCTATCATCAAAAGCATGTATTCTTACTAATACATCTATCAATACAAGTATCCACACTGATACAAGTATACACAACAGCAGCATACCCTGCAACACACATGATCCAATTACGGGATGGTCAATCCCTCTCACTTTAGGACATAGGTCCAAGGATGATACAATCTTGATCCACTTATGGGATGATCAATCCCTCTCAATTTAAGACATCTCTCATGTCTATGGATGATGCAATCCAGATCAACTTACAGGATGATCAATCCTTATCCTTTTAAGACACCTCACCATGTCTAAGGATGATGCAATCCCGAATCAACTTACAAGATGATTAGTCCTTATCACTTTAAGACACCTTACCATGTCTAGGGACGATGCAATCCCAATCTACTTATAGGATGATTAGTCCTTATCACTTTAAGACACCTCACCATGTCTAGGGATGATGCAATCCCAATCTACTTACAAGATGATTAGTCCTTATCACTTTAAGACACCTCACCATGTCTAGGGACGATGCAATCCCAATCTACTTACAGGATGATTAGTCCTTATCACTTTAAGACACCTCACCATGTCTAGGGACGATGCAATCCCAATCTACTTACAGGATGATTAGTCCTTATCACTTTAAGACACTTCACCATGTCTAGGGACGATGCAATCCCAATCTACTTACAGGAGGATTAGTCCTTATCACTTTAAGACACCTCACCATGTCTAGGGACGATGCAATCCCAATCTACTTACAGGATGATTAGTCCTTATCACTTTAAGACAAGTCTCGTGTCTAGGGACGATGCAATCCCATCACGTACATTTTGAACCTAGTTCATGGACGATGCAGTCCTCACGTACATTTTGAACCCAGTTCATGGACGATGCAGTCCTCACGTACATTTTGAACCCAGTTCATGGACGATGCAGTCCTCACGTACATTTTGAACCCAGTTCATGGACGATGCAGTCCTCACGTACATTTTGAACCCAGTTCATGGACGATGCAGTCCTCACGTACATTTTGAACCCAGTTCATGGACGATGCAGTCCTCACGTACATTTTGAACCCAGTTCATGGACGATGCAGTCCTCACGTACATTTTGAACCCAGTTCATGGACGATGCAGTCCTCACGTACATTTTGAACCCAGTTCATGGACGATGCAGTCCTCACGTACATTTTGAACCCAGTTCATGGACGATGCAGTCCTCACGTACATTTTGAACTAGTGGTTCCGGGATGATGCAATCCCCATCACTTTATTCTCGAAGACCATACGTCTACGGATCAATTCAGGGACCAAGGTCCGGGGATGATACAATCCCCACTTCTCGGAGACCTTACGTCTACGGCTCTCTTTAGGACTGAAAGTCCAGGGATGATCCAATCCCCTCAACTGTCCACTAAGGACTTCATTCTCGGAGACCTCACGTCTACGGCTCTCTTTAAGACTGAAAGTCCAGGGATGATCCAATCCCCTCAACTGTCCACTAAGGACTTCATTCTCGGATACCTCACGTCTACGGCTCTCTTTAGGACTGAAAGTCCAGGGATGATCCAATCCCCTCAACTGTCCACTAAGGACTTCATTCTCGGAGACCTCACGTCTACGGCTCTCTTTAGGACTGAAAGTCCAGGGATGATCCAATCCCCTCAACTGTCCACTAAGGACTTCATTCTCGGAGACCTCACGTCTACGGCTCTCTTTAGGACTGAAAGTCCAGGGATGATCCAATCCCCTCAACTGTCCACTAAGGACTTCATTCTCGGAGACCTCACGTCTACGGCTCTCTTTAGGACTGAAAGTCCAGGGATGAACCAATCCCCTCAACTGTCCACTAAGGACTTCATTTTCGGAGACCATACGTCTACGAATCTATTCAGGGACCGAAGTCCAGGGATGATACAATCCCTACCTGTCCACTAAGGACTTCATTTTCGGAGACCATACGTCTACGGCTCACTTTAGAACATGTGTTCAAGGATGATACAATCCCCACATGTATTCTCATCAATATACTATCGATCCTGGGAACCCATACAGAACCTGATTCACACTTCTTCTTTAATTGCACCATTAAGAGAATGGTCTTGTCTAGCCACTTGGAGCAAACATCTCATCATGATTCTCTTCCTCTTTCTAAGAGAATCTTCTAGCCACAAGCCTTCTATATTTTGTTTGATTTGTAAATCTTCTTGTTGAACATCCATCACTTGTTCGGTGTTCATTATTCTTCATGATCTTTCCTACAAAACAAAATTAAGTACATGATTAGTAATCCTTCATAATCATGAAATCATGATAACCTATTATGCATACAGATATCATTTACATAGTTATGCAACTATCTTGACCAATACTTTGGCACAACACTTTCCCATATCCTGTATGCATACAGTGGCTATCTAGATGCCTTCCATCTCTACCAGAACATACTATCGAGAGTGTGCACAGCTCTCAGCATGTCAGCAAAGAGGTTTCATTCTAGACAAGCAACAATGGAATGTTTGTCCAACTTACCAATCATATGCATATTAGTAGTATAATGTTCAATGCTCTATGAATGTTTGCACTCAGCATGATATGTTCTAGGAATACAAATATGCATACAAGAAATATCATTTACTATTTCAAATAACAACTCAAATACTTATCTTTTATGTTTGTGTGGTTGCCTCCCACTTGATCTTCTATATGTCCTTTGAACTTCTATTCATTCTGTACCACTGTGCATGCTCAAGTGTGCACTAGTGTCATCCTCATGATCTCATACACAAACATTCATTCATTAGTATATTCTCAAAACATTCTAATTCTAAATAATCTTGAATATGTATAGTCATGATCATTAGTATTCAAGATTTCAGGGAAGTCTTCTTTTACTCATGCATATCATCAATCAAGATAAAATATATAATATGCATAATCCCTTGATTACTAACTTTATGAATAAGCATAACCAATCATTCCAAGTATACTTATATAAGGGATCCTAACACAAGGTAAGATTCATGGGAAACATACCTGGATTAGTATACCTACTTGGTTATGTACAACATACCTAAACAATCTCTTCAATGATTTAGAGATCCTGAGCTAGAACCTGCATGTCTCATAGGTTAAGCATAATATAACAAAGTCATACATACCTCGTAAGTAGAAGAAAGATTATGGATGAGTCTTTGTCTTCATGTTTTCATGGTCATGGAGCCTGATTTGTCTTTTGAGATGTACCTGTGTCTTGTTAGCAGACAACATCAACCTCACACAACATCATAATGCATTAGTACAATCATAAGTGTCAACACCCTAACCAATGAATATCTTCTATGATGCATTCATAATTTTGTCAAGGTGATACAACAAATCTAAAATCAAGATTGTACTAACCGTAATAACATGAAGACAAACATACCATAAACTTAATCATGAACAAATCTCAAAACATACCTCGATGAGTCATACCTGTCGAGATTGCTTGTAATCTCCTTATGTAAAGCCTTAGCCTCATCTCCTTTTGAAACAGGAACTCCTTCACTTATGCAGGTGACCAATCCATCTTCTTCTAGGATTAGCCCTATCAACTTGATTTGCAAGAACTGGACCTGGAGCTGGATATGGGTTTGTCAGAGAAACCCAAAAATTCAAACTTCCGAAAGGATAGAAATATGCGCCTTGATGAGCTGATCAAACTGATATATTCAGAATTTGAAAACTGCAAAGTTTCACTCCTCAATTTTGCCTTTGAATCTCTCGGATTCACTGGACGTGACCCTGAACTGGGGTTTGGTGAATCCCACTCTTCTTCCCAATCAAAATGTTTGATCCAAAGCTCTAAGCTTCTATTTTTCTGAGGAGCTTCCAGCCATGGTCATAGATTTCAAAAAATTCCCATTTTTACAGAAGCCCTAATTTTCCACTTTTCTAATCAAAGTCCCGAACTAGGGTCTAATCAAACCCGGCCTTCTGCCCAACCAAAAATTCTGATCTTGGTCTCTAAATTTCTATTTTGATGAGTAGCATCCAGCCGTGGTCTCCGATTACAAAAATTCCAACTTTCTCCAAAGCCCTAAATTCTGGAAGCCATGAATGAAGGTACCAAAAAATAATTCTGTTTTGACAGAAATATGTACCTGATTGTTTCTGGTGTAACTCCAAAATTTTTGATCCAAAGGGTATGAAAAGGTTTCCTGATATATCCTGATCTGTTATCTTTCCATCCTGATAGGTCTGACCTCAATTGGATTCTCTGAGAGAGAGTTATGCCAAATGTCGCAACGTGACCTGTTTTGCGATAAAACAGGAGAGCGAACTTGTACGGCGTGCCACGTGTCACTGTTTTAACTTCGGCCTCTGAAAAAGTTTTCTGAGATAGATCGGCCTGTTACCTTTCCATCTTGATAGGTATGACCTCAATTGGACTCTCTGAGAGAGAGTTATGCCAAATGTTGCAACGTGACCTGTTTATGGGATAATACAGGAGAGCGCACTTGTACGGAGTTCCACGTGTCACTGGTTCAACTTCGGCCTCTGAAAACGTTTTCTGGGATAGTACAGAGTGTGTACTACCTGTCACTTTTTACGAAATTTCATTTGGAGCTTCCTAGCCCAAGATATGACCTTTTTCCCAAGGTCACCTGATTTTGACTCAGATCTGGAAGAGGCAGAAACCCTATATTGTACAGATCATAAATCACAAATTACAATGAATTAGAGGTTTTCCTTTGGACACAAGGTACCTAGAGATCTAATATTCGTCCTGTAACAATTTCAGATCCGAAAACTTTGCCAAAATGGATTTATAGCGAAAGTGCTACGATGACTGGTTTTTGCTATGTAAAACCCTAACCTTCAAATTGTCGTAACTAAGCAAGTGTCTTTAGTGCCATACCTTGTCTTCCTTCAGGTTAGCTCTGATACCATGTTAAAATTCAATATGCTAAGACAGAAAATAGCAGCATTACATTCCATTTCACAATAATAGCATATACAGGATCACTGAAGAAACAACAAGCACAGCATAAACACAAGAGACAGAGATTTATCCTGGGAAACCCTCATGGGGTAGAAAACCCAGCAAAGCTTCCTCAATATAGATGACCAGCAATATACAAAGATGAAACCCTGAGACATGATCTCCTCCTCCACAATAGCATACCTCTCCTCCATAAGTGTGTTATCCTCAAGTGAGTGAATGTGTATAATGAGGAACACACCTCCTCTATTTATACACTACTCTGATATGTATTTTACACAAGTACATGTAGGCTCGTATTTAACCATTAGGTTAAATACCCCATTATAACTGACTGGGCCGACCCCTCTAGGGTGGTCTAATAACCCTTTGACCCACATAACACATACAGGGCCGACCCCCACTAGGGAAGTCTAATAACCCAAGTTACCACATTCCGACGGAGGAATAAACATCTCCGGATATACAATAAGATCTTCACGGAGGAATGAATCATCTCCAGAATAATAAAGTACAAATATAATATTCTTTGAATTTACAATATCTCAACAGCGACGAGGTCTGTAATGGATCAAGGTGCATCGATTAGGAAAGACGCGCTTTTCTAGAAGGAAACATCCGTCAAGCTCTCTAAATAGGTTTTTTGCAGGGAAGAAACCTCATAACTCATCTTCCAAGGAGTTTTGTCCAAGTACTTCAGGGATTTAGGCAAGGAGAAAGTATACATGGTTCATAATCATGACGAGTACAAAAATTCTGTGTAATAGAATGCTCCCCAAAGTATGAAGCTAGAGTAACATGATAGGTGAAATACTTTGATGGATAAAGTATAAAGGATCGAGGTAAGGAACCGTTGATTGTAAATATATCAACAATAACCAAGGATATTTTTGCAGTACAATAATTTTATCATCCCAACGACTCACAACATGGCTTCCAACTAATACATTGCATATCCATGTTGATACTGACCGATGATATGGCCACCAAAATACAGCATGGATCCATATCTGAATTACTGAACACAATCATGGCTACTAAAATACAAGCGTAGATCCATGACAAGATAATAACACATCCATGACCCATACAAGAGTGGATCTGTGTGACAGTACATCAATGAGGTTACCACCATAACATCTGTGTGGGAACCTACTAAAAACTCTCCATTGCAACATGGGTGTAATAATAAGAACAACCCGAGGTCTTCTACTCGTTCCTGAAATCATACGAATCTAACCATGTGATTACAATGTGTTGAATTTGAACATGGTAGAAACCACTTTATTATCGGTCAATGATCTAAACCGTTAACAAGTGCAATGTAAATCACTAATGATGATAATGATCCCCAAGGTATCACTAGTACATCCCAAATAATGTGAATAAATGATTTGGAGCCAAACATCCGTGGAATCGTTCGATCAGAGATCAATGATGCAAACCTATTGTCGAAAGCGAGGAGACCTTCCATTGAGGCATGCAGAATTCAAGGAACCGACTAGTTTCTAAGTCTAATTCCTGGATGATGACCTGAAGTCGACAGGAATAGACTCGTCGAAGGAGGGCCATGATGTATCCCACATCATCGAAATGAAAGTAACATAAGAAGTGATATAATATGGTAGATCAAATGAGTGTGAACTGACACAAAGGTGTAATGGTAAGCAGGGACGACCGATACAATGGAAGGCTTAATGACTGCGAAGATTGATTCCGACCAGAGACTTCCTTTGAACATTTAACATCATGACAATCGAATTGGTAGCATTGAATCAACATAAGAGATCCCAAGACATAATGCAACAAATGACTAAAGCATTCTTCATAGTACCCAAAGGAGTAGAATCACTCATGGAATTGATATGACTCGAAGACAAGCTGACTACCCAACTGTTTGACTAGAATGCAAGCAGGTTCCATGTTCAAAGATTACTTTAAGCTTCCATTAATACAAACTCAAATACATCTTCCCATTCCCTTAATTTCCCCATCATGATGGATGAGTGCCTCTTTTCTTTTTAACGAGTTGGAAGAGGATAACAAATGCTCAATGTAGCTCATCATATGATGAGTCCAATCTCACATGTTTTACGAACCTGAGAAATGAGGGGTCCGGTCCCAAAAAGGGTCCTTCCATGTATAATTTTAAGAGTGAAAAGAAGGTAAACTCGGTGACATTTCACATTTAGAGCGTCTGAAACGGTCAAAAGAAGACTCCTAATGGTTCTTTTTCGTAAAATTTAGCTCCTCACCCGAAAAAAGGATAAAACAACGTGAGAGAGAACTATTCTAATCATGATTGACTAGAGTATTCATTTTTCATAATCAGTCTAAACGGTCTGAAAAAGGGGATAAACTATCATTGGATAGACATCCTTTCAAATCCTTTTACGAGCATGAAAGAAACAAGTTCGCTCAACAATCTTTTCATACTTAGGGAGTCTGAAGAGGGACTAAAAGGAGGCTCCTAAATGTTCATTTTTCATATAGTTAATCTCCCGAGGTCAAAAAAGAGATAAAATATCGCTCAAAAGATGACTTTTTCATGGTTGGTAGCCGAGTACAACAAAGGTTAAAATTACACTTGTGGGCCCGGTTTTGCAACCAGGCTTAGTGCTATGGGCACCTGCTAACTAGTAGCAGCAGTTTCAATGGAAATAAATAACAATAAACTAATTAAACAAGACTATTCATGGATCTAAGCAAAGATATTAAGCAAATAACAAAAATAATTTAAGATCAAGAACAAGAACATATAAAATAAAGAATTTGTATTGAAAGGATGGGGCAAGCAAGTGCTTGCGGAATCAATACCTCTAATGGTGAGGTTGAATAGCTCCAAGGATGAGCAACTTCCAATCTCCAATGGTCTCTTCTCCAATGTGGTTTGCAATGGCCAAAATGCTCAAGGGAGATTTCAGCAGCATAAGGATGAGATAATGGATGGATGGGAAATGAGGAGCCCCTACCACCTTTTTATAGGTTTTGGTGGTGGGAAATACCATTTGTGGTTTTGTGGAAACCAAATGGTATTGACCAACATGGTTTAGGTACTTTTCCCTCCTTTTTCCTTTTTTGAATAAAAATAATATTTTAATTCCCTTTTTAATATTTTTGGGAATTTGGACCCTTTTTGAGGGTTTTTTATGCTTTTTTGGGAAAAATAATCTTTTTTAATGGAAAAAGGGGTGTACTAAGGTCTTTTGGTGACCTTTTGTTGGTTTCAGAGGCTCTGATGGTGAAAAAGTGGATAAATGGGTCATGTGAATAGGGAAATGAGCTAGTGAGCACTTTTTGGGTGTTAACAGATTGCCCCCTGATGTGTGAGGGCAGGAGCTCATCGTATGGCCGATAGACATCATAGTTCATTTGTCTTTTTCTGGGGTTTTTAGGGGAGAGAAGAGACCGGTTGGAGACTGGAGCCACGGCCCTTGGAAGCTACAAAAAACAAAAAATATTACATGGCCTCAATATGAATGAGGTATAATCTCTGATAAAGGACGAGGCGGGCATTCCCATGCTCGTATCAAGACATAGTCCCAAGAAGGGGGATCTAATACGTAAAGAAACATACTGGTACATCATAATGGTCCAGAGGGGACATTATTGTGGGATATACTCATGATCATGGTTGATCTCAATAACTGATACACTGGAATAACTGTTGAACTGCTGAAACTGAAGGTGTCCAACATCTGTAGGGACTCAAAGACTATGAGTCATCTCTGAGCAATAATGTAACTGTATACTCAAGGGAGTATGAAACTGGGGTAAATCTGAATACTGTCGCCATGCGCAACCCGGATCTCTATAGAAAAAGTGTAACTGGTGTTATCCATAGGTAGACTCTCAAATGTGGAGGAGTCAGGTGGCATCCGGGGTCTTCGACTAATAACTGAACGGACCAATCCCCTGTGCGAGTCTCAACGATGCGATCAAGGTGTTGAAGTCGAGCATGTGAGAAACAACCATTCGGAGAGGCACTGAGGATTCCTCTCGAAATGATTCGTAGGCACTCATCATAAATGGTAATGAGTCCAAGACACAGGGACCTCTAGGTCTATCCTCTGGAATCAATGTAGTTGTCGTCGACAGAGGGAGACCAGCAACTAACAAGGCAATGATGTTTCCTTGATAGGAGCACGAGGTGTAGAACTGAAGTGATGTAGTACTGATGGTAGGACTGACATACTTGTGGGGAAGGGAAATAACTGGGTCAAAAAATGGGTAGACTCAAACTTCCTTTGTTCAGAGCATGATGACATGGTTGACCTGGCAGCGTAGGGAACTGACTTGTAGGTGTGGGGATCATTGCTATGACTGAATGGTATATATTGAATCTGGGGGGGAGGACGAGCTGATAGGTGCTGTCGAGGGATTATCAAGGTGACATACTACAGAATACTCTGAACAAAGGCGACCAAAATGGGGAAGCTGCCATATGAGTAGATGTGATCTGTCGTGGCGCCAAGAGGCACCATTCTTCCTTCTTCGTAGTTTTAATGAGCTCCAAGAAGGGATAAAAGTGTGCTCTGAAATCGTACGGTCCTGTGGATTTTGTGAGCCCAGGACGGCGCATGCTCATGGTTGCTTTCATGTTTAGAGAGTCTGAAAACGGTAAGTGGACTCTGTTGGTGTTTCTTTTTCGTAAGTTTAGTCTCCAAGGTCCGAAAAAGGATAAAATGATGCGGATGGAGAACTCTTCTAGCCGATGTGACTAGAGTATACCTTTTTCGTAATTAGTCTACAAGGTCCGGAAAAGGGGTAAACTTATACCAGGTAGACGCCCTTTCAGATACGTTTAGCGAGCATGAAAGGAAGCAATATTGCTCGGCGATCTTTTCATTGTTTTAGGAGTCAGAAAAGAGCTTAACAGAAACTCCCTAAGTGCCTTTTTTCGTAAAAGAGGTTGCTCGGCCCGAAAAAGGGATAAAATTATACCGAAAAAAAATGGAATGATGAGGGAGAAAAAAGGTCTCAAGCATCGTCATCAGTGCGGAAAACTGGATCCGGTGACCTAAGGATTGTCGAAAACGGAGAAGGGCCGATGTGGCACGCAAACCGAGGTGATGTGGGGGGCAGAAAAAATGCCCTGTAAATCTAGAGGTGAGAGCAAGAAATGATCTCGAGCGTCATCATGAGCGCGGAAAATTGAATCCGGCCATATAAGGCACGTCGAAAACGGAGAACAGCCGATGTGGCACGCAAACCGAGGCGACGAGGGGGGGCATGTGAAAAAATTCCCAGAAAATCTAAAGGTGAGAGCGAGAAATGATCTCGAGCGTCATCACGAGCGTGGAAAACTGAATCCGGCAATATAAGGCACGTCGAAAACGGAGAACGACCGATGTGGCACGCAAACCGAGGCGACGGGGGGGGCATGGGAAAAAATGCCCGGAAAATCTAAAGGTGAGAGCGAGAAATGATCTCGAGCGTCATCACGAGCGCGGAAAACTGAATCCGGTGATATAAGGCACGTCGAAAACGGAGAACGGCCGATGTGGCACGCAAACCGAGGCCACGAGAGAGGCCAAAAAATGGTGAAAAAATGGACTTCGTGAAAACGGGAAACGGAAAGAACCTGTATGAAGTTCTCGCTGTGCTGATCCCAACGGTACCAATGGTTTGAGAAATGGACTTCGTATGCTACCGCAATGGTTGTTTGAAATTTGTGGAATTTCTATAAATAGGGCGTGGGGCCCAAAATGACATTTCATTGTTACGTGTGAGTTTGATAGAGCTGTCAGAGCTATTTCTCGATTTCCGGGAGATTTCACCATTGGTTTTCGATTTAGCGAGTTGCAGGTAACTCTATTCGCCTTAACCTTGTCAATTATGTCTTTTTTGTTTGGCGGCGGGCCCCCGAAGGCCGCGAAACTCCATGTTGACTCTCCAACGTGGAACCGCGCGGGTTTCGGGGCTGAACCCGCGATGAACCGCACGGGTTCTAGGCTCACAGTCGCGATGTTCATCGCGACTGTGAAGTAGGAACCCGCGATGTTCATCGTGAGTTCATGGGGGATAGTCGCGATGTTCATCGCGACTGTCCGGTCGAAACCCGCGATGTTCATCGCGGGTTTTTTCATGGATCCCGCGATGGGCATCACGGCTTTTTGTGTAAAAGCCGCGATGGGATTTTTCTAAAAAATTTTGTGCTGGGGCTAAAAAAAATTTCTGTTTTCCTGGCAGGATGTTGCGGAGACCTCAGTCCGTGTGGCGGGAGAGGGAGATCGATGGTGATCTCATGCTGAGGATTGAGACTGATGCAGGGGTTAGACAGACCCTGGCCATGAGCGGACTCTTGAAGTTCGCTCAGATCCCTCCTATACGTTCAGTGAGACGTCTCCTGAACAAGCTCGTGCAGTGGTGGGTGCCGGCAGAGGGTGCCTTCATTATTAGTGGTGAGAGGTTAGAGATCACTCTCACAGATGTATATTTTTTGACTGGGTTGCCTCGCTTGGGTGAGGTGGGTGATATTTCGCCGAGGTTGCCTCCGGGTATAGATATGGAGGACCTCTTACAGACTTTCTGTGTGGGTGATGCTGTTTTGGTAAACAACTCTATTAGTCTGAAGTTCCTACGTGAGTGGGATATGCGGGCTGTTGGTGCTTGCGTTCTGAGGATATTGGGTGCTGCTGCACCACATCGTATGTCTGGGGGGCAGACGATGATGGTGGATTCCGTTCTACAGGGTACCTACTATGCCTGGGCGCAGATGTTCCTGGCTGGTGTCCGGCGTGATCTGGACAAGGCCATTAGAGAGGGAGGCGAGTTTTGTTACGCCTCGTTTTTATGCTGTTTTTTCTTTGAGCGGGTGCCGACCTTGCGGCCACGGGTACCCGTTCGTGCTAGTCTTCCGAGTGAGCCTCGTATGATGAGGTGGGGGCAGATGATGCCCCGTGCTGGCGGTGGTGTCCGCGGCTATTTCACGGAGGATTTCTATCAGCAGTGGGAGCAGATGCCTCTGGTTATTGAGGACTATCCCTACGCCGGCATGGACTACCGAGGTGACCCAAAGATGCCTCGTGCCCCAGGACAGGCCTGGAGTTTGGACGGTATGTTTGTGTCTTATTTGATATTATATCATACGTTGTTTGATTTATCATTGATGATTTTTTTTTGTATAGTATCTGATGGCTTACTTGCTTTGTGCAGATGTGGGTCCAGTGCCACCACCTGACTATGTGGCTCGGCAGGGGCGGGCGATGGTGGTTGCCCGTCCACCTGTACCTGTACCTCCTCCGCGTGGTGGAGGATATGCAGCCCGTGGGCGAGGGGTTGGCCCTCATGATGATGCCATAGATGGTGTCCGACGGACCTTAGCCCGGATCGTAGCTGGGCTCCCCGAGGATGGTTGGAGAGACCTGGATCGGGATATTTTGCAGGGATGTCTCGGTGTGCCTCCTGAGTGGCAGTCGCTCCTGTTGAGGGCAGCGGTGTTCGTGGCGAGGCACGGGGATGGTAGACGAGATGCTCCGGCAGGGCCGGCTCAGGGGAGGATACCTCTGAGGGACGATCCAGCGGGGCCAGCAGAGCGGCGAGTTCGGGGTCGTCATGACCCGGCGGGGCCGGCGGAGGAGGAGTCGGAGGAGGAGCCGGAGGATCCTAGGGATCCAGATGAGTAGATATATTGTATCTGCCCCCAAATGCTGATGAGCATATGGGGGAGCATTTTTGTACGACAGATGTATTTTTTGTATATCGGGTGCTGAGGGCACTTATGACATTTGACTATTTGATTTATATATATATGTGGATATATATTTTGGATATATTGTCGTGTATGCACATGGATGCACATTTGTCTTTTGTATATGCCCGTGGAGGCACATGTTATGCACGTGGATGCAGTGTGTTTGTTGATTTATGTATGCCCGTGGAGGCACCTGTTATGCACATGGATGCATTATTTGGTTTGTTTGTTTTATGCCCGTGGAGGCACATGTTATGCACGTGGATGCAATATTGGTTTTTGTATATGCCCGTGGAGGCACATGTTTTGCACATGGATGCATTTTTGTTTATGGATATGACATGATGTGATTGGTGTGCCAGTCGAGGACACTATTGGCCATATTATCTGCTACACTATTGAGGTGTCTTGGGACATGTGTGAATGTAATGGATTCAAACTGTCTAACCATTTGTTTAGTGCACAGGAATTTTCTGAAAAGACAGGGATCGCGTACCTGGTAATCATTGTTGAGCTGGGAAACTAGGAGTTGTGAGTCCAAGAAAACGTTGAGGTGACGTATGCTCATCTGGAGAGCAGCGGCCAGGAGACCGGTCACGGCATCGTATTCAGCTTGATTATTGGTGGTGGCACCTAAACATACTCCATCAATGTGAATTAACTCATGTGAAGGGGAGTATATTACCCAAGCTGCGGAGGCGAGATTGGGAGACCAACGGCTTGCACCATCAGCGAAACCGACATGGCAGAGTGGAAGAGGATCCATCTGTGGTCATGCAGAGAAAAACAAATATTTAGGTTTTTTGAAATTTTTTGTGAACGAAAAATGTATGCCTATACTAAAATGGACGATGGTGTCCATCATATTTTCTATGGGTAAAATCGTTTAAGGTACAACCCGTTTCGTGGGTTGCGTAGGGTGTTGCCTTCTGAATCGGTCAGAATGTATGCCCCCTGCCCGAGGCAGGTGTGTATAATGTAGGGGCCTTGCCACATGGACACGAACTTTCCCTTCCCGGTTTTATCATGAGCTTGATCGTAAGCGAGGACAAGGTCTCCCTCAGAAAAGGTTCTCGGGTGTACGTGTTTGTCGTAACTTAGTTTCGATCGTTGTTTAGCTGCTTCCATGTTTTGAATGGCGGTGCGCCGATCTTCATCGGCCTGCTCTAGGAGTAGTAAACGTTGCTCGATCGGGGAAGTGTCTGGTAGGAGTTCAACGGCGATATGCAAGGCTGGGATCTGACACTCAATAGGGAGGACGGATTCGACACCGTGAACTAAATGGAAAGGGGTAAAACCGGTGGCGGTTTTGGTTGAGGTGCGGTAGGCCCATAGTGCCGGGAAAAGCATGTGGTGCCAATTGGATTTGTGCTTGTCTACAGTACGTTGGAGAATGGAATTCAAAATTTTATTGATCGCTTCGACTTGGCCGTTTCCTTGGGGATAGTAAGCGGAAGAGAAATGGTGTTCAAATTTCAACATGGTTGATAATTCCTTCCAGACGGCATCTTCGAAGTGAGAGCCATGGTCAGAGACTAGTTGTTGTGGTACTCCAAAACGAGCGATAACATGGTTGAAGAAAAACCGTGCTGCAGTGTCGGCTTTGCAATTATAGGTCGGCATGGCTTCTGCCCACTTGGTGAAATAATCTACGGCCACGACGATGTGTTTGTGACCGCCGGCTGACGGGGGGTTGCAGTCGAGGAAGTCAATGGCCCATTTGCAGAATGGTCCAACAGTGATGACTGGATGAAGGGGGGCAGGGGGGGTTCTTGCTTTGGGAGCAAATAGCTGGCAGTTCTGGCAATGCTTGACTGCGGTGATACAATCAGTAAACAATGATGGCCAAAAATAACCGGCCTGAATGATTTTCTGGGCGGTAGCCATGCCGGAGAAATGGCCTCCACAGGCACCGCTATGACAATCATTGAGGACTTGTTCTGCCTCACTATGGGATAGGCAGCGGCGTAAGATCGTATCAACGCCGCGTCGGTAAAGTACATCCCCAATTAGGAGGTATCGGGGGGCGTGGTGTCGTATGCGACGGCGCCCATCACGATCGATGTGTGGTCGAAATTTTTGCGTACGAAGGTAAGTCAAAATGTCTCCGTACCAAGGGTCGTCGGACGAAATGATGAAGATATGCTCGTCAATCAGGTCCGTTTGGATAATGGGTGATGTTGAGGAGGATGGGAGGTCCGTGATGAGATGAGCAAGCGCGAGGGCTTTGGTGCTTTTGGGAGTTCTGAAAGTGAGTTCATATTCCTGGAGGATAATGACCCATTTAGCAACACGACCTTGTAGGAGCCGCCGGGTGAGGAGATAGACCATGGGGTTGGAGTCGGCCATGACCGTGGTATGACTGAGTAGGATGTAGTGTCGCAATTTTTGTACGAAAAAGACTACAGCTAGGGCTAATCTTTCCTCGTATGGGTAACGTAGAGGTGGGCCAGACAAGGTTTGGCTGACGTAATAAATCACATGCTCTTTGTGGGAGGCATCTTCTTGGACCAAAACTCCGGACACAGCATGTTCAGATGCCGAGACATAAAGGGTGAAGTCTTGAGAGAAATCCGGTGGGGATATCAAGGGGGTTTGTGTGAGAGCTTTCTTGAGGGCTTCGAATGCCGTGTCTGCTTGCGCATCCCAAACAAAGGGTATATGGGTACGAAGTAAGCATAAGAATCCATGGACTTTGGTGGCATAATCAGGAACGAAGCGCCTAAGAAAATTGGATCGCCCTTGCAAGCTCTGAAGCTGCCTAAGCGTGCGAGGAGGGGGAAGTTCTAAGATGGATTTGACTTTCAGGGGATCGACAGTGATTCCGTCTTGGGAAACAATGAATCCCAACAACCGGCCCGCTGGGACGCAAAAGACACACTTGTGTGGGTTCAAGCGGATTTTATATTTGCGACAACGCAGGAAAACTTGCCGGAGGTCGTTAAGGTGGTCTGATCGTTTTCGGGAACGAGCTGTGAGGTCGTCAAGGTAGACTCGCAGGATATGGACCAAGTCATGAAAGCAATAGGTCATGGCTCGCTGGAAAGTGGCACCAGCATTTTTAAGGCCAAATGGCATGACGCGATAGGCAAAGGTGCCCCATGGGGTGGTGAAGGCAGTCTTGTACTGATCCTCCTTGCGGATGTGGATCTGGTTATATCCGGAAAACCCGTCCATGAAGGATAGGACCTCATGGCCCGCACACTCATCAATGAGTTGGTCAATGAATGGCGTGGGGAAATTGTCTTTTGGACAAGCGTGGTTTAAATCGCGGAAGTCAGTGCATACTCTAAGGGTGCCCTGCTTTTTGTTGACGGGAACGGGGTTCGATACCCAGGTGGTGTACGGGATAGGGTAAATGAACCCTGCTTTTCGAAGTTTCTCGACCTCAGCCTTAACAGCGGGGAGCTTGGAAGGGTGAATGGGTCGCTGTTTCTGACGAACAGGGGGTACTTCAGGCCATGTATCAATGTGGTGTTCAATAATGGCGGGGTCGAGACCAGGCATCTCGGTATAGGACCAGGCAAAGACGTCTCGGAACTCTTGAAAGAGCTTTTTGTATGCCTGAGTTTCTGCTTGAGTGCAAGATGCGCCCAGCGAGATGAGCTCAGGTTTGCCTGGTGTTGTGGAAATGTCTATCTGTATAGTAGGGGAAATGTTTGACATGTTCCCTTCTTCAAAGGCATCCGGTGCTGGGATGGGGTCTTTTAACCAATCGACCTTAGTGGGTATGAAGTCTTTCGACTCGACCGATAGCTGGTTGGATGCGGTGGATGTAGATGCTTCCGGGAGGAAGTACGAGCGATGATGCATATCATCCCAAGGGTAGTCGGGTGCAGTGAGTGTCTCCAAAATTTGCTCATCAGTATTGAAGTAGTCAGACCATAAATCAAGGGGTTCTGGTTTGAAAGTTGTTGAAATCATATAAATTGTATTGACTTCTTCCGACGAGGATGATGGCGGGGGGTGGATCTCCTCGATGAGGGGAGGAGATATCTCTAAGTCGACGTTGTTTAACTCGTACAACGCTGCTCTATAGTCAGGTAGATCAGGACAATGGTGAGAGTAGTGGCCGTAAACACTGCATATAGCACAAGGATGGTTAGTGCGCAGTGATTTGTCGCGAGGCTGTAGAGGTGGCTCTAACCTGACTACTGGGATGCTGATGTCATCGTCCAACATATTCATATGCTCTTGGAGTGCCGGTAAGTGTGGGCATTGATGAGTTGGATGTCCTATCTCATCGCATAATGAGCATTTGGGGGGAGCTCGAAACACTGGTGGGGGTTTAACTGCCTTAGGAGGTGGTATCGCAGTGTACGGTTGTGGGCCTCTGCCCCCAGTGGGCTTGGCAAGAAGAGGGGGATTCGTTGACGTCGAAGCAATCGTGAGACCAGGAGGAGGTTTCATTGACGACGAAGGGATTGCGACACCAGGAGGAGGTTGATTTGTGGTAACAATAGGTTGTACCGGTTGGAGGATGACGTTTGGTGTCGGCGGTGGAACGGGAGGCGAAATATACCACACGGATAATCCCAATGTTAACCCGGGTAGACTAAGGGTAGCCATAACCGGGGCGCTTACTACACCCGAAGGAGGAAATAGAAAGGGGATGGTGTGGATGGGTGTAACACCGATGTGACTCGGTACCAATGGTGGTTGACTACCGGGTGTTTGTGTATTCTGTGAAAGAGTACAGAGGTTTGCGACCTGGGTCTCTGGTGACGGTGGTGGAATGGCCTGGAATGTAGAGGTCATGGGTGTATCTGAGTAGAGTCCGGGTCCCACAGAAGACACAAAGGAGGTAACTGCACTCGAAGCGGGTTGTTCAATCATGGGAAGAACATTTTCGGGGGCTGCAGGGGCATTGGGATCATAGTAGGTGAGTTGGTCGATTTTGACCACGCGTCCCTCATGGGGGAACATCATGGTACGAAAAACGGAGGAGGCGACCGCTTTCATGGCGTACATGTAACTACGACCCAGTAAAAGGTTATAATCAAGCTGGGCGTTAATGACCTCTATGTCGATGAGCACAGTTTTCCCACCCAATTGGACAGGGACCTTGGGTAGTAGACCTTGAGGCTAAGCTGACCGACCGTCATAGGCTCGCAATGCAGTGGTGGATTGCTGGAGAGGAGGGGATCCCAACTTCTGCCAAACAAATGTGGACATGACGCATGTGGAAGCACCCTCGTCGATGATTCATCGATGGATGACAAGATTCCGAATAGAAACAGAAACTTGGACTGCTATGGTGGAAGGCAGACGTGGTTCGGACTGGTCCAAATCAAAGGTCATCAATTTCGAATCATTTGGGTCGATCGCCCCAATGGCGGAAAGTAAAGTCTTGCGCTGCGTAGGACAGTTTTTCAAGACTTCTAATGCAGACATGGCTGCGGGAGATTGAGCTAGGTCATCTATGATGTTGTAATTTGACGCAGCCCGTGCATTGGGGTTGTTGTTTATACGACGGAGAGGGAAACGAGGTGCTTTAGAGGCACCATCGAGTGGAAGAGGTGGTATCCGTAACGTCTGATCGGTGGGATTAGCGTTAGCATCCTTATCGGCGGGGGTAGTCTCGGAGGTAGGACCATACTGGTTCCGTCGGGTTCGGATATTGACGTCGGCTGTGGACATCATCAATAAGTGGTGAGTGCCTGAATCAAACATGGGTTGATCAGGAGCGGCGTAAGTGATTTGTTGTGTTTGCACGTTGCCCTGTGGGGGGGCTAACGGCTGAGTGTTCACCACTCCTTGTGTTGGAAAAGGGTTTTGTAGTACCAAAGGTTGTTGTGGAGGTGGTGGAGGGTTGGGTGGCGGCTGAGGAGCCGCCTGCCCTTGACGATGGGCGTCATTTGTCCATAGTTGTCGAGCTCGCTCCAGATGTGGGCAAGCGTAGGTATAGTGGCCATAAACACCGCAAATGGAACAAGGATGGTTTGTTCGTAAATTAGCATTTTTGGCTTGCTTAGGTGGTCGATCAGGATTCTGATGAGCAGGAGCCGCGTTATTGTTTTGCGGAGGATGGGTAGGTTGTGGAGCTTGGTTACGGTTTTGATTGTTTCCACGGTTGCGTCCTCTTCCGCGGTTTGGTTGCCCACCCTGGTTGCGTTGGTTATTTTGGTATTGGGGCTAATGTTGTTGTGCGTACACATGCCCTTGAGCATTGGGGGGATTCTGAGGAGCCGCAGGTGCGGGAGCAGGTTGCAGTGGATAGTATGCAGGTGGAGCTGGAGGTGGTCCAGTTGCCTGTTGGGGTTGTTGGTATCCCTGAGCTGGTGGAGGTGTGAGGTTAGCTGGTGCAACCGGTTGTGGGTAATGCATGGGCTCGTGTGGGAACTGCATGGGGGTCTGTACCGTAGGTTGAGCATAGTATGTATGAGGTACATATGCTGATGGCGCTTGGCCATAACAATGTTGTGGACAAGAGGGTCCATGAACGTGATGGGTCTGGTTTGTTGGAGCATAAGAAGTTGTCGCTCCGGAACTCGATGTAGCCCTAGAAAGGTCTGGGGTGGGCATGGTGCTCACCATACTGAAAGGTTTAGTTTGCGGGGTGATTTGGCCAATGATGCCATCAGCGGCATGTGATGCCCCCGGTGCGTCACCACGTGAAGAGTCACCTCGTGGGGCGTCCGGTATGATCGTGTATAAGTAACCCGACTGGGCGTAGATGAGATCAAACTGTTGGGCCTTGAGGATGGCCTCTTCCTCGGACTGGGGTCTTTCAGATTCTACATCCTTCGCAATGAGAGGAAGGAGGGATTTAAGGAACCAGTCTAAAAAGATTCGATCGTCTAATTTGATTTTGCATAGGCTTCGGCGCCGGCGCCAATCATGAATCTGGTCAGTGATATGCGTGGTCGTGTTCTGTCTGCAAGACAGTAGGATTTCGACGCCCGCATCATAGCGGACAGGTAGCTGAAAGAACTGCAGGAAGGTCGAGGCAAGGGAGGTAAATGTGGAATGCGTCCCATGGGGTTGCTCGATATACCATTTGGCTGCAGAGCCAGTGAAGGTGCGCTATAATAAACGGAGGCGGACCGAGTCGTCCACTATGGAGTTGGATGAACACCATAAATGGAAGGACATGATGTGGTTCTGGGGGTCTTCCCCTGCCTTACCCTCAAACTTAGGGATGTCGGAGGGAAGTTTGGTGGGCATATGGGGCCACGCAGGATTATGTCTGATGGGGTCATTTGTTAGCCTAGCTAAGTCTGGCAGGTTCAGACTCGCCATGTATGGTAGGCTAGCAGATGTGGTGACTGGAACTGGGAAATGCCTGGCCATAGTGGTATGGTGAAGGGGTCCAGTAGCGCCTAAAGGTATGCTAGGTATGGAGGGTATATGCCCTCCGATAGGTGTAGTCTGGTATGGGCCAGCGCCTCCAAGTGCAACTTGGGTTACTCTTGGGTTAGGAATCGCACTAGGGATTCCTAGGATAGCACTCCCAAGTGCAACATGGGTTGCACTTGGGTTGGGAATCGTACTAGGGATTCCTGGGATAGGGTTTGTGGAAACCAAAGGGGGTATGACCCCCATGTTGGGTATACCCATGACAGGTGGTGGCCCTGTGTTAGGCATTCCTGAATGTGGAGTGTTACCCATATTGGGCATACCCAGGGGGGTGGTTGTTGCCGTGGATGGTACTACAGCAGAAGGGTCTGCAGATGTCTGACCTATGGTAGTTGTAAATAGTGGATCAAATGGTGTTCCAGACATAATGGTGGTTGGTGGTAACTCTGTGGGATTTTCGGATTCTACCTCCAAATCAAAGGTGAAGTGGGGTATGTCAGAATCGGATGACTGTCTAATTGATTGACGATGTGTCGAATCAAGGGATGAGGCTCTGCGTCCGTGACGTGGAGAGCCAAGTGGACTAAACTCTGGGAGTTCGCCCTGTAGACGGCGAGAGCGTCTAAAATTCTCAATGGTGAGAATATGTTGTTGTATAAAAAATTTGTTTAAGTATCAGGTGGTGATATATATATAAAAGACTCAAAACCCTTATGCAACCAAGGGTGCAAGAAGGGGAGTGAAAAAAAAGAAGGCTCTCAGGCCAAAAAATCAATCCTCAGAAAAAACACTTATTCTAGCAGCTGTGCTACAATAAGTGGAGGAATGCAACAACTGGTCAGAATACCAACACGCAAGCGGCTCCTAGAAAAAATAGGTGTAACTAGACCACAGGTAGGTTGAAATCATGCAAACACCTAATCTAAAAGTATTGTGACTCAAACAGACGATATCCTCTGCAAGGTGATGAAATCCAAGTCAGACAATATGAATGTTGAGACAACGGCTAGATATCCCCCTACCGGGAGGGACACCGGGTAATCAATCCTAAAGACAGGCTACTAGGATACTCCGTTCATGACGCGTCGAGAAAAGGTAAATCTTCCGTTTGGTCCTTTGATCGCAATATCCCAATACAGGGATATCCCGAGAACTGCGAATGGTAGCCCTTCGGTTACTGAATGGATTTCGGTATTCCACTCAGGCTTCCGGAACCATCCTCGCGACTTCAACCCTCCTAAGGGAGAGGCCTTCCCACAAACCGGTTGTGACCGCGCCAAAAAGTACTAAGAGATTTTAGCTCCCTAATTGGACAACTTCTATGTCTCAGATGTATGAACTGAGGGGTGTTATTGGAACACCTATCCCCCCAATACTACCTAGCTACAAGAATTCTTTTAGTGTTCCCCAAGTGGGGTTAAAAGTGTGTTCAAATTAAGGTACGTTTTAAGGCTTAGTTCAATTAAGTGATCGTGTGAGTGCACGTGAGGTGTTGTAAACTGAACTTGAAAAGAATTAAATGCTTTACAGGAAATTTTCAAAAAATAAAGGATTTTTCGAAAATAAAAAAGCAAATATTTATGACTTTTCACTAAAAGGAATTTAAATGCTTTTCAAAAAATAACTCAAAAAATAATGGATTTTTTAGATTTATGAAAGCAAATAATAGACTTCTTTTTAAAAGAAATAAATGGATTTCTTCGTTTCAAGGAAAATTGCTAAGGGCAAGATTTTAAAGAAGTAAACAAGAAAAAATTTGAATCTAGATGAAAATGCAAAATGAGTCTTTCTTTCTCTTTCTTGAAAAAAAATTTAAAAAGATTTCTAGATATGCACTTTTAAATAGTAAAAAAAAATTTCAAAGCTGTAAAATATGCAGGATTTAATACTGTAAAAAATGTGCTATGGGCAGAAAGTACAGTAAAAAAAAAATTTTCAAAATCGGGATGGCCGAATGAAAAATTCAGCCGCGCGGGTTTTGGACGCACAGCCGCGATGGGCCGCGCGGGTTTTGGACGCACAGTCGCGATGGACCGCGCGGGTTTTGGGCGCACAGTCGCGATGGACCGCGCAGGTTTTAGCCGCACAATCGCGATGGGAAGCGCGGAAATTAGCCGCACAGTCGCGATGGGCAGCGCGGAAATTAGCCGCACAGTCGCGATGGGCAGCGCGAAAATCGGCCGCAAAGCTGCGGTGTGCAGCGCGGAAAAACGCAGAAAAGTCACGATGGACCGCGCGACTGTCTGGAAAAAGGCCGCGATGGACCGCGTGGAAAAACGAAGAAAAGCCGCGATGGACCGCGCGACTGTCTGGCAAAAAACCGCGAGGCGGAAGCCGTGCACGGAAAACGAGAAACGAACCCGAAAATTGAAAATTTCGGGCTGTTTATGGGGCCAAAACTCAGAGCAGCAATGGATCTGCTGTCTAAGATGGCAGATCTATGGATCTAAAGGTTAAAAACTCATAAAAAACTAAGATTAAAGGCAAAACTAGAGATCTATAGTTCAAACCAAAGCGGAGTCGCCAAAAACTGTTGGCCCGGTTTTGCAACCAGGCTTAGTGCTATGGGCACCTGCTAACTAGTAGCAGCAGTTTCAATGGAAATAAATAACAATAAACTAATTAAACAAGACTATTCATGGATCTAAGCAAAGATATTAAGCAAATAACAAAAATAATTTAAGATCAAGAACAAGAACATATAAAATAAAGAATTTGTATTGAAAGGATGGGGCAAGCAAGTGCTTGCGGAATCAATACCTCTAATGGTGAGGTTGAATAGCTCCAAGGATGAGCAACTTCCAATCTCCAATGGTCTCTTCTCCAATGTGGTTTGCAATGGCCAAAATGCTCAAGGGAGATTTCAGCAGCATAAGGATGAGATAATGGATGGATGGGAAATGAGGAGCCCCTACCACCTTTTTATAGGTTTTGGTGGTGGGAAATACCATTTGTGGTTTTGTGGAAACCAAATGGTATTGACCAACATGGTTTAGGTACTTTTCCCTCCTTTTTCCTTTTTTGAATAAAAATAATATTTTAATTCCCTTTTTAATATTTTTGGGAATTTGGACCCTTTTTGAGGGTTTTTTATGCTTTTTTGGGAAAAATAATCTTTTTTAATGGAAAAAGGGGTGTACTAAGGTCTTTTGGTGACCTTTTGTTGGTTTCAGAGGCTCTGATGGTGAAAAAGTGGATAAATGGGTCATGTGAATAGGGAAATGAGCTAGTGAGCACTTTTTGGGTGTTAACAACACTCGACATAGTTCCTTTTCCGTAAGTAGTCTAGTGAGGACGGATAAAGTGATAAATCTATACTCGTTAGACACATCTTTTTACTCAATTTTTAACGAGCACAACAATGGTATCAAAAGCACTTGGAATCTTTTTCATGTTTGAACTAGAGCACAAAAAATTAAAAATTAAGGTCAATGCCACTTTTCTTATTTCAACCGGAGCACGAAAAAAGTGAAAAGTCAGCTCAACCCACTTTTCATGTTTAAACCAAAGCACGAAAAAAGTGAAAAGTAATCTCAATACCATCTTACTGTTTTTAACAAGGTCGAAGATATGTGAAAATAATGCTCATGATGTCTGCTTCATTTTTAACGAGCTTGTAACAGGAAATAAACTATGCTTGGTATAATGCCCATTGGCATGTTTCTTCCCAACATGATATCCAGAGGTTGGAATTTTTTCCCCAGCATATGAAGCTGACGGCTTACCTCTAATATGATGTCCAGAGGATGGATACATGCCCCCCAAGCTACGTTTTGTTCGCATACTCTTTTTTTCATCTAATCAAACTCGTGGTCACTAATAGGAATATATTCACCAGGGGAGGAAGAAAAAAGAGGATTAAATAGTATAGGCAAATGAAATGAAGGTTCAGATATTAAATCTGGCGAAAGACTCAACTCAAAGGGAGGGCATTTGTTTCATTTTTTAACGATCTTGACATGGGAATAGAACTATGCTCATGGTCATCTATTTCATTTTTTAACGAGCTTGACACAGAAATAGAACTATGCTCATTTTCTTCTGTTTCATTTGTTACCGAGCTTGACACAGGAAAAGAACCATGCTCGTGAAGTTGGTTTCATTTTTACGCAAGCTTGAAACCAAAGGTAAACTATGCTTGGGAACGGTTTCATTTTTACACAAGCTCGAAACCAAAGGTAAACTATGCTTGTAGGGGTCTATTCCATTTTTTAACGAGCTTTGAGACAGAGACAAATCTATGCTTATGGTGGCCCATTTCATTTTTTTAAACAATCTTGAAACGAAAAGAAACTTTGCTCATAATGACCTGTTTCATTTTTTAACGAACTTGACACATAAAGTGAACTATGCTCAAAGGGTGGTGTTTGATTTTTACACAAGCTTGAAATAGAAAATAAATGTGCTTGAGAAGACATGTTTCATTTTACATAAGCTTGAAACAGGAAATAAACTATGCTGGAAGTTTGTTTCATTTTTTAACAAGCTTGACACAGAACGGGAACTATGCTCAATGACACCTTCATTGTTTCCAAGAGGACGACACTCCAAAAGGAATACATGTGGAAGGATGAGCCTCGATCATGGCTTCTAAGATGTTAGTATTGGAAGGAAGATACAACATGACAACTCCCGAATCTAAGGTTAAAGAAGACGAGCAATCATAGAGAGGCCCGTGTTCAGCGGAAGTTGAAAGCATGGGATAAAACGCCACATAATTGACATGTGGAAAGAATTATACCATGTGGACATAAGTCAGATGATCGGTAGTCGGATGAGAGTCAACAAATTAAAGTTGTTCAATATTCACAATGTGTCTATCATGAGGGAATTAAAACACTCGGAAGAGTGTGGACACAAGATCTTCCATCGCATAGACATAATCTCATATGAGGAGAAGATTAAAATCCAAAGGACTCGGACTACCAAAACATAAATAAAGACCGATTTTTTGCCTAACAAAATAGGCAACTGAGGAACAACCCCCAGATGTTGATTGATTCCCCTGTTAAAATCTAACAGATTCTAACTAATGGGAACAAATTGTGGGGAACCCATATCCTACCAAGCATTTGATAAAAAATGCTAATTGAGACACCTTCATCAACTATAGTATGAGGTACGTCTACATGACCAACCTGCACAATGATTTCAAAAGGAAGATAGGAAGGAAGGCGAGGTGTAGAGATTCCTTTCCAATCGATAAAAATCTACTGATTCAGAACCAAAGGTGGGATACCATAAGCCTCATTACTTGGGGGGGTCCTGTAATAGAAGGAGTAATGCCCCCATGCATGGTACAATATGTATTAACAAGAAGAACCTGAGCGGTATTAGATTCACTCTCTAACGGGAGAGTGGGATCAACCAAGGATAAAACTAGATTGACCGCGTGGGTATCACTCTTCGAGGGAAGAGTGGGATCGACCGAGGATGAAACTAGATCGACCACTTGGGTTTCACTCTTTAAGGTAAGAGTGGGATCGAGCGAGGATGAAACTAGATCGACCACTTGGGTTTCATTCTTCAAGGGAAGAGTGGGATCGACCAAGGATGAAACTAGATCAACCGCTTGATCAACTGAAGACAAGTCAAGAGGCAATATAATACAACTCATTGGGGGTTGTGATTGAGACACAAAAATACCTTCCAATAATCACGAAGCTTCATTCATGCGAGGACAAAGGTAAGTACGGTGCACGTCCCAACATAATAAGCACGGATTCTTGACTTTACTTTTATGATTCTTAACCAAAGAGTCATTGGTTGAAAAGGTATCGTCAGTATGATGTCCAAAGTTTGATGATACGAGTCGTTCAGAATTTTGCGACCATTCTTCTAAGACCTTGTGAATACCAGGGAAATCCTTAAGAAAATGGGGCCCCTCACAAAGCCTAAAAGGGAACTTAGGTTTACAAAGATTCAAAACAGGTACATCAATACTCCCAGCATGATGATGAGTAGATGGTGGATTTCGAACATGATGGTTGGATCTTTTACCTTCTTCTTAGTGTTCTTCTTCTTATCCACCTATTTACTAATGTGACAGTTTTCAGCAGGCGAAGAGGAAGAAAGGGAAGCAGACTCAAAATTTGATGAAGAAGGAGAAGGATCAACGTGAGGTTGATGCTCTTGTGGGGGAGGATTGTGATATGAAACAATCGGTGCACTTGGGATAACTGGATTGTAGAATACCCATACTGGTAATCCTATATTCAATTCAGGAAGGCTCAACGTGGCCATGAAGGGAGGAACAACACCTCCATATCGAGGAAAAAAAAAAGACATACCCTGAAAAGGGGTCTCTTGGTCGGTAGTCCCAGAATATTTTTCCATATCTAAACTCTCTAAGAACCTCTAAATTACCACACAAATCAAACACTACTCAAATCTAAAAGCAACAAGCAATCTGTGAAAGGGTTGGATAAATAAGTCAGATTCTCATATGATTGTCAAATTATCGCAACTCGCGATATACTGTAGGGTCCAATAGTTATACTCAGCCCAATTTTTTATAGAACTAATCAGGGAGGATTTGGACCGTACCCCTGACCGTATAACCTGAATACCTAGAAGTATGTGCATAGTAATCTCCCCGAGTATTGTTCACGATGTATTGAAGCAATAATATGACCAATAGGTTTACTCAAATGGTTCCAAGATCCTAAAGGGGTCTCTCACTATACATAAGGTATGTGGAAGCTCAAATTCATAGTAGTGTTGTCTAATGCACAACCGTACGAAAGGGGCCTTCCTATATACCATTGAGTACGTGAAAGAACCTTTCGATATACCATAACAATACGTGAAAGGTCATTCGATATACCAACGAGTGCGTGGAAGAACTGCACATACCTCGGAATGCAATGCAGGAAAATAACGACAGCTCCTATGCTTTAAGACGTTGAAACACGTCTCTAATCTCTCATTCAAGTTGCTAAGGATTTTAACTTAACTAGTGCTTGATTTTATCTTATGCGGTTAAGTGGAAAAATGGAAATTTAGACCTAACTCAAAACCATGCAAGTATGAGTATGCAATTCTTTTTCTTTCCTTTTCGATGAAGTCCTACTTAAGAAGGAGATAGAGATAGTTTTTTTTCCAAATGCACAACCCTATGCAAAAGCAATTTTAGCTTTTTCAAAAATGGTAGAAACAAGCCAACCCATACCAAAGCAAAAATTGTTTTGAAACCTTAATATGGGTCAAAGAGACTGTACGGGTCCAAACATGGCTCCAAATCTCAAGAAGACCCAAGAAAAGAGACAAATTATTTGCTTTAACAAATAATGAGAGAGTAGATCTTTTATGAAAAGAAGAAGAGATGTAATAATTGTTTCCAAACAAGAAAGAACATTAGTAACCCATAACTATGCAAAAGCTAAAAGTAGTTTTCTTTTCTTTTATAAAACTCGGATCTGAACCAAAACAAGACTCACCAAAAGCAAAATTCTTTTTTGGAATTTTCATAAATATTTCAAATCTAAGAAAGAAAGCGAAAATAAATCTCTTTCTTTAAACTAAGATGGAAACAAAATATTTTCCACTTTTCAAATGCAGAAATCAAAAAACATTGTACCAACCCAATCACAAACCAAGCAATGGGGCACTAAGAGGTATGGGCAGAATATCAAGCTAAAAATCAACCAGTCGACGCAGGTTGTAGGTACACGCCAGAGCATCGGTAGGGATCAACACGGTCTGCTGAAGAGAAAAGAGTGGCAGTGACATGCTCTATCCGAAGGCAAAGCGCGTCAAGATGACAGCGACACACTGTACATGAAGGTAAAGCGTGTCGGGAGACCAAAAAATTGAAAAAAAAAGAAATATTTTCAATCCAATCAACAAACTTCTGGGTTTGAGACCTAAAGGGGATTATACAGTGACATATAGACAATCAGATCTACTAATTGTATGTGATCTACCAATTGCAAACTAAGCCAGATTTAATAAAAAATAAGGCAAGCAAGGAAATCTACAACTTAAATAACTCGTTCCATCCCCAGTATGGTCGCCAATTTTGTTAATGGATAAATCCATCATTGCGGACACCAACCAATCTCCCTAGCCTGAATGGTTAGGATTTAGAGCAAAGCAAAACAAGAATGAAATCCTTTCCCTAGATTTATCAAATTACTTGAATACAAAGAGTCCAGTCCATACCTTATTTACGAAGGTCTTCCTTGCAGCTTGAATCTTTCCCAATCATGTTTGTTGATGAAGAGGTTACCTGCAAAAGATTCAAAAAGAAAAAGACAATAGACTACAATATAACATGATACATCTAAGCAATTTACCAAGGAAAATTGTTCTAAATGAAATTACACATCATTTATGGGAAAGGAAGACATTGATGTATTAATTAAAATAGAGGAAGTAATTACAACCAATGAATCCTTGGTGTTGAATATCCTTTCCAATGGAACCTTGCCTCAATTTACCAATCATAGAAGAATGGATTCCTGGCTCAATTTCTCCAGCATTTGGTTTCCCTCATTTCACCCCCCCTATCCCATGAAGAGGATCTTCATTTATAGGTCAAAAGAGATGAGGAGGAGAGGAGACAGTTAAGGGAGAAGGATGATATGGGATCCTACTAAGCTCGGAGGCAAGTAAGATCCACCCTAAATGGAAGGGGTAATCCTCTACAAGGGTCTCCTTCGAGAGACTTCTCAAAACTTCTATTTTTTCCCTCCGTACAGGCATCGATGCGCCCTAGACACTAGCAACATGCGCCAACAATGTGGTCTGTAGTGGATCAAGGTGCGTCGATCAGGAACACTTTGCTAGAAGGAAACATGCATCAAGTTCTCTAAATAGGGTTTTTGCAGGGAAAAACAGTTTTGGCCAAGTACTTCGGGGATTTAGGAAAGGATAAATTATACATGGTTCGTAATCATGACGAGTACAAAAATTCTGTGTAACATCTGCAGGCCACATAACTACAAAGGGTCATGTTTTTGTCTATGACCATTTGAAGAGTGTACAAAGTCACGTGGTTTTTTTATTGACAAGTTTGGTTCAATGTATATTACTTATATAAACCCAACCATGGCCAAATTTATGCCTGGACACAATTGTAGACTTCACTGTGTGTATGAGGTTATTGTTCAATTCATTAATACTTAGCTTACAACCACTAGCGATGACTCTTTATCTATGGTTCTATTTGATGATACAACAATTATCACTTTAGAAATTCAAGAGATAAAAGAAGATATAGTAGATAATATTCTTCAATATGTTGCAGACAGGGGAACCAATTTTCTTCTGGTATGGCATTGGCAGAGGAGGTAATTTTTCAGGGATCCAATGATCCTAATGTGGAAAAAGAAGCACACAATTACTTTCTTGAGTAGTAGTGGAAACAATTATGGGAAAGATCCTCTTCATTATATTTTGTGAATAAACTAAAGAATACAGATCCATAGTTGATAAATCATACAATCATGTTTGGAATAGATCCTGCAGCCTTTATCTTATAGAAAATGGCAGAAATTTGGAATGGATCATTCCAATTTACTCTTTATGAAGTGTATTTAGAATGAAGCTTTAGGAATTTATAGATTAGTCTCAAGCCTAACATTGTAGCTTTAATCTAATGAAGTTTCTTCCCATTTTCGAGATCAAATCTATAGAAAGGTTTAGTGTAATTTGATGCCATTCTGGAATCTATTTTACTAAGTATTTGTAGTCTGTAGAGGCCTTCGTGATTTCAATTTTATTACTTTTTAGCTTGTGGTATGATAAAGCAACTAGCATTTTCATTCCAGCTATTTTGGTTTGCACATTCTTGGTAGATCTATTAACCAAAATCTACTTCCCATTAGATGATGCAGTGGTCAGTGCAATGTGATGAGTAGAAGCCAAAAAGAATGCTTTCTATTTTGAATAAGCATGGATAGTAATAATATCCTTTCTAGTTTTGGATATAATAAGGGTACAAACAGGATGACCACTAAAATGCATCTCAACTCAATAAAGGAATAGTGATGTAAACTGATTTATCAGTTCCATTACCTGTAATCTGCAAGTATTACCCCATATCTCTATAAATTGCTAGTATTTCCTCATATATCAATCTATTACACTACTTCTTTTGGATTGTGGATATATATGAGATTCACAATAATTTCCTCTACACATCTACTAAGAGGATGGTGCATTCATGAGATGATAGTTAGGAGTAAACTTGTCTAGCAATTAGTACAAATTCCTTCCTATATGTTTTATTTCCACCTTATTCTTCAACATTTCTTCCGTACTGAATACTTTCATATCAAAGGTTGATCATCCCAGCACTAAGCACTAATACCTGGTAACATCATCTATTGGGATGCTTGAAGAACGGAAAAAAGAAGACATTACTCAAATTTGATATATTATTATTTTTTCTAGAGCTACAAGATATGTTACCTTGAAATATGTAGGTAAAGAGGTCCCCAGAAATTAATGTAACATTTCTACATTTTATGCAACTCATCCTGAATGATATGGTATATGTCCACTACAATATCCCACTATGGGTGAGGAAGCTTGAAAAAATAC